>JAVLUX010000031.1:22447500-22812500 GCA_032164185.1 Moxostoma hubbsi
GGACCAAAATATCCCTCTTACTAAGCCCAAACCAACATTTCACTATTTTTCAGTAAAGAGAAAATAAGAATTTGAGTTCAGGTTGGAGACTGGAACAATGATGACAGTTAAAACCACAAAAGATATCTAATTTGCTAAGTTAAGTTAACTGTAATGATTAAGCCACCTATAAATGCTGTAAAGCACAACTGGTGTGTACAATGTATTCCAAACAAAAGACCTCTGTGACTCCAGAGGTTCTATTGGATTTTTGTTAAATAATAATCCAAGTGTGTCATTAATAAAGTATTGTATTTTATTTATTTTTTCTTCATTGTAGATAAGACGTTCTTTACCTGTGGGCTGTAGGTATATTCTGATAGGGTCGTGGATAGCAGGGGGGGAAAACAAACACTTCCACATTTCTTTCTGTCCTTTTTGAAGCCAGTTGTCCTTTGTCTTTGAAGACTTTAGTGTACACCTTTGTATGAAATCTTCAGTTTTTTGGCAATTTCAAGCATTGTATAGCCTTCATTCCTAAAAAAAAAAAAAAAAAAAAGGATTGACTGAGAAGATTCTTGTGAAAGCGGTTTCTTTTTTTGCCATTTATGACCTAATATTGACCTTAAGACATGCCAGTCTGTTGCATAATGTGGCAACTCAAAAACAAACACAAAGACAATGTTAAGCTTCATTTAACAAACTAAATAGCTTTCAACTGCATTTGATATAATGGCAAGTGATTTTCTAGTACCGCATTAGCAATTTAGCATGATTACTCAAGGAAAAGATGTTGGAGTAATGGCTGCTGGAAATGGGGCCTTTTTCAAAATAGTGATGGTGCTGGTTTTTACATCAGAATGTCCTGACTATTACATTTACATTTATGTATTTGGCTGACGCTTTTATCCAAAGTGACTTACAGTGCACTTATTACAGAGAGATCCGGGCTCTTTGCTGTCTATGGCAGAACACTGACATAACTGTCTTTCATGAAATCATGCACAGAACAAGCAGTATGGCTGGTGGCATTGTCATGCTGGAGGGTAATGTTAGGATGAGCTTGCAGGAAGGGCTCCAGAGTACAGGTCTTGGTGTAATTCCTTCAAAGATAAACGCGAGTCCGACCATCACCCCTGGTGAGACAAAACCGCGACTCGTCACTGAAGAGAATTTTTTGCCAGTCCTGTCTGGTCCAGCGAAGGTGGGTTTGTGCCCATAGGCAACGTTGTTACAGCAGGCCTGCAAGTCTTCAGTTCAGCCTCTTTCAGCCAATTGTGGACAGTCTGAGCACTGACGGAGGGATTGTGTGTTCAGTAACTCGGGCAGTTGTTGTTGCCATCCTGTACATCTGTCCTGCAGGTGTGATATTCGGATGTACCAATCCTGTGTAGTTACACGTGGTCTGCCACTGTGAGGATGATCCACTGTCCTT
Source organism: Moxostoma hubbsi (assembly GCA_032164185.1). Classification (NCBI taxonomy): domain Eukaryota; kingdom Metazoa; phylum Chordata; class Actinopteri; order Cypriniformes; family Catostomidae; genus Moxostoma; species Moxostoma hubbsi. Next base: position 22,448,915 of record JAVLUX010000031.1, read on the forward strand.
CCTGTCTGCCTGTATTGCTGTCTTAGGCATCTCACAATACAGACATTGCAATTTATTGCCCTGGCCACATCTGCAGTCCTCATGCCACCATGCCCAACTGCCTAAGGCACGTTCACGCAGATGTGCAGGGACCAGAGGCATCTTAATTTTGGTGTATTTCAGAGTCAGTAGAAAGGTCTCTTTAGTGTCCTAAGTGTTTATAACTGTGACCTTAATTGCCTACTGTCTGTAAGCTGTTAGTGTCTGAACGACTGTTCCACAGGTGCATGATCATAAATTGTTTGTGGTTCATTGAAAAGCATGGAAAACACTGTTTAAACCCTTTACTATAAAGATCTGTGAAGTTATTTAAAAGTTGTTATTATATATATATATATATATATATATATATATATATATATATATATATATATATATATATATATATATATTAATGAAATTTTTTTTTTTGCTTTTAATGTTAAAAGCGGTGTCCAGACAAACTCCCACTGCGTTCTGACAGCCATATTATTGGACAAGGTGCCAGCCCACGAGAATACATTTCTGTATTTACCTTTGGAGAGGGCATGTTATCCATGTTGTAGCAGCCCCATGTGTGTACATGTGTGTTTGCTCATGAAAGATCATATTTGAGCACTGAAAAAAAAAATACAGAAGAAACTCCCCATCTCGCACTAGGCCCAAAAGTCATGTACATGAAGGCAGGCAGCTTGGAGTTACATTTAGGATCAGGGCTAGTCTACACCAGGGATTTTTCAGTCTGGTCAACAGAGCCTCAGGATGTTCAGGATTCCTATCAGGTCTGCAAGGAATGTGATACATTTGAGGTGCCAATGTTAGTGACGCACATGACTGAGGGAAGACTTTTCCTTTCACCTTTGCTCTTCCCTTCAGGCCTGAGTCCTCTCCAGAAAAACAAAACATGTTGGGTAGCTCCATCTCATTGTATCTTATAAAGGACGCTGCGCTGACATTTTTCTTGGATTAGGAAGTTAAAATTACTCATGTATTTCTTTTCCAACTAGCGTGTTGGTGCCACCAGAAATCATAGCATATTGCGTCAAAGCAAACAGAAAAATGGGTAGAAATTAGTAATGCAAATAGGGTCCATTCTGCCAATTGAGTGACATCAGCTTTGCCAGAGTAAATCATTATGGCACGTCTGTTACCATGTCAGCAGACAATGTTTGTTGTTGAAATTGCACAGTGGAAGTTTAAAACTGGTGTGGAGTGGTCTGAGCGGTTGTCTGTGTAAATCCCAGTCTATCAATTTAAAAAAAATATCACTTTCTGATTACCAGAGCCCAGACCAAACTATCTTGTGTTCAGTACCTTGGGGCACCATTAACAAATACCACTTTAACTTCCTGTTCTCCATCAAGGTAAAAACTGGCACTGTCTGGAGCTTACAGTAACATCAGGCCAAACGTAGCAGATCTTTAATTAAGAATGTTCTTTAATTCTTCATGTTACATCACAGTTTGGGTTGTGGCACAGGGCTCTATTTCCTGTGGTTGGCTTCCTTTCCTGGAAGGGAAACATGTAAATACGACACAGTTGGGCTACTGTAAAGCCTGTTTGAACATAGCCACTGATGCCATATTTTTTATTCTCACCATCTATCACTTAATGTGTCTTCTAGGCCTGTGTAGGGGTAACAATTTAGACTCGAATTGTGTTTTATTTCAAATTGTGTCTGGTTTCGTGTGGGGTCCCCAAACCTATTACGCACCAATACAGTAACACTATATATACCATAAATATACATATATACGGTGCCTGGGAAGGCACGGGTTTGGTTTACTTAGTTTTGTCATGGCCACGTCTTATTAAATCGTGGGAAAGTGATAATTAGTTGGGGCCACAAGATAATATGTTGAGGGAACGATATCTCTTTTCTCAATGATTTTGTATGTCGAGGTAACGGCATCCTTTTGTTGTTGCCACAAGGATCTTGTTCCCGTAATATAATATTTGGCCACTACTAACATTGATGTAAAGGGCTAAATAAAGACCGAAAAGCAAAAATGGAGATGATTAATGAAGTAATATTTTATTTTTAATTCTGAATGGCATACATAGATGTGTGGTCACTTGACGTTAAGGTGGTTAAGAAAAAGCCGTCTAAAATGCATTCTTAAAGTTATGGAATACGCAAGTGAATGAGACTGTTGGATTTGTCCTGGACGCCACCACAAATAGGATACAGCTGGATCCACACACAATGTTTCCAAAATTGTATAATTCAATAAAAGCAGATATTGTCTACGACGGAGTTGACGTCAGTGCGCTCACATACTGCCAGCGGTCCAGTAGCAGACCACCGGTGGCATAGTTGGCACCAGCGGCAGTTGGCACTTTTCCGACAGTTGTCTGGGCTTTTGGTGACGGCCCACCACCACATTTGTTTCATAATTTCAAAATCCCCAGTTTACAATGATTTGTTGGTCCTCCAGCATTTTTGGAGTGGCACACGCATCCAGAGGCTTGCTGCTGTCAGACCAATATTAATTATCCATATTAATGTCCTTCCAAGCAACAATGAATAAACAAATGTACACCTGTATCAAAAACAACTGCAAACATATTTATATTTTCAGTGAATAACTTAAAGATACAAACCAAAATATCATAAAAATATAGGCTATACAATAAATATATGATACAAATACATGGACTTGTATACATTTTGGATGGAATACATAGCCTATTATTGAACTGACTGGGTCAAACTCTTAAAATTAATTCTTCTTTTCATGCATGAATTGCATTTTCCAAACATTTTGTGTGATTTATTGTGTCATTTAAATGATACAGTACATGATAAATCCGACAGTTTCATTCAAACTTTTCGTCTGCAAAGCCCATCATTTTTAGAAAGCGTTTTAGAAGGCTTTCACTTATGCATGTCTTAAAGCCAGCGACCACACTACGTCTTTGTAGGCTATGCCATTCATAATTCAAAATAAAATATTATTTTATGAATCATCATGTCTTTGTGTGTCATTTATAATTCAAATAAAATGTAATTTCATGAATCATTTCCATTTTTGCTGTTTGTCCATGATGCGGTCATATGTCTTTATTTAGCTCTTACATCATACAAAAAAGTCGTGGCCATGAAATATTATGTCGAGGGAACTATCGACATCCTTTTCATGAACCGAACCCGTCCCTTGTACATGTAGTGTTGTATAAAATAATATATTGAATTATTACACAGCTCTCTGGAATACTCAATTCTGATTGGTCAGTTTCTGTATTCAGCAGTTAAAGATTTCTGAATATTGACGGCACATCCGGGAGTAAATTGGTATTTCAGTCAACTTTCCTACTTCTCGTATCACTATGCAATCTCTACAAGTAAATTGAATCTCTAATCAATATAATAAATTAGATCAAAAAGGGATAATGAGCAGTCACATGGTCATTTTCACTAAATAAACACCAAAATAACTCAAACACAAACTGAAGGTGGAATTTCTGGAGACTATGTAGTCTCTTGTTCTCACATAATAACACAATTTCACCTCAAATCATTATTTCATTTCCATTTAATTATTTATTTGGTAAGTAGCATTGTAATAAGCAGGTGTAGAGGAAGGACACGGGAGGCAGGTTGCTCCAAACAAAGGTAAGACTTTTTAATTAGTCAAGTCAGCACTTTACAGCTTCACTAAGTAACGTAGCTTCACAAATTAAAATAGCTTCCCTATAGGACTCTCTCAGTCTCTGAATCTCTCGTCTGGTGGTTCTGTGGCCATTTATATGCCGCTCTCCCCATGCTCACTGAAACTGGAGACTCAAATTTAGCTCAGGTGCAAGTGCCCTTACCGTTTTCTCTCTACAGTTGGGCGCTTGACCATGCCCCCGCTGCCACAGCAGGACAATCTACAGTCACTCTTACAGTGTGACGAAGACCCACAGCATTGGCCCATTTTTAAACGCATCACAAAAAGCATTGTAGACTTGGGTGAATTTTCCAATAGAAAATCAATTGAGATCACTGAATCGCTGATCATGAATCACTGAAATTTAAAAAGCACATAGATGGGGGTCCGTTATCTTTTACAGGAGGTCAAAAAAATCCCCCTCCAGTCCCTAGACCCCATTCCTACTTAATTTGAACAGTGTGGATGAGGGTATGTGCAGGTTAGTGCAGTTTTTTGTGTTTTTTTATGTTGGTGTGCTCAACTGATGGATAGATCAGAGATCAAGGGTCAAAGGCCTGAGTGCCTTGAAGCCAGACAGGAGGAAGTTATTTGCATATCCATCTCACACATAACAGACACCCCTTATAGATCACAACACACCATTACTTCTTACACCAGTTCTTCTTACTTCCAAACAGATATATATACACACAAACTAAATAATTTCCATACCAATACATTAAGATATTCTAATAGCATGTATTCATGGTTCCTAGATTGACCTTCTACACACACTGTCTTTTACACATACATACACACACACACACAGAGAGAGAGAGATCCCCCTACAGTTCAGCATTTATTGACTCACAGCATACTGTTACTTTCGTCATACAACACCTCGTAAGTCACACAGGCAACACCATTTCCATTTTGTGGTTGTTTTCCAGCTCTCATTCCATCATCCAGACAGATGAACAGAAACACAGTCGTGCTAGAGAGATCACAAGCGTGTGTTTAAGGAAGTGAGGTGGCATAACGCGTGAATATGACAGATGAGTGTGCGAACACTGTACGGTCTCACTTATATCCTAGAGGGAACACAATTGCCTCCTGAGCTCAAACTGTCACTGCGACCTGCGCCTTTTTACAGGCACTTCGTTCATTCGCCACAAAACTTTGTTTTTCCCTAGCAAACCGGTTCGAGCCGACCCCTCTGCTGGACATAGTTTCAGCATCAAAAGATATTTTTTAAAAAGTGGTCAACAGCAGTTGCGCAAACATTCTAAAGTAGCTTACAAAAACAGCCGCTAGAACGGGATGTAGAGAGAGAAGTCTTCTTACAGTATGTCCAATGGAATGTTCGTAAGGCCCCGTTTCACCACCCTCATAGACACAGGGGCTCTTTGTAACCATTGATCGACCACACAGGACACCAGATCTCTCTAGAATTCTGGGGTTGTTTGTCCTGCAACATGCAAGACTTGTTTATTTTCTTTAACATTTTTCAATACAGTATGTCTGTGTGTGTGCACACTATTGGAGTTTGTCTGTCAGAGTTAATCCTGTGAGCCTTATGAAGTAAAATTAGAAATGGACTTTATAAGTTAGGAAAATGTTTGCCTTTAATTTAGAAGTTCAAGATTAGCTGTAGTGAATACGGTGGCCTACTTTAAACAGCTTCAGAAGCGATGAGGTGAAATCTGTTTACAGTTTAAAATTTCAAAGCTCTCACAGATCTCGTGAGCGTGTTATGAGTAACATTTTGGTAAGGTGGGCTTTTCCCCTAGCTTTGCATGATAATCTCTTTTTACCTTATATTACCCCAAAACTAAGAAGCAGTGCAGTTGAAATGGCCACTACAGTGTCTAAACTCATGACTACAGAGGCCTAGAAAATAATATAATTAAATCAATTACGAATTTATATAATTTTAGTATATAATTTTTAGATAATGAAAAAAAAGGAATTCAGCATGGAGTCTTTTTTTTTAGCACTTACATTTGAAATATCTGGGGCATTTTTATCTTTTTAAGTGGCATTTTGCATTCAGGCTCATTTCTGACCCTGGGAAATGTACTGAAATTGTATTGAATTCAGCCAACTGGATATTCATTCAATAATTTCCTAGTGTGTTCCAAAGAAGAAAACGTAATTCGGAACAACATTGAAAATGTTAACGATGACAGAATTTTCATTTTTGGGTGAATAATCCTTTCAAAAACGAATAACTGAATTATATTAAAAGAGCAATAGGCCATAACTCCTTCTTTGTTGTTAGCCTGTGTTCAGAAGCAAACATTACCTAAGTGTTTTCTAAAAACAGTGTTTTCCAACTTCCCCTAATGCCCTTATATTTTCAATAAAATCTCCTGTAAATCTTGGACACGAGAAAATGATTAGAGGGCCCCTGACAGGCCTAATGCGGGTCATTCACTGACGGATAGAGTCTGGAAGCTGGAGAAAAACAAAGAGTTAGCCAAGGTGAAAATACAGCTTATAAACACAAATACCATAGCATAAAATTATAAGTGAAAAACAAACGTATTCTATATCTATCCCAATCCAGTGTGCAGCCTTTTTCAGCTAGCAAAGCCACTGAGAAAAGCTTTAAACTAGTTTGTGTGTGTTCCAGACATAATGCAGTACATAAATGACATTATCTATGCACTTCCATATACACACCGCATATACACATATGCAGTATGTGCAATAAATATACAAATGAATCAATCCCAATACAGCATTACAGTGATTTGAACACAGTTAAGGAGGGTTCGTTGACACAATGCAAAACAGATTTGACCCTTACCATGGTAAAATCTCTTATGCACAAGATCAAGTGGCATATTCATTATTAACAATAATCAGAGTAAACAATTCTTCCAACAAGTAGCATAGCTTATTATCCTAACATGCAAAGCAACACAACAACTTGTCACATTAATTTAAAATGTACTGTCACAGATGAGTGTTTATGGTAATTCTACAGGTGCTTTGAATGTGGCTTATCTATTTTATTTCTCTTCTGACCCTTTAAAATAAGCTCAGCAATCTGGCACTGTTACTGTTCAAAGCGTCTGGAAGCACCGGAATGGAAACTTCAAGTAGAATATACTGGCTGTAGCATTGTTATCGGAGAAGTCAATATTTCAACTTAGCATGTTTCCTAATTCTCTAATGACATATTATGTTCGTTTTGTGATTTAGTACAGTAAAAATATTACATATAGCACCTTTAACAGTCACATACCTCTCTTCCTCAGTTCATCTTTGGAAACCTAAACAATTTAATTGACTTCACCCCATCCTGAGTTCTGTCACAATGATAGCAGTGTGTGCAAGCAGTCTGTTTACTTTATTGGAACTGCATTAAATGGAGGTTATACTTGGAACTGAGATTAACTGTTCTATGATTAAAGAATGCATGGCTTTTTTTTTTTTTTTTTTTTTTTTTTTTTGTCTTCTCTGTAACTGCGGGCGCTGCAATAATAAGAATTATCCAATTTCCCAAACTCTCCATTCAGCACTGTGCCAAAGACGTTTGAAACAGCACGTACTCCAATCATGGCCGAGTCTCAGCTGGGTTTCTAAAAAGAATATGATAAATTAGACTCTTGATTGAGGAAGACTCTTGCTTGCTGTTTTTGAGAAAGATCCTGCCATTTATGCAATATGCATCAGATGGTTTGCCATCTGAGGCTGAGACTAACTTGTAGTATACCATACTCTATATAAATTATTTGATATATTGAGATATTTACTATATTAATAATATATCAAGTTTCCCAAAAATGTGTAAGCTACTTTTTTGGTTTTCTTTGTTTTCTGCTGGCTATGCAACACACTGCAGCATGATCATGCACTGTATGATTTTTTACAGAAACCAACAAACAAGCAAAAATGTATTGAGCTCACAGATTTATTAGGAAATAACTTTTTAAAATCTTGTTTTAAAAAATATATTTTTTTCTGTTTTCTAAATATTAGAGTGACCTGAGGTACACCGTCCTCACAGTAAGGCAGTAAATCACAGTCCCAGAGCCAGAATGTCAGCTCTAAGGGCAAATAGTTCCCACTTTAGTGCAAACATTCCTGCCATTTACCAAGAGGATTTTTTTACACCATTCTGCAGAAATTCCAAAAAGAGGAATTGATTATGTTAAAAAACATCCTCCAGCCCTTCATGCTCCTGTTTGCACACCAGAGATCTCATGGCAGTTCATCTCTGAGAGCTATCAGACTGGGTCAGGTTGCTATAACATTCATCATGAGAATTTATTAACATTAACATTATTCACAGATTGTGTCTCCTAAATTTGTAAAAGTCTATCCATGTATCACTTTACAGTAATACAACTACAGAAAATCCCACAAAGCCTATTAGGGGTTTACTGTACCAGAAATGAATACCAAATTAGCTGCCAACAGATGGTCTATGAACAACTCATCAGCCATCTTATTCATATTGCACTCAAAAATGGCAAGAGCTTTTATTAAAGCAGCAAGCTCCAATCCTAATGGCTGGTTTTATGCAGTTTTAGGAGTGAAGATTAAAAGTTTTGTTTGAGACACTTAAGTAAAGAAAACTAGATAATCTTGAGCACAACTGTAAATTCCATGTAGTTCTCTGGGTTAGATCAGATTTCTGATTTACTTTATTTACATACCAGACTATATACAAGTGGGCTAAACCAAAGACCATACAGAATGAGTTTGTACAAATAGTGGATGTGCAAATCCCTGGATGTGTAATGCAGAAGTAAGCAAAGGTTCCGTGTGTCAGACGTTGTGTACATGCTTCTTAATTGTATGCCCTTAACCAAACCCCATATCTAAAACTAATCATAAGTGAAGTCCCAAAGTATGATCTGAAGCAGAAAGAATAAGTTATGTATGATGGAAGAAGGTAATGGTGCATTCCATTCAACTTGGTAAAGGATTTTCCAACTTCCTACTAAGTAAAGTGCAATGGAATGTCAGAATTCCAACTTGGAAACTCGGCGGAAATTTTTAATTTCACACAAACATGTTGGCACCAAGGAAGATATACAAAGTAATGTGATAAACATTCGCTTTTATTAAATAATATCGATAAATGAGTCAAAGTCCCTACAGTATATGATAATAAAGTGTATTTGCAGAGACAGGTGTATGATAATCGTATCTGTAGCACAAATATTAGTGCTGCAGCATTGTTTATCAATTGGGTTGCTAGGAGACATCATTTTTTTTTTTTGTACTCCGATGAGACTGTACAAACTTTATGACTCATATTTTCTATGCAAATAAAGGGGATCATTACTGCCATTAGAACTGCTAGTTATTCAGTGCTGCATTGAATTCGTCAAGGGCCAGGGCCCTTGAGATTGTTCATTGCTGTCTTTTATGTTTGTTTTTCAGTGATGTGGAGATACTGTAGGTGACTGGATTACACTGTTTTTAGCCTAAGATTGCTGTCATTCAAAGAGAAAAGGTCAAAAGCCCATAAACTCAAATGGTACCACAAAAATATTAACGGAGTCCTGCTGAAAAAATAGTGGTCACCAGCATATGTTGTGTTTTGAATGCCGGTCTCTAGTATGTGATGCTGGGGTTTTGGTGTCCCCAACAGGATTCTCAAGTAGCTTAAAGGGATAGTTCACCCAAAAATTAAAATTGTCTCATCCTTTACTCATCCTCATGCCCTCCCAGATGTGCATGACTTTATTTCTGCTGAACACAAATGAAGATTTTTAGAAACATATCTCAGCTCTGTTGGTCCATTAAGTGCAAGTGAATGGTGGACAGAACTTTGAAGTTCCAAAAAAACACAAAAAGGCAGCATAAAATTAATCTGTATTATTCCAGTGGTTAAATCCATGTCTTCAGAAGTGATATGGTCGGTGTGAGTGAGAAACAGATCAATTTTTAAGTAATTTATTACTATAAATCTCCACTTTCACATTCTACTTTTGTTCTTATCACAATTATTTTTTGGTGATTCACACACTTTTTGCACATCACCACCTCCTGGGCAGGAAGGAGTATTTAGAATTATTATTCAAGGTGGAGGGGACAGCCGACCCTCCAGCTTTCCCTGCAGGAATGAGAGCACTGATCTGACTCCGCAACTCTGTGGGTCTTCAGATCGGGAAGAGCACCAATTTGCGAACAGACACCACTTTAGGACATAAAGCTGCCTGGTAGAGGGAGCTTTGGCTTGGTTGATCTTGTCTACAACAGCTGGTGGCAGACCACTCAGATCTTCTGTATCCCATCCAGGGGCCAGACATGGAGGTTCCAGAGGTCTTGGAGGTCCCTGAGAAAGAAGGTCTTTTCTCTGGGGAATTCGCCAGGGGGGTGCTGTCGCGAGGAGCGTAAGATCCGAGAACCAAGTCCGAGTAGGCCAGTAAGGGGCCACTAGAGTGACTTGTTACTCGTCCAGCCCAACTCTCTGCGGACAGGGCAAGCATGCCAGACATCTGCGCATCGGTCTCAGAGTGGGCGAGCAGACCCGAAGGTGGCAGACCAGTCAAGTCCTCAGCGTCAGATGCCACGATGCTCTATGATGCAGTGATGATATTCTCATCCAGCTCAAGGGGTCTGAAGGGGAGATCGGACTGGCCGTGGGGTGAGCTGGTCTCACATCGAGCCCAGACGGAAGCAAACCAGTGTGCAGGGTGACGGGTGGTCCGCAGGGATTTACCTGGCAAAACCATGCCTGCCTAACTCCCCAAATCACCTCCATCGCTAGCCGGGTAAGCCTCAATCCCGTGGGAAGAAGGTGCAATGCGAGGGGTGGCTGGAGTGGCATTTGCTTTAATGAAGGAAAGCCCTGACCACAACATTGCCATTGTCACACTCTCGCATTGAGAACATGAACCATTCATAAACGCTGCCTCAGTGTGATCGCAGCCCTTACATGTGAGGCAGCATATATGACCATCAGAAGTGGAGAGATATCTACTGCATCCAGGAACTACACAAAGGCGGAAAAGCATCTTGAAAAAGACACGTCTTTAAAAAGAGGTTCAACGCCAATGTGTAAACTCTTTTAGTGGAAATATACTCTTTTAGGAAATGTTGTCGAAGCGCCCAGGGGTGTGGACTGCACTGGCGTGCAGAGAAGGGAGAAAGCCACTGGTAATGTGTGGTAGGATCCTACAGCAATGCTCTTAGAGGTGAATGGAACAGTAGTGAGTGTCTCAGCTCGCTGATCACACAAACGCTCGGCTCCGAAGAAAGATTCTGACTGAACAGATGCACTTTTTCATGGCAATTTAGCATTGGCCTTTTTCATATTCAGAGGTATCCGAGGCTCTAGAAAGAAGCCCCTTGTGTCACTACAATCAACACAAAGTCGAGTGAGTGACAGAAGGAGAACTAAACAATTTGCCAAAACAAAGATGAAAAGTTCAAACCAAGCATGTAACGTCATCATATTACAATGGCCAGGGCATAAGTTCAGACTCCTATCTAGACTTTCTTTGAAACTGGCCTACTTGAGCTCATAAAAATACATGTGCCATTGCATCACAAGAATCTAAATGTATTTAGAGTGACCTTAAGGCCTGGGCTGAACTCTTGACGCAGAGCAGAATATGCATGACACAACACACACATACCTTTGTAATGGCCACATTTCTAATAACAGCACAGGAGAAATATACCAGTACAGACAGTTTAAGAAGAGCCAACATCTGCACTGCGGCCTGCCTGTGTCCTTGCCTTTTCAAGTGTGTGTGAGAGGATTATTTTGGTGGTTTATTTCCACCACCCACTGCCATCGTGTGTGGCTGAGAAGGCCTCGAGACCTCCAGCATGTTCTTGGAACTGTTGCTTAGTAAGACAAATAAGTAACTATAAGTACACTAGAGTGGTAACAGTGAGAACAACAGTGGTTCCGCATGTATGGAGTGCACTGTAGTAATTTTAATCTGCTTGTCTGTTGTAAATATTCTCTTTGTAGGTCAAGCTGGCATAACTTTTTATAAACCACACGGACACACACATACACAAACATACAGTATGTGCCTTCCGGCCCAGTTTTGATCTTTCCTCTTCGTCATCACACCACACACAGACTTGCATACATATTAAACCATGTTATGTCATTGGGCAAAGCAACCAACTTACACAACCACACAAACAAATTGTAGTTGGGCTAGCAAGGTTAGGACATCTATTTAGTTTTGTTTTTTACCTCGAGCGGTTCCAAAAGGAAACTAAAACAACACTTATCTTTTATTAGCAGTCAAGTGTAAAAAGGGCCAGACTGTTTAGTACGCAACCTACTTACCACCAGCAAAGATTTGCAATCATTCTATGGCAATTTTGCTTCAGGCTACTTTAATAGACACTAACGCATACACACAACGCTCCAGACAGAACCGGACATCTGTTGTGTATCCTTTGTGTGGGCTGATGGTGTGTTTTGGGTCAGGTTAGTGATGTAACAGATGTGAGCAGGAACAGTTCATTCATGGACAGCTGATGCCCTGGGGTCTTGGGATTTTAAAAATATCTCTGTTTAGATTCAGCTCACTGATGGAGGAATTCCGTATTTATTTTTATTAGTCTTTTTCGAACTCCCCTGCTGAGTTCCTTTTCTTTTCTTCCTTTCTTTCCCTCAGTGTCATCTCTCTCTTAGGGCGTTTTCACACCTAGTTAGTTTGAGCACTCCAAGTGTTGAGCAGAGCGGTATAACGTGTATATTTGACTTAGACCCCCTAAAAGGACCCAAAAGTGAACCATACTCAGGCCTACTCAGGAGGTTGTTCGATTGATTTGTGCATGTGAAATTGGGGAGGTACCAGACCGCTTTGCATTTTATGACATAAGTACCTTGTGGCTTGCCACAGCTGCATTGCATACTTCATATTCCAGTCACAATTTATTTTAAAATTCACCTTTAGGTGAACACTGTGTTTCCCCTCACCAGAGATTTCTCTGCCTCGGACACTGTGGATAGGGTCCTCCAGTGGTATCATTCCATATTTGAACTTCTCAATTGGTAAGTCCATGTGAGGTATTCACTATGTTAAACTCCCTCCATTAGGATGTGGTCTTCGTTGTGTTCTCCTTCCTGGAGAGGGAAGAACACTTCCCAGTGCTATTCTAAAAAGTGCTCGGAGGGAAATTGCTTAACAGCAAATCAGGAAAGGCTCTGCCAGTGCCTACTTAGGTAAGTAGTGAGACACCTTACCTAACTCGCTGGAAGGGCACAATGTGGTTGAGCACTCACTGTGAAGCATGTAGCATCTTGCCCGTGTCCACTCTTCTGTACCTCGTGACACGGTTCAGCGCCTGCTGCATTTCCTATAGGAACCCTTAGTGTCACTACATTGACACAATGCCGAGTGAGTGACAGACAGGGAACGTCTTGGTTACTGATGTATCCGCTGTTCCCTGATGGAGGGAACGAGGCGTTATGTCCGTCTTGACATGGTGCTGAACCGGCCTCTGACATGGCTGGGACTTTCTATTGGTTCCTCAGCATAAATCTGAGTGATGCACGCCATCTCCTTTCATACCCGTATGTCCGGGGGGAGGAGAGTGGCATGCAAATTCAACTCACCAATTCTCATTGGCATTTTCTCTTTTAAGCAAAGGTGATTGGGGCTCTCAAGATCGAACCCCTAGTGACACTACATCAACACAACATCTCATTCCCTCCATCAGGGAACAGAGGTTACATCAGTAACCAAGACGTTTTACTACAGTAATATTGTAGTAGTAACCATGGTTAATTGTGTGGTAACTGTGGTTTAACTAAATACCATGGTTAAACTATAGATACTGTAGTGAAACCATGGTAATTTTTGTATGGGTAAATAAAACAGAAGTCTAATCATTTTCTATTTCTGCTCATAAATGAGTGAATTCTGACAAAAAATTATATTTTAAATTACCCATTTATCCCAAGAAATTGTTTTAAGTATCAGTATTGGTATTGGTATCAACAATATTGGACTTTAAATTATTGGTATCAAATCAAAAAGAAAATAAGTGTTATCACCCATCCCTAATAGATAAAAAAATCATATTTTCAACTGCAATGGGGTCTGAGTCCTTAAATAGCTGTGGTGTGAACAACAAGTGGTCTAAGACCACAATAATGTGAAGAGGACCAAAAAAGAAACTGGGTCCTCTTTTAAGTCCACTTACATTGAAAACACCAAACGCACTGAGGTCATTTGTGGCTAGTTCCCTTCCTGGTTCACTTTAACTGAACTGGGTTTGTTTCACTTAAATTGTACTATATGTGAAACTACCCTTAGACTATGGATGACCATCTATAGATTAAAATACAGTTGCAAATTCATTAAAAAAAATTAAACAGTTTTGTCAGTAATCAAAACATCTGTTCTATTGTGTCACAAATTATAGCACAGATTAAAAATATGATGGATGTATGGATGGATGTATGGATGGATGTATGGATGGATGGATGGATGGATGGATGGATGGATGGATGGATGGATGGATGAAAGTGTGATTGTTTTGTATGTTTGTAGTTCATATGTATGTTATGTATCTATGATACAGTATATACATTTGTTGCATGTGAGTGCCTGTGTTTAAGAAGATCTCATGTGAGAGTGTATATATGATCAAGGCAGGTGTTTACAGATCACAGAGGCAGCCTAGAAGTTTCATCTTTGACCTCGGACCTGTGTTAAACTGTTGAGTGAATTGTGTCGAGGTGCTCAGTGAGTGGTGCATGAGCAGCCCAGGGTCGTTAGAGTAGTCTAGCCATGCAACACACAGCTCTGAGCTTCCCGAAAGGCAGGAAATTCCTCCTATGGGCCGTTCCACACCTGCATAAACATATCATGCCATAGCATGAGCAAGACTCTACTACTGACACCCAAACAGGGCACGCAAACCACTAGGACTTAAAGATCTGAGAAATGCCAGCTAGAAACACTTTTTTCTTACTCCTGCAAACACACTCAATAATTTTGGAAGTTCTGAGTGTGTCAGTGTGTGTAAACATTTTAAACAATATAGTTCAATAGAATAATACATTGTTCATTCCTCAATTTTTGCCTGAACTGTATTAAAAATGAAAATTCTGTCCTTATTTACTTACACTCATGTTGTTTCAAACGCGTGTAACTTACTTTCTTCTGTGAAACACAAAATGACATTTAGGCAGGATGTTAGAAACTGATTGCCTTAGTCACTATTCACTTTTATTTTATGGAATAAAAATGCAATGAAAGTGAATGGTGACAGAAGCTAACATTCTACCCAACATATTTTGTCTTCCATGTATGAATGAAAGTCATAGGGGTTTGAAATATCATGATTGTGTGTGACTGATGAAAGAATTTTCTTTTGAGTCAACTACCCCAATACAAGTACATACTATTTTTACATACTATCTTGGTTAAATCTTTCTTGGAACAACTCCCATGTAAATGATGAGAGCAATTAACTTCATCTGCTCCGGTATAATATAGCTGCCCATATGTGCTGACTTTTTCCTCTGTTTATGTACAATTAAAGCAATGACATACATAGGAAAAAATGTCAAAGTACCTTTGCAAATTAGAAGCAACTGGCAGAGCAGAATGCCAAAGTTTCTTAAATACACAGTTTTTTGTTGGTATATTTTACTTTTCATTTAAAATAAGTCTCTGCTTGTCAATCAATCCATAACATAATTGTCATTACATCATGTCAAAATTAATTTGTTGGCTGTTAAATTTGTGAGACTGCAAGATGCTGCAAAATGTTTTCAACCTCTGAAACATAAACACTGTTTACTATTTTCCTTCTTACAATACTGTTTGTTATCAAGCCTTGCCTATTTCTCCCTCCTCTTGCTCGTGCTATTTTTTCTTCTTCTTCTTCTTCTTCTTTTTTTTTTTGTTTGTTTTGTTATGTTATTCCCAGCAGGACCTGCTGTGAGTTATTAAGGCACTTGGGTCTGTCTGGTTTTATTTCCAGAGTCTCGTTTTTCTTCTGCAGCAGCAGCTGGAAAGCAGTGCAGGCTGAGAATCTGCCAGCTGTCTGTGACCGGTTCCTCTGCCTCCTGAAAAGAGTGAAGGTCATGGCCCAGTGCTTACTCAGACAGAGAGAGACTGAGGGAACAGACAAGCAAGATGGAAAGAGAATGAGATGGAAAGGATGCAGGGATTCCAGACCTGAAGATCAGAAAAAAAATGTATTGTCTTGATTTCCTGGAAAAATATCTAAACATCCTTTAAACAAGATAAATTGACATTTCTTTCTTGTTTTAAGCATAAATTACACAACTTTAGAAAGGTCTAAGCTTTAAATAAGAAGTGGCCAATAGGATTAATTCTTATGTCTGGCCTCTGGATGGAGGATTGTATGAGTGTAGCAGTGTGTGAGTTTATGGTGAGAGAAGTCAACAGCGAGCTGTGAGAATGGGTGTAAAGCAAACACACATACAGCGCACTAAAATTACTTCAGATGTCATCAGGACCTAACATGAGAAAGCAAACTTCTTTGCAGAGAATCAAGTGTAAAACCCCTCTGTCACCAAAATGTCAAATCTAAATGATTTGATAAAAGACATACTATGCCCCAAATAAAGTAATATTTTTATTATGAAATACTATACATGTATCACTATGTCAGTGACATATTTGAATTAGTGTGTTTTTACTGTACAGCCCATTGAAAATGTAAATCATTTAAGCCTTGTCAAATAAAATCTTTCATCACCTCCTGCAATAAACTGGACAAGGAAAATTGGTGAATGGAAAAATGGTTAAGATCATCCTTTATAGGTGCACTCAGTAAATATTTATTCATTAAAATGTTTTACCTTTAATAAATGAATAGTTCTTTGGAAAAACATTTTTAAAATGTACACTAACTTGAGATGAAGAGATCCAGTCATATAAGTAGCCAAATAAAATCTGCTTTAATTTACATGGAACTGATGGGGACAAATGGGGGCACCATGGTGACATCACACGGCCAGCCAAATGCAACATTTTTTTTTCTCGGTAAAATGCCTATAAAGTTCATTTAATAAACAAACTATCGCTGACTTTATGGCATTTTTACAATGGCATTGGTAACTAAAGTCTTGTGATCTCTTACAGACCATAAGCATAATGTTGAGAATCATGGAGTCAAGAAGATTTGGTACAGTGTGTTCTCTTAGGGTGTGTGTATAGGTTTAAATGTGACTGTGACTGTGAATTTTGTTTTGTGTTTATCTACACCTCATATTTAGGAGTGTTTGTGCTTCTCTCAATGATTCTGACTTTCCTTGACGAAATATCCAACAATCACCTGGACTCATGGAGGCACAGAAGGAGGGGTGAGGGAACTCCACTTTTAAACAGACTTGGGGACGCAAGGAAAAACATGGATTTTCCAACTTTTAAAAACTTACCCATAAAGGTTTTATCAACATTCCAGAATATTCAAAGCAAAAGGTTTTGGAATGCCCATGGTTGATGCTGGACACAGGTGAACTTTCTGGGCCTGGAGTCAGTGAATAGGCCCTCAGTGTGGCCAGTTATAGACTCACCCCATGGAGCAAAAGGACCCCCTGCATCAATATTAAAAACACATAGTCATGTCAGTGCAAATCAACACAAAGTGAACCCTCGGTGACTACTCCATTAACCTTATATCTGTACAAACTACCAACCTTCAAACATAAATTAATGCAAGAGAAGAAAAGAAAGACATTTAAAGTATTCTTCCACCTAAGATACCTCATTTAGGAAGCATCACATATTTTCATCACAGTGAAGGCAATCCTATAATGCGTTGTAAATGTTTTCTCAATTAAGAAATGTTGATTATAAATATCCTTATATTGATTAAATACTGATAAGTATCAATACAATTCTTTTTTAAATATCTATGGCATTTGAGGGTATTTCACCATTTGCTTGCAAAAATGCTAACATCAAAGTCTTTCTAGCAAATCAGTCCACTGGTGGCCATCTTTGAAATGCTCCATGTAAGCTGTTTCCAGTCATGAAAGTGCAGCTCCAATATACTTGAATGGGGAAACAAAAAAATCTCAAAAACAGTTGGTCAAGATTATGATCAAAGAACATATTTCAAATAAGCAATAAAATCTAACAACACTGGAATCATAAATTGTGCTTCTTTGCCTTAGATAACGCTACAAAAAATGTTCCTGGCTTATATAGCCAATGCGCATGTGCTTCCTCAAATTGATTGACAGGCGATGTCTGTATCTAAAAGATGATTGACTCTTTTACCTGTAAGGCACGACTTCTTTTCTACATCTGGTCCGTGGGCCTTTTCTGCATATCACGGCGCCATTTTGTGGTCCATTCTCTATAACGCAGTGGCTAATTTTTGCTTATTGCGGCCCATTCGCCCATGTTGCGGCTGACCCACTGGCCCGCTCGGTTCTCCCGATGGCCAGTCCGCCCATGATCGGCCACAAAGTGCGTCGGCCCACTGGGAAAATGCCCGGTATGCCAGATTACCAGTCCAGCCCTGTCTAAAATGATACACTAATCAACATCAAACTGTATGTAACTGGATCATAATATTAGTAATTCTCATGCAAGTCACTCATGCTTGGGACCAAACTCCCACCATCAAGAATATTATAAACTATGTGTCAAACCCTAAATCACCTCATTCAGAGCTATTTTCAAAGCATACTAAATCTCAGGCTTTTAACACCATAACACATATCTGAATGCACATACGCACAAACACGGTGTGAATAAAGAGGGATCCTAATGATACAGACCTCCTATTCACAATCTCTTAAGACAAGCAAATTTTATGGAACTCTCACTCTCAAGTTTTATAGATTAAAACCTGCTGGAAAGAGGGGGGGAAACACTATCATGAGGCCCTAAGATGAAAAAAAAAAGTGGTTTTAAAAGTGATGTGTGTAATTTCTGGACACTAGAAACAAAAGAAATTCAAAAAAATTTGACTTTTTTCAAATAGGTTTCCCAAACACTCCCCCATTTTCCACTGGTCAGTCAACAGACAGTTCTGCCCCAAGCTCATGCCATTGGTTGAAGCTGGTTGGGATGCTCTAACAAACAGAGCAATGTTTTGATAGCATCAAAGAGACACAACGTTTTCACTTTTCTGGTGAATCAACCTACCAATTGTTTACGTACAGTGCAAGTACACCTGTCTCTGCATATTAAAATGGAATAGGGGAAAGTAATTTAACATTGAAAAAAAAATGGCACACTTCACCTTTCAATGTTATTTTTAAACAATGTGACCATTTCAGTACCTCTTACGTCTCTAGAGCTCAGGAGGATGTGTGACATTCAAGTGATGAATTCTTTGTCCTACGTCTTTGTCATACTCTGTCCTTGGAGATTCAATACAGTATGCAGTTTTCGGTCCTGTATGTTCTCTTAGAGTGGGTGTACAGATTAAAATGTGACTGTGATTTTTGGTTTTGTGTTTGTCTACACCTCATGTTGGGGTGTGTTTGTGCTTGTCTCCACGATTCTGACTTTCCTTGACTTCTTCTGACTTACTCTGTCCTTGGACATTCACTGTTAGAGTTTCACCCCACAGTCTGAAGCAGCTACATGGAGCACAAGGACAGACTTTGTTGAGACTGTGGGGGAACTCAGGGGCTTTGATTATTTCAGATCTCTGACTAGCCCAGAGCATGGGTACAGTAAAGTTATAAGCACAATATTTAGTATGAGTAATGCCCAGACAGATATTGTTGCTCTCAGGGGCTCCTTCAGCAACACAGACAGTAAGACTCCGGATCCAAATAGGTATCTGCCAGACACATCACTCAGATAGCTCCAGATTCCAAACAGCCCATGTAATCTACTCCATTTATATAATCCTTTCCCTTGTCTCTATCTCAACCTGAACAGGCAACATAAATAATAAAAGCCATGCTTTAAAATTGACAGATCCACTTGCTTCATGGTAGTTAAAAAAATTAATAAAAAAAAAATATTTCACTGATATTTAAAGTGAGTTCCACATAGCACTGGACCACCAGCTAATCCAGCAGATCTCTGATTATTGTGACAAAAACATTTAAAATGTTATGGTAATTATTTTTGTGTCCGTTTTTTCAGAATAGTGTGGCCAAATCTTAAAAAAAAAATTTACATTTACTTTTCTTATAAACTAACATGCAAGAGTAATTTTATTCAGGATCTATTAGCACTCACTTAACTTTTAAATGGGAAAACAAGGCTTTAAATTAATCAGGCCTGATGGAAGAACAAATCTTCCAGCAGAGATCATGTAAAGATCCAAGTTCAGTGGAAATGTACTTGAACTAATGCTTCAGTCATAGAAATATCAGAATTTTCTGTTTACCTTTCATGTGTCTTAAAATCATCTATATTAGTAACATTGCTGTAATTAAAAGTTTCAGTCAGAGAAAATTAGTTTTATAAATATAAGTATATATTAAGAAATTAAAAATAAACACTTGCTTATTTGTGGAAAATAACACATCCTCCAGAACTGTGTTATTCAGCCTTCAGAACTTTAAATGTCACACATTTAAAGTTGATGGCCAATTTAGTTCCAGAATTAGTATCTATATCTATAATTATCTATAATTATTAAATTATAGAACTCTATAATTGTCTACCCTCACATTTCACAAAATTACTTAACATACACCCCCACAGGACAGCGCAAGTACAAAATATCAAGGACGTGCTTCACACCTTACACAAATGTACACAAGGCCTGTTGAATCATTTGTGAGAGGTCCACATTGCTTTGAAACTCTGTAATCAATTAAAAGGTCTTCAGAAGTGTATCAAACTGATGCTCTAATCACAACATGAGACATGCTAGCCAGTTCCCCTCCACTTGCAACAACAAAGTTATATTTGTCTTGCAGTAAACTCAGCTTCTAACTAACAAAATATTTACTTAAATTCTCTCATTTACTCACCTTCATGCCATCCCAGATGTGCATGACTTTCTTTTTTTCCGCAGAACACAAACAAAGTGTTTAATGGTGTAAAATTTTACGCAATTAAATATTTCAGCTCTGTAGATCCATACAAGGCAAGTGAATGGTGACCAGACCTTTCAAGCACCAAAAATCTGATAAAGGCAGCATACAACTAATCCATATGATTTATGGCTTATTTGAAGTCATTTTTTACTATAAATCTCCACTTTCAAAAAGGATCAAAATGTTGATCTTTTTCTCACACAAAGTGGTTGTATTGCTCCAGAAAACATATAAAACCTCTTAAGTCGAACTGTATGGATTACTTTTAAGCTGCCTTTATGTGATTTTTGGAGCTTGAAAGGTGTGGTCACCACTCACGTGCATTGTATGGACCTACAGAGTTGAGATATTCGTCTAAAAATCTTCATTTGTGTTCTGCTTAAGAAAGAAAGACACACATCTGGGATGGCATGAAAGTGAGTACATGATGAGAGAATTTTCATTTTTGGGTGAACTATCCCTTTAAACTGATATTTATTCCGGTTTTCAAGAATGGGTAGTTTGAAGTAAGTAGTTTGTGAGTTCCCCTACAAAGCTGTAGGTGTGCCTAAACTTTCTGAAATACACTACTCTTTACTATAGTTATATTTATATTTCATGTTACCAATTTAAGTGAATAAAATTTCAGGTAAACACCCTAAAACACTCGAACAAAGAGCTAAATTATATGCTCTGTCAGGTCTCTAGTGGGTCTTTCCTGTTTAATCTTTAAAAAAAAAAAAAAAATCAAGGTATTTTGAGGATTCAGAAATACCTGGTGCCATTCTTTGAGGCCTCATACACAAAGTGAATCAGATATTGCCAGGAACATCTGAAAGGCAATATTATAACTAAAATGAGGACGTTCAACACAAAGGAAAAAAACCTATTGTGGCCTTAAAAAGGTTTTTGGACTCTTAAAATTACTTTGGGACCAGTTGCTTAAACATCTTTGGGGCACTATTACATAGAGTATGAAAAACCATTTGACTCACTGAACTCAAGGTTTAGGCCAGTTTATGAGTGTTTGTTATTTTACAGAATCTGTGCTATGCAATACAATTTTCCAAAACCTTCATGATCAGCCAAGGCTGAGTGACCGCACTGCAGGTTTGCATTAAGACTTTTACCCGGTTACACCCTTAAGACACACAATTGAGCTTGTCTTTTCTTTCCACAGGTCTGGGGTTTTAGCCAATCACATCTCATCTGATTCAGCAGCAGCGAGGTGAAGCCCAGATTACAGCTGTGGGACTCAAGCAGGCCAAATGTGCAACATCAGCAAATAAAGTTCAACAACTATACCAGCATCTGTATCAGATTTAGGTTGACTGTGTAGACTAAACAGGTGTAGTTTTTTTCTTGCTATGTCTGACATAGATTTGAGAGGGTCCCGGGATTTTGAGAGAGTGGCTGAGTTTGCTGTTTCTGATGTCATCATACCTTACCTGAAGTATGATGTCGGTGTGAATTTATCAGGTGTAATGCCATGAATGCATTATAGCTGGATTTTTGCCAAGTGTGAAATGACTGAGTTACAGTTTGAGTTATTTGTGTGTATGCATTGTGCAAAGCTGTGCATGATGTAACTGGGAGGCCATAGAAATGCCATGATGATGTTATATTGCATTTGTGTGTGTTTGGGTCACATGTAATTTAGCATGTGTGCGTTTTCTCACAATGGCTCTATGATTCTTGTTTTCCATACACAGTATGTTGCAGTATGCTTAAATGGCAATCTGATTACAAGAATTTGAAATGTAATGCACTTCACTACCTTTTGCACTAAAAAGTAATTAGACAACAGTAATTCATAATTTTGTGACTAGATTACACCCAACAATGCTTTATGACAATGTCATTAAGGGTTGTTTTACACATTATCATTAATTGTGCTCCCCCTCATTGATTGTTATCAGCTTCAAGTGTCATTTAATAGTGCATTCAGTAGTTAAACTTCCTAATAAGGCAAAACCACAATACTGCAGTTGCTGTCTGATATGGGCACACACATCCCGAAATACCAAAACAAAGTTTATCTTATTGAGACAGTTAATTCTGAACTTCATTCTCTTTATTTTTCTCTTCGTTATTCTAAAAATTACAAGCAGAAATAATTTATGGAATGAAAATAACTATTTATATAAAATGTTAAATATTTCAATCATTTGGCTGAATAATCATTATCTGGCTTTAGTAATACATTTCTTCACGGCTTGTGGTTTTTGGAGTTACCGTTTATGTGAAATTCCCAGGGTGAAATTTTACAAACCATTTGACTGGTGGTATAAAACTGTCTGGCAAGTCATAATAAGACCACAGTTATGAACAGATTCCAGACAGAGTGGTCATTGCTGATGGCCATCTTTAGTAGTTTGGACTACACTGTTGCTAGTGTTCTCTGAGTGCCAAGGACTGTGGGGAGGAACTGAGGTAACATGATGTGACCGTTGTCCATTTGGACAAAGAGATTGCTGGACATTATATAGAATTGGTCCAGTATGTTTCTCTGAATGCCCATTGATAATTGTCTTAATATAGTCCTGGGTAGGGTTGCACCAGTTGTGCGTAAGGTCTCACTTAAAAGTGCAGTATTTAATATTCATAAACCGTTGTTATTAATGACACCTGTGGCCGTTAAGTGAACTGCAGCCAGCTACCTGTTGCTCACACTTGCGCACACACTTCATAGGGACGCGAGCATTGGCCAAAACAATGACGTAACGTACAAAGAGACTGAACATGATCCACCAGCATCATGCTGACAGATGAGGTAGCATAATTCAAATTACACCGTTGTTTTATTACAAACTTTGAGACTGTATATTATATTTGAATCTCCAGTGCTGGAACAATGCTAAAACAAAGTGTGGATGTAAGTCTGACTATGCGAGTCTGTAGTTTGAAGTAATCACTTTTCTTTGCATTATAAATTAAGTGCATTTATTCGATAGCCTATGTCGGCGTTAGCAAGCTAGCCAGCTTTATCAATAGCTGTTAGCTAAATTTGTGGATGATGACAGTAGCTGTTTATAAAATAGACTGAACATTATAAATATGTTGACACAATTCAGTACTGATGTGATTCCATCACAACTGTCATTTTGATATATCGATGCGCTATTGTTTTATAATAACTGAATGTATATATTTTCTGTATAACCAAGTTACGTTACACTAATGAATGGAGCTTTTTGCATAATCTTGAACACTGTTTAGCATTCATTTCATGTGATATTGTAGTTTAACTTGCTGAATAATTACAGATTAACATTGTTTATGACTGTTACTGTGCAGGCAAAATCACACAGATCAATCCTTATGGCACTATATTTCACATGTTTTGCAGTTATGTAAGCTTTCCTGTCCAATAAGAAGAACGCCAATTCAGGGTCAGTTTTGGTCCCCAAAACCGAACGAAGGTCCCTCCAGTAATGAAAGGCCCTGCCGATCACTCTAGTTTTTGCTCAACCACGATCATGTTCTAGCTTAGCCAGACAGGATTCTGATAAATATATATTTTTTTGGCTTACTCTGAGTTTGTGCAGGAGTCTGTGTTGTGCTGGGGAAGAGGGAGAGAAGCTATTACTGAGGCAAGGCTCTTAGGAGCGTGCATAAACGTCACATCATTTGGATTTTCCCTTTCAAAAGCGACCCGCTCCTTTCGCATGAAAATCAGTCTACAGGCTTTAATAGGCAACCTAGAAAGTCCAGGAAGGGCTCATTTTTTAAGTTGTGTTCAAAGCATTCACACATTGGCAAAAAAAAAGCAAATATTACATGAAAATTGTTACATATTGCACCTTTAAGTTGTGATGTAAAGTTCACACTAAGGGCTTAGTAACTACTAGTCAGTTTGTAGCTAAATCATTGCTTACTTTGGTTGCACCACCTGTTGTAAAGGCAAGATTTAACTAGAAGGTTGCAAGCTCTCTGTAAAGTGATGAGTAGTTTCATGAGTAGAGACATTTACCTGTATTTATCCAATAAGCAGCCTTGAAATTTGACATAGAATTCAAGCCATGAATTTCAGTTTGGTCTTGTTCAAACCTTGTTTGCTCACGTAACTGTCAGCTGTAACAAATGATTGAAATATGACACGTAATAAAACAAGATTTAATTAATGATATATTTAGCTTATGTAAATAACAATATTCAATAACTGTATCTAAAATGAATAAGGGACAATAAATAAATAAATAAATACTAATACAACAGGCTGGAAAATAGACATTTATTCATTTTAATATCTATTTCGTATGTTGAAACTTGACACCGGGTGGCGTACACAGGTTTCATGATGTAGAGGTACGTTTTTTACATAATGTTTTGTTACGCAACACCATCATGTATGTTGAAAGGTCTGAAGCCTTTTGATGTCATTAAGTGAGTAACTGCTTTTTTATTCCATCCGTTACTCCTTACTCGTACGTAAGTAACTCTGTTACTGTCATGTTCTCTGTTGTCTTTTGTTTTTGTGCTTTTATGTTGAAGTTTCCTATTTAGTTCCTGTTTCCTGTTTGGTTTTGGTAGTCCTTTGTAGTTGTCATGTTCTCTGTTGTCTTTTGTTTTGTGCTTTTTATGTTGAAGTTTCCTATTTAGTTCCTGTTTCCTGTTTGGTTTTGGTAGTCCTTTTGTAGTTGTCATGTTCTCTGTCTTTTGTTTTGTGCTTTTATTTTGAAGTTTCCTGTTTAGTTCCTGTTTCCAGTTTGGTTTTCCCAGTGCTGCTTCCCAGAGCTCCGCCTCCCGAGCTTCCCAGAGCTCCGCCTCCCAAGCTTCCCAGAGCTAGCCTCCCGAGCTTCCCAGTGCTCCGCCTCCCGAGCTTCCCAGTGCTCCGCCTCCCGAGCTTCCCAGAGCTCCGCCTCCCGAGCCTCCCAGTGCTCTGCTTCCCAGTGCTCCACCTCCCGAGCTTCCCAGAGCTCCGCCTCCCGAGCTTCCCAGAGCTCCGCCTCCCGAGCCTCCCAGTGCTCTGCTTCCCAGTGCTCCGCCTCCCGAGCTTCCCAGAGCTCCGCCTCCCGAGCTTCCCAGAGCTCCGCCTCCCGAGCCTCCCAGTGCTCCGCTTCCCAGAGCTCCGCCTCCCGAGCTTCCCAGAGCTCAGCCTCCCGAGCTTCCCAGAGCTCCGCCTCCCGAGCCTCCCAGTGCTCTGCTTCCCAGTGCTCCGCCTCCCGAGCCTCCCAGTGCTCCGCCTCCCGAGCCTCCCAGTGCTCCGCTTCCCAGAGCTCCGCCTCCCGAGCTTCCCAGAGCTCCGCCTCCCGAGCCTCCCAGTGCTCCGCCTCCCGAGCCTCCCAGAGCTCCGCCTCCCGAGCCTCCCAGTGCTCCGCTTCCCAGAGCTCCGCCTCCCGAGCTTCCCAGAGCTCCGCCTCCCGAGCTTCCCAGA
The DNA here is from genome assembly GCA_032164185.1 of Moxostoma hubbsi. Taxonomy (NCBI): domain Eukaryota; kingdom Metazoa; phylum Chordata; class Actinopteri; order Cypriniformes; family Catostomidae; genus Moxostoma; species Moxostoma hubbsi. The sequence continues at coordinate 22,474,875 of JAVLUX010000031.1, forward strand.
GCTCCGCCTCCCGAGCTTCCCTGTGCTCCGCCTCCCGAGCCTCCCAGTACTCTGCTTCCCAGTGCTCTGCCTCCCGAGCCTCCCAGTGCTCTGCTTCCCAGTGCTCCGCCTCCCGAGCTTCCCAGTGCTCTGCTTCCCAGTGCACCGCCTCCCGAGCCTCCCAGTGCTCCGCCTCCCGAGCCACCCAGTACTCCGCCTCTCGGGCCTACCAGGCCTCAGCCTCTTGAGCTTCCCAGGTCTCCGCCTCCAGGGCCTTCCTCTACCCCGGAGCCTTTCTCGCCTCCAGTGCCCTCTGCAGCTCCGCCTCCTGAACCTTCTATGGCTCCGCCTACCCTGGCACTGCCCCTGGAGTCCTCCTCGACTCCTCCCAGGCCTTCTGACCCTGTCTTGTGGCCTCCTCCCTGGCCTTCTGACCCTGTCTTGTGGCCTCCTCCCTGGCCTTCTGACCCTGTCTTGTGGCCTCCTCCCTGGCCCTCTGACCCTGTCTTGCGGCCTCCTCCCTGGCCTTCTGACCCTGTCTTGCGGCCTCCTCCCTGGCCTTCTGACCCTGTCTTGTGGCCCTCTCCTTGGCCTCCTGACCCTGTCCCAGTCCCGTGGCCCTCTCCTTGGCCTCCTGACCCTGTCCCGGTCCTGTGGCCCTCTCTTTGGCCTCCTGACCCTGTCCCAATCCCGAGGCCATCACCTAAGCCACCTGACCCTGCCCTAGCCCTGTGGCCATCCCCTAGACCTCCTGACCCTATCCTAGCCCTGTGGCCATCCCCTAGACCTCCTGACCCTATCCTAGCCCTGTGGCCATCCCCTAGACCTCCTGACCCTATCCTAGCCCTGTGGCCATTCCCCAGACCCCTTGACCCTGCCCTAGCCCTGTGGCCATCCCCTAGACCTCCTGACCCTATCCTAGCCCTGTGGCCATTCCCCAGACCCCTTGACCCTGTCCTAGCCTTGTGGCCATCCCCTAGACCTCCTGACCCTGACCTGGCCCTGTGGCCATCCCCTAGACCCCCTGACCCGGTCCCTGCCCTATGGCCGCCTCCCTGGCCACCTGACCCACGGCCATCTCCCTGGCCTCCTGACCCTGTCCCTGCCCTATCTGTCTCCTGGTCACCCCCCTGTTCTGTCATAGTCTTGTCCCTCTGTGCCCCTCGTGTCCCCTTGAATTGCCTATTTGCCCCTGGTGCCCCCCTGGACTATCTGTTTACCTTGTGCTCTATGGACAATGTTTTTGTTTTTTTTTGTTTTTTTTGTTTTTTTGTGTTTGTTTTTGGAGCGTCTGGAATCCGCTCCTTAAAGGGGGGACTCTGGCATGTTCTCTGTTGTCTTTTGTTTTTGTGCTTTTATGTTGAAGTTTCCTATTTAGTTACTGTTTCCTGTTTGGTTTTGGTAGTCCTTTGTAGTTGTCATGTTCTCTGTTGTCTTTTGTTTTGTGCTTTTTATGTTGAAGTTTCCTATTTAGTTCCTGTTTCCTGTTTGGTTTTGGTAGTCCTTTTGTAGTTGTCATGTTCTCTGTCTTTTGTTTTGTGCTTTTATGTTGAAGTTTCCTGTTTAGTTCCTGTTTCCAGTTTGGTTTTTGTAGTCCTTTGTAGTTCTGTTTTTTGATTGGTTTTCCCCTCATTGGTTCCATTTCCCTGATTGTTTTCCCAGGTGTTCCTTGTTTCCCCTTGTGTATTTAAGCCCTTGTTTCCCTCCTGTCCATTTGTCAGTTATTTCATGTTTTTGTTTAGCCTTACATTCCTCGTGGATTTTGTTATTCCTGGTGTTCTTGTTCTTGGCTAAAATAAAAGCTGCACATAGATCCTCTCCCGTTTCAGTTCATGACAGTTACTCCTATGGCTTCCGTAAATATTTAGTTTATATGTAGGGTTACGTCCTACCTACATTTAATGGTGCAACACTCAAATATTTAGTAGTGCGTAAACTGTCACTTTATGGCCATTTATGCCACATCTAGTCTAAGTTGTAACGAAGACTAGATGCCCCGCTTAAATAAGATTAGAGAGAGTGTCTGATATTGTACCATTTTGATAAAAACCCACAAACATAACATAATAACTACAATACTAATACTAATTATATGAATAAAATAATAATGTGTTTAAAAATCACCAAATTCCTTCACTGTTCAAATACCTGTACATTTGAAGTAATAGCTGAATGCAATTTAAAGTCTGAATGTGAGCATTAAGTAAATAAGCCAAAACACCTTTTTTTGGGCTGTCAGACTCTGATAGTTCCTGCAGTAAAAGCAAAGCCACATGTATTTACAGGGTGAATGCAATGTTTTGAATTAAATGTTCATTGGGGAAAAAACAACATACCAGGATCCTTTGATATCTTTGGACCAGGACTGGCAAAATTGGACAGGATGGTAGCGTAGCACGCTATGAAACACCTGTTTTGGAAAAAAATTGGCAAAGTCGCATTTTAGTGGTCTCTCTATGAGTTTAAGAAACATTTACTTTGGCACACAATGAAACAAACAAGGTAGATTTGACCAGTACCACTCTTAGTATTAAAAGCGTTTTTCAGGAAACCAGTTAGAAAAAGAAATGTAAATGCCTGCCAAATTACAGAAAGAAAGAGAGTGAAACCAGTTTCCTGATAAATCACCCAAAAGCCAACAGCCAATGTTGGTTTATGGAAGATAGTAATGGATGTTTGGGTATACGGCTTCCTCGCCTTCTCAATGAGTGAACCATATTAGAAAAATAAACAAAGGAAGTCCAGTTTCCTTTTTTCTCATTTTCATGCAGCCTCTTTCATGCCAAGTCCATGCCAAATGAAATTAACACTTTGGCAAATTGGAGAACTTGAAAATAAGAGAGAGAGAGAAGGAGAAAGGTTGCCTTTGTTGCCCAGAAGATTGAGGGATCGTGACCTACTCTGCAACTCAATGTCTGAAAGTGGCATGTGAGTAGTTATAGAGGACTGAACACATCCAAAGAAAAAACACAGACACTGTAGAGTTGACATCTGGCAGGGTAGCACGCTAGATTGGACGTGTTGTTAGTAGGTCAAGACTCTACAGTTGTCTGGAAAACGTCTCTCTTTTTGGCACCTCTGAGGCCTGCTTTAATAATAATACAAAAAATTAAGGTGCCATGATTTGCAAGTTACAGCAGTAAAACTGTAATTATCCAGCTCTGAGCCATTGGAAATGACAAGGAACTGTGAAGGTACAAATGTATCTTTTAACTGTTTGATTAACCCATTTGTGGATAACACTGTGTGTCTTTTGTTGTACAGAACATCAGTGTTTGCCATGGAAGCATTTTCTTAAGAATCATGCTCATGAACCCACATGAATTGCCTTTTAAGGGAATGTTAAGCACAAAGAAACCTCTGGATAAAAAAGATGCCTTTCCATTGAGGGATTCACTACTAGCAAACTGCTAAAATAAAGAAAAATCTGTGATTTGATTGTGTATAATGATAAGCAATGATAATTATAACAAATCAATAATTATACTTGAGTGCCCTATCCATTAGCATGAAAAACTGTAAAACCCAAGTGAAAGTTTGTTATAATAATGTGGAATTGAATTTGCTATTGACCACGTTTACACCTGGTATTACAATGCGTCTTGGATGACCCAATCACAAGTGGTCAGGTGAGACACATCGCAGTTTACACCCTGTTGCTTAAATGTGTATCCTGTGACCACTTGTGTTCGGTTTTGGAGGGGAGTGTCTCTGTTTCATGATGGCATACATCAATCACTATGTGAGAGTGTTACTGCATGATATTAAAGTGTAACAAAGTCAGCAAAGACAAAGAAAGCACACACAAAATCGGTGTTCTGTTTCTCACAGATGCAGTTTAAATTTAATCTAAGCACAAATGCAACATGTCAAGCAGAATTATAATTTTTTTTATTGGATTACCTGCATTAAAGGAGCTTCAGGTGTTCGTGCTTCTCATCTGTGTTGATATCAGAAACACTAAAAAAGATCTGTGAAACTCTCTTGATTGTATATCTATTCTCTTCTTGAAATATTCCTATTAAACACTTGTTTTAGCGCAGCGGCTTGGGGGTTGGGGGTAGAGTTAATAAAACATGCATTCCTGTAGACTGTATTACATTACTTACAAATAAAAGTACAATTCCATTTTGGTGCACTCTGTGGACATTTCACCCAGAAACTAGTTAAAAACACTTCCAGGCCACTGGGGCAGCGGTTCGAATTTCGGTTAACAGAACATGCAATAACGCATAACTAGATGTTCATCCACCTAGAATAGATAGAATAGCACAGCTAAAAGAACGATTTTGACAACTTTACAGCAGCACATTTTGCTTTTATCCTTCTGAAAAGCATTGCTTGCCCCATGGACTTCCATTGTACTTTAAGTGCATTACTATAAACATAATTTTCGTTTCATTTCTGTGTTAATTGACAGCATGTGTGAATAGAGCTTAACTTTTACTGAACCTGGAACATTCCTTGAAGTGACCTGCTGAATGATGCTGCTGAGTTACTGTATGAATCATAGACCAAAAGGCTGGGGAAGTCTCAAAATCTGAGTAATGAACAGCAGGGCGAGGCCGTTCGAATGGTCATGTTTGTGAGGATTAGCAGGCGACCATGCAGGTAGCGGACAGTGAGCAAGAAGTGATAGATTCCTCACTGAATGAACAGATATTTTCATTCTTTCCTAACATCACTACTGCTCAGTAACTTTCTACTGGATTATTAATAAAAATGTTCAGGAAAGTACTACTGAACTCACCCTTAGTGTTGTCGCTACCTGGGTGACCATCCTATTTTGCTAATCTTAAGAGCCGTTCAGACTGGATGTGTATTTGTTGTAAAAAAAAATTTACGCAGTGCAACGAATGGCATATAGGTTTATAAAGACACATTTTTAGAGAGAGAGTTTTTTTTTAACTTGACAACTCCTGCAGTGTGAGACAGTGAAAAACAATTAGATGCTGTGCAATGATTATAGATGTCCGTCTTGCTCAAGTTTTTCATAAAAAACAGCATTTAAGCGGACGCAAAATAAATGCGTCTCCTTAGAATTCCATTTTTGGCAAATAGAAAAATAACTTTATTTATGCTATGGGTGTGATGTGTTGCTGTGCAGTCATGTGTTTCAAGCTTGGCTGTTTTTTGCTGTTGGATGTTCTTTTTGGCTGATTTGGTGTTTTCTCAAATCCTGACCTTCATAGTTTGTTGTTTGAAATGTCAGATAGAGATACATCAAAACTGTGTTTGTGGCTGAGGGGTGTGTGTCTTTTTATGCACTTTTGGGTGTGTTGTGTGTCACCGGTCTGCTATTTTCTGTGCCCTGTTTTGGGGTAACATTCCTGCACTACTTGTGTTGGCACTGAAGCTCTATCCTGAACTGGTCAGATGAATCAGAGCTTTTCACAACCCCAGCCACAGACATCCACCCCTCGCTCTCTGAACACACTCTGGAATGCCAATGTTTCAAATCTAAATGAAGCTTTACAAAGAGCAGTTATATAACATCAGAGAGGAGTAAATGGATGCTGTTTAAGGAATCATCTCTTGACTTTCTTCTGTGGAAGACAAAAAGAGATGTTACACAGTTTATTTAGCCTGTCTGTAGCCCTCTTACTTTCCATAAACAGCCCATCCTTGCACTCACTTTAGACATCTGTATTTGGGATGTATAGGTTTACTGGTACAAACTAATTTTGTTGCCATAGTTCTCACTCAAGCTCAGTCTATTTTGACCTTTTTGGTCTCATTATAGTGTCTAAATTCACACCGCTTCAGACAGGACAAAGCTTTCCTATTTGCATGAGGTTTGGCGAGGCTTCTCCAAACAGTAGATCTCTCTGGGAGAGTTGAAAATATGGAACCACATCTATAGAATTTTCTAGTAACTGCTCTGTGGGGGCAGGAGGAGATGCATACCTTGGCGTTGTCTGGTAAAATAGTAATGTTGGTGTATGTCTGGGGGAGAGGGGTGTTCAGGGGCCTATATTTGGATCACTGCTCTTTGTCGTGACAGTGTTCAAACCGTGATTTAGATTTCAGAAGAACAGAGGACTCAATAAACTAACTAAAGCCAGTCGGGCGGCCATATGGAATATCACTCAGTGTGATTGGTGGGTTGCTCAAAATTGCACTGGTTTAGTATTGTTACTGTGGAGACTTTCTCACTGCTGTAAATCTTACAAGGAGACATGTAAGACCACAAAACTGACTTATATTTTCTGTTCTAGTCTGAAGAAAGCCTTAAAGGGATTGTTCAAAATAAAATTAAAGAGTTATCAGTGTGCGTGTCAACAGGGCGCTCCTTAAAATGAGAGCTCGCTTGACAAATGCAGAGCAGCTCACATGAGTGTTTCATTCGGGCTTCCATTGATATCATTGCGCATGCGACCCATTTGAATTTTACATGACCATTTGATATTTTACCAACAATATCAACCATCATGTGACATGTGACAACGTCTTGACAACGCCGACATACTGAACAGTACTAGTGAGGGAAAGAGACGCACCTGCTCAGCTTCAGCATCAGTTTGTAGATTTTACACATCTACACATCATCACACTTACTAATATTTATCGCAGTTAACTGTAAAATAATTTTTCATAACAATTGTGGAAGGAGCCAAGAAACCATGGATAGCATGGAAAGTTGGAAACAAGTCATGGGTATGTAAGTACTTTGAATTGGATTTGTCATGAATGGTTACTGAGAGGAGACAGGAGACGTAGGATCTAAGTGCAGGCTTTAATAAAAATGATGACAGTCAAAATAGCAAAGTGGAACTCAACACAACAACAAACAAGAATTGACAAGGGAATGCAAAAACTAGAGGGTATATATACAAACAAGATCTCATGAGTGAATGGAAAACAGGTGAGAACAATCAGAAACAGATGGCAGTGATGAGGGCAGTGCATGATGGAAAACGTAGTCTGGGGGAAACACTTCAAAGTAAGAGTCCTAGGAAACATGAGGGCAACAGACTGTGACAGGATTAAACTGAAAAATAAGCTGTCATCAAACGACTGATGATCACTTGTGTGTCACTTATCTGTATAATTATTTTCAACATCTGAAGTACCTTTGTGGCAGGGGTGGATTGATCATGCTTACCACCGCAGGTAGAAGACCCATCCCTGAGAGTGAAGGTCCTTCCTCAGGGGAATTTGCCAGGGAGGTGCTGTCGTGAGGAGCGTGAGGTCCAAGAACCAAGTCTGGGTGAGCCAGTATGGCACCACAACAGTGAATTGTTCCTCATCCTCCCTGACCTTGCACAGAGTCTGTGCAAGTAGGCTCACTGGGGGAATGTGTATTTGCGCAGCCCCCAGGGCCAGCTGTGTGCCAACGTGTCTGTCCCGAGGGGGGCTCCCATCAGGGAGTACCAGAGCAGGCAGTGGGAGGATTTCCTGGAAGCAAACAGGCCTACCTGTGCTTTGCTGAATCAACTCCAAATCAGCTGGATCACCTGGGGGTGGAGTCTCCACTCTCCCCTGAGCATCACCTGCTGTGACAGAACGTCCACTGTAGCGTTGAGGCTGCCCGGGATGTGAGTGGCCCGCAGAGACCTCAGTTCCTGCTGACTCCAGAGGAGGAGATGGCAGGTGAGTTGCGACATTCGACGAGAACATAAGCTGCCTTGGTGATTTATATACGCTACCCTCGCCATGTTGTCCGTCCAACAAGTGCTTGCCCTGGATCAATGGCAATAGCATCCGCAGGGCGAGCAATACTGCCAGCAACTCGAGGCAGCTTGATGTGCCAACACAGCCGCGGTCCTGTCCAGGAGCTGGCAGCTGCATGCCCATTGCACACGGCTCCCCAGCCTAACTTGGAGGCATCTGTCATAACCATGACATGCCTGGACACTTGCGATAGGGGGACTCCTGCCAAATGCTAGATCTGTCCAAGAGCTGAACAAGTGGCGGCATACTGGCATGATCGAGAAAAGAGATGCTCTGAACTAGGGAGAGCCTCTTTTCTCATTTGACCTGAAGCCCTAAACAGCTGAGGTGCCTGGGCACCAGGTCCCTGTGTGCACAGAACAACTCTCAAGAGTGCGAAAGAATCAGCCAGTCTTCAAGGTAGTATGCGGACGCCCACTTCCATTAACGGGGCAAGAGCTGCCTCTGCAATCTTTGTGAAGACGCAAGGCCCGGTTGAGAACTCCCAGGTCCAAAATTGGCCGCAACCGACCACCTTTCTTAGATACGGTGAGGTAAGTGCTGTAGAACCTATTCTTCACCTCGGCAGGAGGAACAGGCTCTATCGTGTCCTTCCATAGAAGGACCACGATCACCGCGTGCAGGACGGTGGAGTTCGCCTGGCAATCTGAATCGCGTATCCGAGTCGGATGGTCCTGGTCAGCCAAACTCGTCAGCTCCTCATGCACCTCTTGGAAGAAAGGCCATGAGCGTGAATCAATCATCAAGACTTAAGTGCTCAGGGACAGGTGGAGGGTTCCACTCTAGCCCGACACTCGCAGCAGCCCAGGCAAGCATGGCAGTCAGCTCCGCGTTGGCCTCAGACTGGGCCGGCACACACAAAGGCGCTAGCCCAATCGAGTACTTGCTGTTCGACATCAACACGGCGTTCTCCGATGCAGCGATCGAAAAATCATCCATCTTGCGAGCTCCGAAAGAGACATTATGAAGTGAGTTGCCTGTCTCATCCCAGAACTGGACAGGTGTGCTGGGGAATGAGCGGTCGGCAAGGGATTACCAGGCGGAACCGAACCCATAGAAAGCAGCAGGAATGCTCTGTATATCCAACAGCATACGCTTCTTAAGAGGTAAATGGACCAGCAGCAGTATTCAGCTCGCTGACACCCAACCACCCGGCTCCGAAGAAAAATCTGAATGAATGGACACATTCCATCTCCTTTTATACCCATATGTCAGGGAGAGTGGCATGCAAATTCCACTTGCCAATTTTCATTGCCCTTTTCTTAAAGATTTTTAAAGACACCGTCGAGTGAGTTACAGAAAGGAACTGACCTTTTTTTATTATCAATCTTTCACATCCTTCTTCTGTTTTTGGCAATTCGCATTCTCCATGCATATCACCACGTGACCATGAGAATTAATGGTAAAATGGTAAAAAAGGACTTCAGTACTGATCTGTTTCTCATGCACACCTATCATATCGCTACTAAATATATGGATTTAACAACTATAGTTGAATGGATTACTTTTATGCTGCCTTTATGTGCATTTTAGAGCTTCAAATTTTCGTTACCAATTCACTAGTATTGTGAGTACCTACAGAGCTGAAATGTTTTTCAAAATATATTTGTTTGTGTTCAGCAGAAGTTAGAAAGTCATACACATCTGGGAAACTTTGTTGACTAATTTTTGTAATATTCAATATGCAATAGTGCATAACTTTACTAGCTATGTATTTCAGTTGTTAATGAATTAGTCATTTCCACTCTATAGACTTTTTGAAACAAGTATGTTTATTGGCTATTGTCAGCCAGGCAAGAAAAAGAAAATATAACCTCTCAGATTCTCAAATATTCTTTTGCCCTAAACATAATGCTTCAAATAAGTTGTTGGTAATATTAGAGACCTTGAAATGGGCCTGATCTGCACATATCCCAGCATCCTCACTCAGATCAAACTTTTCAACAAATCAACCACGGTTTCCCACCACATTCCAGTCTTTAACTTTCAAACAAAACAAAACTCAGTCCTTAATAGCTGTTGCCACAAACTCGCACAACCCAACCATGCCATCATGCCATTTTATTCGTCTCATAAATCAACTAACCCTTTCTGTGGGACTCAATTTCCACATTTTTGTCCACTGGCTCTCACTCAGACTACCCCAAATGATCTAATGAGCAGTGTGGGTTTTTGCCTTGAGACATTGTGATGTTGTCTGGTGGACTTGGGCCAGTCTGGACTTTGAATCAGTTCTGTCTGACCCAGCTGCACCATTTCAAAGGACCAAATCTGCAGCCCGTAACCACTATTAACTCTGTTTGCTGTGTCTGCCACATGTGGTATTTAAACTGAGGCTGAGGGAGGGTCAGTTTGAAGTTTCAAAGTACAGAACATTCTTTTAACGGCCAGCCAGAAGCCAATTATAGAGGCAGCAGCTTTAGATCGTGTGGCGGATTGAGGGGTAAATAATCTTTTTCTCCGTTTATTTTATGTTATAGCACTCATAGCTACTTGAGTCCTTTGATGATGAGACTTCTGACACTGAAATAATTGAGAGTTGAGCACCAGTCTAATGTCTGTCACACTTTTAATTAATTCAAGAAAAATAGCTTAAACAAGCCGAAAATTTAACTAGACATACAGATTGAAAAAAATAATAATTTATGATTAGCATGAATAGCATTCTTAAAGGAGCAGTTCCCCCAAAAATTGAAATTCAGAATTTTTTTTCCCACCTTCATGTCATTCCAAACCCCTCTGACGTTTTCCATGCACATTTCGTGACCAAAAGTCTGTTACATTTTTGCGTCATGATGTTTTTTTTGATATGAGAAAAATTTTCCTAATTAGTTTTGGTTTTCTGGTCTACAGGGTTTCCATTCGCATTGGTATGTGTTTTTAGAGGATAATGTGTAATTTAGCATATTTTATTTGTAAAAAAGAATTGAGTTTTTTGACAGTGCCTCACCCAAGTGGATAGATGACATGAAGCGATGGCCCAAGGTTAGTTACGATGATTAACTACTTTAAGTTGTTATGACAACCAACAACTGCACAAGTTGCCAACTAACACTTAAAATTATTGTTATTTTATGACACTTTTGGGTGCTTTTTAAGCTTTACAAGGCCATTATAAGCTTGTAAAATGTGCTTCCCTATATCAAAAGCCATTGATTGGACACATGAAAATATGCTTGTCTTCAGAATTTTTAATGTGATTAATGATCAAATGGTAAAAATAATGCCTGTGCAAGAGAGATGTTAAGCATGGATTTTATATCCTCCATAAGTTAAATTCCACAAAGCATTGGTTAATTTGGTGGTGCAAGTACCATGAGGCAAGTTGGAAAATGAAACATGGATTCTTTTTGGCATTTCTATAAACATAAGTCGAAAATATCTCAATGAGGCCTGAATCTTCAAGACATGTGAACCTGTTAAGCATGTAATGGTCTCTTTTGTAGGAATGTATTTCAATTACACACAAAATTTAGGTATAGTTGATGGAATGTATGGATTTTCATTAAATACAATAAAAATATGCAAATTAGCAGCATATTTGCTGAGACACCAAAAGGCTTCTACTGCTATTACATTATGCTAGTATTGGGTGGAGAGGAAGCTGATGATATAACTAGAGGAGACATGAGAGATGCATGGGAATAAGACGTGTCAGGCAAATCCCATGAGGAATGCTCAACCGAATCCCACAGGAATGCAGCCACAAAAACGTCTGCAGCACAACAACTGAGCAAATGAGGGCATCCCTCTAGTCTAACACCACCTAACCAGCCAGACAGAGGAAACCCTGTCAAGGAAGTGACTTTAAAACCATAACATGGGATTTCCAGGTGCTTTATTTAAAGAAGTGCTCAGTAATATTTTGTTTATGTTACACTGGACGATGTAACCAGGGTCCTGGACTTATACACCTTCCAGTGTGGATGCAGCATCATACAAAAAGCTGTCACCTTTGTCATTTTAGAAAAGCCCTATTTGCAGACAGCAATGATTCACTTATTCTGCAAGCAAAATTGTTCAGTAACAGGGCTGATAAAGTAAAATTACAGTAAGTAGCATTCGGCTGATCATGTGACCATAATATGTTTGTCCCCATGAGGTGATCCCACTCCATGTACTTTAAAATAACTTTTATTAGGCTACTGATATGCCTGGAGATTTCATTTCATTAACATGTCCAAATATTGTATGAAGAAGATTGTATGTGATACATGAATGTCTCAAAATAAGACTATTTTGAGACATTCATGCATTACATACAATCTTCTTTCACTGATCCTTGCTAAAACTTCCCTGTAACATGCCTATGGGCTTATATTGCCGTGAGTGAAACAGAGGCTGCTTTTATTATTGGACTGTGTAACAGAAGGATTAGTGCGTGTCTTAAACCACAAATCTGAGAACACCTGTTTATGGTTAAATTACCAAATTGTGTTTCTTTTGGAAGTGATTGGGGGACCTGTGTATTGGAGCTGTTTATTTGTGTGTTCTAATATATGGTGCATGTTGCTATATTTCCATATTGTTTTTACATGAGGAAATAATTATTTGTAACTAATTATTTATTTTTACGTTTGAAACAGCTTTTGCATCTGATTCATGAGGATTAAAATGATACAAGAGAAAGTACACTGTAGAAAATTCATGTTAAGTAAAATTTTAAATTTTAAGATGAAAATTTAAGAAAATAGTAAAAATTGGTTTTATTAAATTACCAATTAAAATAATACGGTTATATTCAGGTTATAATTTTAATTACAGTGCTGGGTCAAACTCTTAAGTTCAGCACAAAAAAAAAATATTGATATTTTCCAAGCACCTATGGGCACTGAATCAAATGAACAGGAACAGATATTAGACTACTGATGCAAAACTCTGTACAGATTCACTCTTTAGAAAAGCCAAATGCATAACAGCTCAAATAAATGTAGCTCAACCAATAAAGCATGTCATTAACAATATAAAAGCCATGGGTTCAGTTTTCAGAAAACACTTCTCGACGTGTCCTGCTTACCTGGCCTGGTTGCCCAGTTTGGTCCTCTGTCTTCGAATGTACAAGATCATGTGAGGAGTCTAGGAGTAATTTTAGACTCCTCGTTACTTTTCAATAAGCAGATCAGTGCTGTTGTCAAGGGTAGCTTTTTCCACCTGAGATCTATCACTAAAATAAAGCATTTTCTTACACATAGAGTATTGGAAATTGGGATCCACTCACTTATTACATCAAGGTTAGACTATTGTAACTCATTGTACATTGGTCTCCCCACAAACTGCGTCATCCCGCCTACAGCTGGTTCAAAACGTGGCAGCTAGGCTTTTAACAGGGTCAAGAAAAAGGGATCACATTTCCCCTGTTTTAGCATCTCTACACTGGCTTCCTGTGAAATTCAGGGTTGATTTTAAAATTCTGATTTATGTCTACAGGGCAAATCTGGTCTCAAGCCCCAATATATCGGTGACCTTCTACACCCTTAAGCCCCCACCAGAGCATTCAGTTCTTCTGATCAACTTCTATTGAGGGTTTCTCGTTGCCGCTATAGATGAGATAGGTCCTATTCTATGGAATAGTCTCCCTTTCCATGTGAAGTCAGCTTCATCATTAGCCAGTTTTAAATCTTCTTTGAAAACATATTTTTATTCTGTAGCTTTTGAATAGATCCTTGAATAGTTTGAAATGGATAAATACATGATGCTGTGTTTAAAGGTTATTATTTATTTTATTATGTTTTATATTTAACTATAATTTAATATAATTTATATCACTCTGTCATTATTTGTTTATTTGTTTGATCTGTACAGCACTTTGGGTCAGCTTCTGTTGTGCTCTATAAATAACTTGACTTGAATTGGCATACAGTACTTATAAAATGTTTACCTTGATGACAAGATGCTTTCTGTAAAAAATACCTCCTCAATTCATAAATAAAAACATTGCACTGCTGTTCCACATCACAAATCTGTTTAAATATGCAAAAATATGTTTTTATGTGGTAACATTTTAAAATTAGTTTCCATTTGTTAACATTATTTAATGCATTAGGTATCATGAACTAATTATGAACAATATATTTATTAAAGCATTTATTAATCTTTGTTAATGTTAGTTAATAAAAATACAATTGTTCACTGTTACTTTATGTTAGTTCATAATGCATTAACTAATGATAACATATACACCTTTCAGTTTTTATAAATGTGTTTGTGTATCTTGAAATTAACATTAACCAATATTAATAAATGGTGTAAAAGTATTGTATATTGTTAGTTCATGTTAACTAATGTTTTTAACTAATCTTAGCAAATGGAACCTTAATGTAAACTGTTACCATTTCTATTGTTGCCCATATAATAATATTGTCACCACATCTCAATTTCATTCATTTACAGAACATTTTACAAAGCCAACTAGACATTATAAATGCATCCAGTCACTAAACATTTTTGAGTTTGGGAGACATTTGTCGTTTAAACCCCTTATCGATTATATACTATAGACTGAGTGTGCTCTTATAGCAGCTCTGTTTTTCATAATTCTAGCCTTCTGCTCAAATATGTTGTTTCATGATCTCTATTCAAGAAGTTTCAAAAATCCACCTTTTTCTGTGGAAGGGCCCAGTAACTCTTTAGACTAGACAAAGGACCAGTCCAAAACAAAGATTCAGTCTTTGGTTTGGGTATAAAATGCCAATGCTACCTAGACAGCATATTTTGGTTGAACATTCGTAACCTGAGTGCTCAAATGAACTGATTTGGAAGCTGTCCAGACAATGAAAATGGGATGTTGGAATTGCAGTGTTGGAAGAATTGCTCTTGGCAGCCAGAAAACAGCTCTAATGTATTAGGGCTTTGCTCATTTTTGTCTAGAGAACAATAGACAGCCTTCAAATTAAGCACTGAACGCCCACCTGCCTCTTAACTCTGACCCTCTTGGGAGGAAAGTAAAATGTAGTCATGTGACCACATACCCCAGTGACTTCTGTCAACAGTCTTTCATTTCCTAAATGGTTGGTGTCTTTTCCATTACATGGTTAGATATTGACCTTTGACCCTTTCTCAGTGGTTGATACATGCACACTGTGTTAGCTCACCAAATTTAGTCCTGTTTGCTGCCCACGTCACTCCTACAAGTTTTAGAGTCAGGTCATCATTTACAGTCACCTTCTTCAAAGCCAGTTATCCACGTCCCACTCTTCAAAGAGTTACCTTTTCCCCTCCCAACTGTTTTATGACACAGTCAGTTTTTAGAGCAGTGTGCCATCTTAAATAATCTGTATGGGGGGGGGGGGGGGGGGGGGGGGTATTGCTTTCAAAGACCTGGTAGAAAATTATTTCTGAAATAGTTGTCCTGTTGGAGGTAAAAATTTCAGTCTTCCTTCATCCTCCTAGGGAGGTAGAAACCGTGACATTAAAGTTTATCAGAGCTGAAAGTATTTATCTCTGCTTCACTGAGATAGGAATGTAGGCACTAAAAGAGCTTAGCGCACTAAGGTAAAAATGTGATTCTTACTTGCACCTGAATTGTGCCACACACAGAGCTATGTTTATTTAACCACCAGACTGTGGGCATGGTCCATCTTGCTTGGCCACAGTGACACTTGCATGAACAAACATACATGCAGCACATCATTAATTACTGACAGTGTGCAACACAGAGTCGGGGGGGGGGGGGGGGGGGGGGGTGGCTGGCAGGTTTCAGCTCAGCTGAATGTCTCAATGAGACATTGTTGACAGACTGGGCACATTACAATCCTGCACACAGGCAACACTGTTTCTAGACAAGAGGGAAAGAGTGTGGACAAGAGAATGAGAGTGTGTGGGTGTGTGGGGGGGCCGAGAGCCTGTAGTGAAGATTCCCATATAAGGCAAGTCTTCCTCTGAGACTGTTTGTATGTAGTAACAGTCCGTCTGCTGGCAGGGGATAACATTCCTTCACCTCCCGTTTCTTCTCTGGGAGTTTTCATTTCCGATTTGCCGGCTGGCAAGAGGCAGTGTTCCCTTTCATAAGAGTGAGAAGGGGAGTCTGGAGATCCTTTTTTTTTTTTAATGTATACAAATGCTGAAGTCTAGCCGCTTTCCTGCTGCCTTTGAGTTTCCTCTGTCTGCTGTCTGAAAGAGCAAAATAGAATCCTACCGCACATGCACTGTAAAACACGCAGCTGACTAAACCTTATTAGCCAGGTGAATGCGTAGTATTACAGAAAAACACCATGAATCCAGCCCCAATCAAACTGTTCCAGCTTCACAAGAAATTTATGTAAGCTGTGTAAAAAGTGTGCTGGTGAACTATCCATCAATTAAGTATAATAGTGTTCATAATTCTGTGTGTTTACTTCAGTGTGAAGTATAATTAACGGCGTGTGTCATTTAAAATACTTTCTCCTATCCCAGCTTAATATGCAGAGAAATAAGTAAGGCATTCATAGGTTGATGTAAACAATGCAATGTTTGTCTGAGCATCCCGTACAGGGGTGCGTTTCCCAAAAAAGATATCAGAGTCTGTTCTGTTCAGCTCATGTTGGACCACTTGTATTAAAATGAATGGGAGAGATTGGAACACCCAATATGTCGAATTAATAAAAGGAAATCCAGCCTAACAGCATTCTCAAGACCATGCGGAGTGGACCGACTTGCCTTGAAAGAGACTTTGGTGATGTGGGCTCAGACTTTTTCTTGTCAGCATTTGTGATAGTATTTTTAAACTTTGAGAAAAGTTGTTGTTTATGATTTTCAACCTCCTCCAAAAACACTTGAGGATCAGTCTTTAAAATTGAAGTCACATACTATGACAAAAGTCTGAAAGACTATTTAGCAGAGACAGGCCACTTCTATTAAAATGAATGGGAGTGGACTGGATCAATCTTCTCCCCCCCTAAAAAATATGTTATCATTTATTCACCTTGTGTTGTTCCAAACTGAATGAGTTGTGGAACCCGAAAGGAGATGTCAGGCAGAATGTTGGCCATTCGCTATTATTGTATTCCACCCCCCAATTTTCATTATTGGGTACATTTTGTCTGCAATTGATGCTCACCTGCTGTACGGTTGTTCTCCTGAACTATCATTCATCACCTCGTTAAACAGAGAACAGTAGAAGTTAAAAGCCAACTCGGATGTAACATCAACAAAAAAAATCGCTTAAACCACCACCAAGCACAGCAAAAAAAAAAAAAGGCAATGCCAAGACTGCACTTTTATTTTGATATGTGACAGCTATGGAATGTAGGATGGCAGAGTGTGCAGGTCTAACGGAGGGGGGCAGGAAACTATGATAGAATGCCAGGAATGCCCATGTTTATCCAGCATTCCATTGAGGTGGAGGCAGCCCACCGCAGCTCGCTGTGTATAAAAGTAGCTGCGCTGCTGCCGTAGAATCAGAACGCTCCGAGTCCTCCTGAGAGAAGCAACAGTCACTCAACCTAAACTCTTTACCGAAGCTAAACTCTAGCTTTCATTCAACGCTTTGAGGAGGAACTGGATTCACAGACTACACAACGAGATCAGCTCGATCAGATTTGAAGAGAAAACTGCACTTCTGCTTTAACAAATCAAGACGTTGGAGATTCCCAAAACCTGCAATTTCTTTTTTGATATTGTAAGAAGAACACAGACGAAGAAGTCACAATGTTTTCTGGAATGAACCTGATTTATCTGATGTGCCTATCTTTCCTAAGCCTGGTAAGTTCTATTTACCACTATCATAATGATGAAGTTGCTGTGTTTGAATATATAATACAGTATGTATTTTCAGAATATGATGGATTCTAGGTCTTTTAAGTGATCAGGTTATATATCCTTTGAGCTTTACATCACAGAATGCCTTTACCTCTCTGTTCAAAGCAGTTTTTTGTTTGTTTTTTCAAACACATTTAAAAGATTTCCTTTTTCTTTTGTTATTGGGCAAATGTACCAAGTCTCAAATCAACCTGTTTGATGAACCAGAACAATCTGTCTTGTTCTCCAGGCTGTTGCTCAGGAGTGCAGTGGACAATGCCAGTGCCCTGATGATTCACCCCAGTGCCCACCTGGTGTGAGCCTGGTGCCAGACTCCTGTGGATGCTGCAGGGTGTGTGCCAAGCAGCTGGGAGAGCTCTGCACTGAGCGGGACATTTGTGACCCTCACAAAGGCCTTTACTGTGATTATGGCTCCCCAAGCAACCATCGTATAGGAGTCTGCACAGGTGAGAAGTCCTTTACATGTCATGCACATACTGAACCTCATACAGAGTCCCACCACTTTAAATAGATAGTTCACACAAAAATGTCAATTCTGTCATCAATTACTCATCTTCATGTTGTTTCAGACTCTTATAACTATATTTTGTCTGTGAAACACAAAAAGAGATGCAAAATGCAAGCCTCAGCCTCCATTCACTTTTATTGCATCTTATTCCATACAATGAAAGTGAATGGTGACTGAGGCTGTCAGTCCCCAACATTCTGATGTGAACTAACCCTTTAAGCATAATAGGACATTGGTGACAGCTCAGTTACATAGTTGTAATGCATCTTCTGTCTCTGTCCAATAGCCAGAGATGGTGCCACTTGTGTGTTTGGTGGGATGGTGTATCGCAGTGGAGAGTCCTTTCAGAGCAGCTGTAAATACCAGTGCACATGTCTGGATGGTGCCGTGGGTTGTGTGCCCCTCTGTGGAATGGACATCAGGTTGCCCAGCCCTGAATGCCCAATGCCCCGCCGGGTGAAGTTGCCAGGAAAGTGCTGCGAGGAGTGGGTGTGTGACCCTCCTCCACAGAACACCTTTCTGGCAGGTAAGCGTTCCTGACCAGTGATTAAATGATTCACACATCAACAGACACAGTAATGGTTTCCATTACAGTACGAGTGGCTGAAATGAATACCAGTGCATTGATGTCATTATTTACAACAAGAGTTTAGAGAAAGATGACATAGCAGTGGATGGAATGTGTCGACTAATGTCTTGTCTGCTTGTTATAGCTTACCGAGAGGAGGAGACATACGGGCCTGATCTCTCCATGATGAGAGAGAACTGCCTGGTTCAGACCACAGAATGGAGCGCATGCTCAAAAACATGTGACTTAGGAATCTCCACCCGTGTCACTAATGACAACCGCGACTGCCGTCTGGAGAAGCAATCCCGCCTCTGCATGGTCCGCCCTTGTGAATCGCACTTGGAGGAGAAAATAAGGGTAAGCAGCACCCTACCAATCACAGCACAGCTCAGTTTTGATCAAGTTCAGACACAGCGATGACATCACCTGTTTACATGGAACATGACTAAAGTTGCTTCTGTTTTCCTTGTCATCTTTGCAGAAAGGGAAAAAGTGTATCCGCACACCCCGTGTCTCCAAGCCAATGAAGTTTGAGATTTCTGGCTGCACCACTACCAAGTCTTACAGGCCTAAGTTTTGTGGCGTGTGCACAGATGGCCGCTGCTGCACACCCCACAGAACCACCACCTTGCCCATGGAGTTCAAGTGTCCCAATGGCCAAGTCATGAAGAAGCAGATGATGTTCATCAAGACCTGCGCATGCCACAACAACTGCCCTGGGGAAAATGATATCTTTGAGACCATGTACTACAAGAAGATGAGTGGTGACATGGCGTAAGTGTAGAGAGACTGATAATGTGGAGCTGAAAAATATCCATCCAGTGACTGTCCACTTGAATCGAACAGATATCCATCTCATATCTCAGCACAAAGTACTTTTGTTTGTCTTTCTATGGTTATCTATTTTGTGTTTTTGTTTGTTTGTTTGTGTGTATGTGTTTGTATCTTGTGCATGGATTTACAATACATGTGTATATTAATTTTGTCATGGTGGATGTCTAAGGCTACCTTGCCTTAAAGTGCATAGAGGTTAAGGCTAGGGGGTGGGGACTGTAAAATAACCGGGCTCTGTTCAGACGCCCCCAAAAAGCAATAATGCACTATAGTCCAACTCTGTGATGCCCAATTTTGCTGATTTGCAGATGACAGCAAGCCCCTCCCCTAAACTGTGGTGGGCAGATTCAGACTCTGAGAGCATAAATGGAAAGAAGTTTAACAGATGGCAGCTTTGAGAGAAGGAGAAAGACACCGATAGTAACATATGTGCTCTTGTGTTTAGTTCATTTTTGTCAGTGTTCCTATGAACTCAAGAGTTTGAGCTAAACTAAAGACATGAAGTTTGGCTAAGATCTATGAAGGTTAATATAGCACTGAGTGTTTGACTTTGACTATCTGGCTCCTCCTGTTAGGAGAGTGTCGGTACCCCTGTCAAAAAGACTGGATGAATTGTAGCTTCATTCTTTTTAATTACAGTAACTATTTTTTGAAGGCTGTAAATATTGTACATATTTTGTACAGCTTAAGTTAATTTAAATTCAAAGCAATTGTCTTATTTTCTTGCTTCACTATGTTTAATGATAGCTTAATGTGCTGACTTGACTGTTCTTGTTACAGTTTGTCCATTTATTTTATTGAGAAGTGTGACCAAAACGTTACATGTTTTCACTTTTGTAGTTTTAAATAAAATATTCTATTTTTTATATAAACATTGCTATCTTTTGAGTCATTTTATCTAACCAGACACGCAGACCATTATGTCATCACAAAGGCCTCTGATGTTCACACCAAATTGCAATTTTTACACCATTACTGCAGACCACACAGTTGCAATGTGTGTGATCTATCATCCTCAAGACCACACACACTCCTATGACAGACCATACATGCACATAATGTATAAAACAGTCATACTCTATAGGCATGCTTATTTCCAATGCGTATAAGATGTGAAATATAAACAGAAATACAACTGGTATAAGAAGCATGCATTTAAACACAATTATTCACAATATTAGTGTGGCCAGAGATGTGTTCACACACACACCTGCTAAAAAGATGGTCATGAGCATATGTAATGTTTTGGATGTTGGTCCCTGGCATGGAATGCTGGTGTTCCTAGCAGGCTTTTTAAATTAAGTTAACCAGCAAGACTTCGTTTGACAACAAGCATCACAGGTATGACCACGCTGTTCGACTAAATCCAATGGCTATGTTCAACGGATATCTTTTCAGCCGGGAGTGAATACATCTTAAAGACTTTCAAGGATTTAAAATGATAGTTCACTCAAAACTTAAAATTCTCTCATCATATACTCACCGTCATGCCATCCTTGAAGCTTTACTTTCTTTCTTCTGCTGAACACAAAGATATATAGAATAATTTCTAAGCTTGGTTCATACAATTTAAGTGAATGGTGGCCAGAACTTTGAAGTTCCAAAAAGCATATAAAGGCAGCATAAAAGTAATCCTTAAGACTCCACTGGTTCTTCATAAGTGATATGATAGGTGTGAGTGAGAAACAGATCAATATTTAAGTCCTTTTTTAATGTAATTTCTCCACCCTGCCCACTAAGTGGCAATATGCACAACAAATTTGAAAAGACCAAAACAAAGAAGAAAGTGAAAGTGGAGATTTAAAGTTAATACAAATGCTTTTTGTTTAAACATTAGCACCTAAAACTTTCTTAGTTTACAAATTTTAAACCTTGACTCGTACTACACATAAATAACTAATATTGGCATTATATTCATTTTGTTAAACCAGAGTGGAACTGGCCCCCACAATGAACCTGGTTTCCCCAAGGCTATTTTTCTCCATCAGCCAGTTTTGTGTTCCTTGACACAGTCGGCTTAAGCTTGCTCACTGGGGGTCTAAATATAAATATAATTATTTTCTATTATTTATTTTTAGGCGCAATTTAAAATCAAGTTTTTTATTAAACCATACTATTATTGTATTACAGCTTTTTCTGTATAAGCATCATTTTTTGTAAAGCCGCTTTGAAATTATGTGTGTTGTGAAAAGCACTAAACAAATAAAAATGACTTGACTTAAAGTTACAAAAATAAAAACAATATTGATCTGTCTCTCACTCACATTTATCGTATCGCTTCTGAATATATTAATTTAATCCCAGGAGTCTATAGATAAATTTTATGCTGCCATTATGTGCTTTTTGGACCTTCAATGTTCTGGCCACCATTCACTTGCATTGTATGGAACTTTTTTTCTAAAAATCTTAATTTGTGTTCAGCAGACGAAAGAAAGTCATACACATTTGGGATGGCATGAAATGGGGTGGGTGAGTTGATGATGAATTTTTATTTTTAGGTGAATTATTCCTGTAAGACTAGTATTTTCAGCAAGGAGTGAATACACCTTATTGACTTCCAATGATTTAATACTAGGCTAATTATATTTTCTATCACCTAACCCTACCCCTAATACTAACCCTCACACCAACCAGTGAAGATTTCAAGCAAACCATGACACAGCCTATTTATGAGCCTTTTTACTAGTAAGGGGACCATCTGAAATGTCAGCACTTGTCTGTTTTCATAATGTTTCACTAAATTAGTAAGATGTATTATTATTATCATTATTTATTACAGCATAGCTAAACCTGTACACATCACTCTCACTCAGGGATCTACAGGTGAAACTCGAAAAATTAGAATATCGTGCAAAAGTTCATTAATTTCAGTAATTCAACTTAAAAGGTGAAACTAATATATTATATAGACTCATTACAAGCAAAGTAAGATATTTCAAGCCTTTATTTGATATAATTTTTATGATTATGGCTTACGGCTTATGAAAACCCCAAATTCAGAATCTCAGAAAATTAGAATATTGTGAAAAGGTTCAGTATTGTAGGCTCAAAGTGTCACACTCTAAACAGCTAATTAATCCAAAACACCTGCAAAGGGTTCCTGAGCCTTTAAATGGTCTCTCAGTCTGGTTCAGTTGAATTCACAATCATGGGGAAGACTGCTGACCTGACAGTTGTGCAGAAAACCATCATTGACACCCTCCACAAGGAGGGAAAGCCTCAAAAGGTAATTGCAAAAGAAGTTGGATGTTCTCAAAGTGCTGTATCAAAGCACATTAATAGAAAGTTAAGTGGAAGGGAAAAGTGTGGAAGAAAAAGGTGCACCAGCAGCAGGGATGACCGTAGCCTGGAGAGGATTGTCAGGAAAAGGCCATTCAAATGTGTGGGGGAGTTTCACAAGGAGTGGACTGAGGCTGGAGTTACTGCATCAAGAGCCACCACACACAGACGGGTCCTGGACATGGGCTTCAAATGTCGTATTCCTCTTGTCAAGCCGCTCCTGAACAACAAACAACGTCAGATGTGTCTCAAGCGCTCTCAAATTCCAAATTTGAGAGCAAATTTTGCATCTCATTTGGAAACCAAGGTCCCAGAATCTGGAGGAAGAATGGAGAGGCACACAATCCAAGATGCTTGAAGTCCAGTGTGAAGTTTCCACAGTCTGTGTTGGTTTGGGGAGCCATGTCATCGGCTGGTGTTGGTCCACTGTGCTTTATTAAGTCCAGAGTCAACGCAGCCGTCTACCGGGACATTTTAGAGCACTTCATGCTTCCTTCAGCAGACAAGCTTTATGGAGATGCTGACTTCATTTTCCAGCAGGACTTGGCACCTGCCCACACTGCCAAAAGTACCAAAACCTGGTTCAATGACCATGGTATTACTGTGCTTGATTGGCCAGCAAACTCGCCTGACCTGAACCCCATAGAGAATCTAAGGGGCATTGCCAAGAGAAAGATGAGAGACATGAGACCAAACAATGCAGAAGAGCTGAAGGCCGCTATTGAAGCATCTTGGTCTTCCATAACACCTCAGCAGTGCCACAGGCTGATAGCATCCATGCCACGCCGCATTGAGGCAGTAATTAATGCAAAAGGGGCCCAAACCAAGTACTGAGTACATATGCATGATTATACTTTTCAGAGGGCCGACATTTCTGTATTTAAAATCCTTTTTTTTATTGATTTCATGTAATATTCTAATTTTCTGAGATTCTGAATTTGGGGTTTTCATAAGCTGTAAGCCATAATCATAAAAATTATATCAAATAAAGGCTTGAAATATCTTACTTTGCTTGTAATGAGTCTATATAATATATTAGTTTCACCTTTTAAGTTGAATTACTGAAATTAATGAACTTTTGCACGATATTCTAATTTTTCGAGTTTCACCTGTATATTGGATTCTCTTTAACAAACCACTCAAGTTATGAAGAAAGAGTGACATCTAGTGTTTCAACTATAGAAGTGAAAAAGGGAAACGTTCAATTGTAAACAAGAACATCATATTTATATAACAGAGGCAGAGCTCTATTAAAGTGATAGTTTACCCAAAAATAAAAATTCTCTCATCATTTACTCACCCTCATGCCATCTACTATGTGTTTGACTTTCTCATATGTGAAAGTGAAACTAAGCAGGCGCCACATGTGCCAAAGTGAAAGTGGAGATAATCCACCTTTAATTCCAGCCAGGAGTTTGTCAAAGGGGTTGCCAGGCAGGGGCAAGCGATCAGTATGTGGTGACACAGAAATGTTCGGGCAGCATTTTTATATAATCGGACTGTGGGGCAGAGGGGCGGGGTGAGTGGATGTCCCAGGTGTACAATGACACCTGGGATGGAGAGGTGCGGCGACTTTGGTGTGCGCACGTGTTAAGTTTGTACATTTGTACAGAGATGATTTCACCTCTAAAGAACTAAATTGTGCCAAAAAATTACACAAAAAAACAGCAACTGCGAGTGGGGTGGAAAATGGGGTTCGGTCCATGGTGGCCACGGCCACATCCACGGGAATATGTGGTGGTTCATTCCAAATTTCTTCAGCCGTCTCAGGAAGAAGAGGCGCTGCTGAGCCTTCTTCACAATGGCCTCAGTGTGGACGGACCATGTGAGTTCCTCTGTAATGTGGACACCGAGGAAGCTGCTGACTCTCTCCACCGGTGCTCCATTAATGGTGATGGGGCTGTGATCTCTGTCTTCCCTCCTGAATTCCACTACAAGCTCCTTGGTCTTACTGATGTTGAGGGAGAGGTTGTGCTCCTGACACCAGCGTGTCAGAGTGTGCACCTCCTCTCTGTAGGCTGTTTCATCATTGTCAGCAAACTTAATGATGGCATTGGAGCTATGTGTTGCCATGTGTATGTGTTGCCATGTGTATGTGTTGACTATGTGATGAGGAGATGTTGCTGCCCATTCTAACCACCTGACATCTGCCTGAAAGGAAGTCCAGGACCCAGCAGTGTGTATTGTAGATGCAATGGCATCATCAGTGGAGCGGTTGTTGCTGTAGGCAAACTGCAATGGGTCCAGAGAGGTGGGCAGCACAGAGCAGGTGTGATCTCTGATTAACCTTCATGTATTCTGAATTCATTTGAAATCATTTGTCTGAAGTAGATTACGTGGGGTTACTACAAATCTGTGACCAGGCCCATGATTTATGGAGCTTCAGGCTTTTTATCTAACTTATTGTCACGAATGCCGGTGAAGGTCCCTCGATCGGCCACCAGAGGATGCCTTCTCCCGAGTATTGAACTTCCAACTCCATTTCTCATAAACCCCTGTTCTGACACTCATTACCTGTTCACCTGTTTCCTATCCTGCCAGCTATTTAAGTCTCACACTCACTCTCTGTCATTGCGAAGTGTTGTTTTTTTCCCGGCTACATTACTGAGCGTTTACCATTCCCTGTCTTGATTACCTGTGTTTGACCGTTTACGTCTGTTTGCTGCCTGCCTACTGTTGTGTTTGCCTGGATTACTGACATTGTTGTTTGCTGCCTGCCTACTGTTGTGTTTGCCTGGATTACTGACATTGTTGTTTGCTGCCTGCCTACTGTTGTGTTTGCCTGGATTACTGACATTGTTTTTTGCTGCCTGCCTACTGTTGTGTTTGCCTGGATTACTGACATTGTTGTTTGCTGCCTGCCCTGAACCTCTGCCTGTCTCACTATGTCTCTGCTCTGCCTCTGATATTACTGTTTGCCTGGATTACTCGACCTATGCCTGTCTGTACTTGAGTTTACTTTATATAATAAACCGCACATGGATCCCACTCAACCCGAGTTCCTGTTACACTTACTCACATGACTAAATTCCCATTTAGTTATGAGAAAGCATGGGTTAGCCTGTCAGTGACACCTGCCTGCTCCTGGCGACTAATATATATATATATATATATAAATTGGAGAGAATAGTATATTATTCTTGGAATAATAAAATTAAGATCATCTAAAATAATATGTTCTTAACTTTTTGAATGTCAGTCTAAATTCAAGGTTTATTTTAAACTTCAGATTAGTAACACAGTCAGAATGAAACCGAAACCATTTGAATGAATTCAGTTATTTTATTTCAAAAGACATATTATTGGATTCCATCATTAGGCCAGAGGGTGGTTCTTTCATCTTGAAACCCAACAAAGGCTGTGCTCATATTGAAGGGTATGGTACAAGAAATGTCTTTAAAAATCATTAATGGACCTGCGAAAAGTGAAGGGGAAAAAAAGTTAAATACATTTTAATGTGGGACTCATTTTAAATTTAGATCAGCATGATTTTAAGATTGTAACTGTTTGCCTTGCGAAATGTATCCTCTTCCTCAAACAAGTCTTATATTAGCAATAAAAACCTATTGTTAAAAATATTCTAAACCTAGTAAACTGTAAATGTACATACCATCTTCAGGCTTTTCTTTTGTTGTATTAACATAGCACACCAAATGAGTGTGTTTAGTTTGGAACATCTCAAAAGGTGTCTTCTCAGGATCATTATCATAGTTGTACCATGCATCCCCTGAGGAGAGCCAAGCCATCATATGTGTGGATAAAGAGTATAGCTTAAACTGCAGTTCAAATGTTCTGAAAGAATATGGAAGTTTAGAGAACAACAGTATTAAGCCAAGTAGTGCTCTGTTGAAGTGTTTATTTAAAAAAAAATATATATATATTTGTTTTGGATCTTGCAATATGTCACACCTGCCATACACATCTTTGATTTGTATTTGGGGTTCCACATTAGGATCAGGTATGTACACCAGAATGATGGAGGGGTTAATGTAATCTCTGCCCAAAACCATAACTTCGCCATAGTGCTGAAATTCCCTGGTATTACAAAACAGGACAGAAAATGTTTCAATAGTTTGTCTGATAAAAATATTTCTTAATGCAAGCAAGCTTCATTGAAGGTGCATTTAAAAGAGAATATGTATAATTTAAGGCAAAGTTACCTTATGGTATTAATCAATAAAGCATTATTTTCTTCGGGACAAAGCAGATTGTAAAACAATGGCAGATGATCCTTTGGATTACTCCTCATATCCACCACCCTGGACAATGTGTCGATGGAAAACCTGACACCACACCTCATTAATAAGATCCACCAAAAGGCTTTGGCATAATCATATTCTCTTGCATCCATCAAGGCCATGAGGACATAAAATGTGGGCTCAGAGCTGAAAAGGGACCTGACCCGCTTGTATCTGAGGGAAGCAGTGTGAAGGGATGCCAAAATGGAATCAGTGACGCATGTGTTTATGAAAGTCACTGAGCCAAATTGACCTCCAGCTTTGATATAGCTGTGACTCTCAGTTAGAAGAGTCTTCAAGTCTGTAAGAGGTCTGTAAGGAGGGCAGATGTACAAAACAAAAAGTACATACATTATTTTGTTTTGTTCAGCTCAATTGGGAAAAAAATGGCCAGAGGACTAAATAGAAAATACACGTACATAAATATGAATTCTTATGCATTTTCAGTTCAACTGTATATCATGAAGTATTTTCATTGCTTTGTTGTACAGTAGATGTACATTGTCACCCATGCTACTACTGAGCTGGGAGGATGCCAAAGAACATCACATAGTAGGGGAGACATTGTGAAATTTTTTACCTTTTCCATCATTATTCACAGACTCCACAATGGATTTGAAACAAAGCAATCAATGTGTGATTGAAGTGCAGACTTTCAGCTTTAATTCAAGGGGTTTCACAGTTGTAATGCATGGACTGTTTAAGAATTACAGCAATTTTTCATTCCCTTCTCCAAACCTTTCTCTTCCCATCATGGTATGGTTGAACTTAGTCCAAAGAATATTGTTGAAAACTGGGTAGGCTTTTTTTTTTATATATATATATATGCTTTCCGACAAAGTCTAATCTGTCCTTTCTTGAGGCTTACCAGTCAACCCTGCCCCTTGAAGTAAACCCTCTGTATTTACTTTTGTGAAGCCTTTTCTTTTGATTGTAGACTTTGACAATGATACGCCTACCTCCTGGAGAGTGTTCATGACTTGGCTAGATGTTGTGAAGGGGTTTTTCTTCAACAAGGACACTGTAAATACTAATAGTTATATTAATAAAAATAAAAATAGTTGACTCAACTTAAGCTTTATTTTTTACTGTTCTTACTATTAAGTTACTCTCTAAACCATAAAGTTGTCATTAATAATCAAGTGTTCCAAATTAAACAGTAAATTAACTAAAATATATACTGTTCTGTCCCCTTTGGACATTTTCAGTTTAGTTATTCAAAGTAGTTAAGTTATATGGTTCAGTTATATTTCCTATTTTCGAAAGATGGCATTGCAAGCTAAGACTGATTTAGTCCTGTACTGATAATGTCCTAAATGTGCCCTTAGTTCCAGCATGGCAGGGAAAGAGTATGGTGGTCATGGATCCCCATCTGTCACTCACTCGACATTGTGTTGATGAGTTGACACTAGGGGTCGCTCCTGCGAAGCCCATACATCTCTGACCTTGAGAAAAGGCCAATGAAAATTGGCGTGTGGAATTTGCATGCCACTCCCCCGGACATACAGGTATAAAAGGAGTGACGCTGCAGACACACATAAGATATCTTCTTCGGAGCCGAGAGAGAGCAAGTCACAGAGCTGAATTCCTCTGCCGCCTCCATTCATTTCTTCAAGCTGTTGAATCTACGGCGCTTTCCAGCGGTTCTCCCCATTGCACACTACGTTGTGCTGAGCACACACCCCTGGGTGCTTCAGCAGCAGAGAAAAAAGTCCACGGAGTGAATAACTTTGTTTATATATATATTTATATCCCTATATATATATATATATATATATATATATATATATATATATATGGAGACCTCAGTGGGAGCCTCTCCGCCGGGTATTCCCCATGGACCTCTCACTCCCCGTCACGCTCGTATGCTCCAACGGAGCACTGGAGCGAGGTTGCCGGTCCGTTTCATGGCACTGTACCTGCCACTCCTGCAGGTGCACCAAGCCAAGGCACTTAGAGAACTACACGAGGGTAGTCCTGACCCGGGTCTAATGCAGGAGCTGTGCCCGGTGACCGACTTTGCTCTTCTGGCAACGCGCTCCCCAACCCGTCGCGCTCCCCAACCCGTCGCATTGGCTGATCAGGAATGTTTGACTCGGTTATGAGAATCAGTTCGCCTGGCGCCCACCCAGGTTCAATGGCGTCCGCTCCACCACGGTGAGAGGCGAGAACGGCGCTGCCTTGCGTGTGGAAATCGCCTACCCTTTGCGAAAGGGCGCGATAGAGCCTGTCCCTCCAGCCGAGGTGAAGAAGGGGTTTTACAGCTCCTACTTCATCGTACCCAAAAAAGGCAGCGGGTTGCGGCCAATCCTCGACCTGGGCTCTGCACAGACTCCTGTTCAAGATGCTCAATCAGAAACGCATTCTAGTGAGCGTCCAGCATCTGGATTGGTTCGCGGCGGTAGACCTGAAGGACGCGTACTTCCATGTCTCGATCTTTCCTCGACACAGAACTTTCTCCGGTTTGACTTCGAGGGTCGGCATATCAGTACAAAGTCCTCCCTTTTGGCCTGTCCCTGTCCCCTCGTGCCTTCACGAAAGTCACAAAGGCAGCCCTTGCCCCACTAATGGAAGCGGGTGTCCACATCCTCAACTATCTCGATGACTGGCTAATCTTAGCTCACTCGTGGGACATGTTGTGTGCTCACAGGGACCTGGTACTCAGGCACCTCAGCCATGTGGGGCTTCGGGTCAACTGGGAAAAGAACAAGCTCCTCCCGGTTCAGAGCATCTCCTTTCTCGGTATGGAGTTGGACTCGGTCTCAATGACGGCGCGCCTCACCAACGAGCGTGCATACGTTCAGACAGAACATGTTGGTCCCACTGAAATCCTTTCAGAGGCTCCTGGGGCATATGGCGTCATCAGCGATGATCACACCGCTTGGGTTGATGCATATGAGACCACTTCAGCACTGGCTACAGACCCGAGTCGAGAGACGAGCATGGCGCCATGGCACACACCGCGTCCTCGTCACGCAGGCTTGTTGCTGCTTTCTCAGCCCCTGGTCAGACCTAGCGTTCCTACGGGCAGGAGTTCCCCTAGGCCAGGTCCCCAGGCACGTCGTGGTTACGACAGATGTCTCCCAACGGGGCTGCTGTATGCAATGGTGCCTTGGACCGGCCCGCGACTGCATTGGCACATCAACTGCCTCAAGTTGCTAGCGGTACTACTTGCCCTGAGAAGGCTATTGCCGTTGATCCGGGGTAAGCACGTGTTGCTCCGGATGGACAACACAGTTATGGTAGCGTATATCAACCGCCAAGGTGGTCCACGCTCTCGCCGTATGTCACAACTCGCCCGCCGTCTCCTCCTTTGGAGTCAGCACCGGCTCAAGTCACTGCGAGCCACTAATATCCTGGGCCACCTCAACAGCACAGCGGGCGTGCTTTTGCAGCAGGTTACGCCAAGGGGAGAGTGGAGGCTCCACCCTCAGGTGGTTCAGCTGATCTGGAGTCGATTCGGCCAAGCACAGGTAGACCTGTTCGCTTCCCCGGAATCCTCCCATTGCCCTCTATGGTATTCTCGGCACAGATGCCTTGGCACACAGCTGGCCCCTGGAGCTATGCAACTATGCATTCCCCCCAGTGAGCCTACTTGCACAGACGTTGTGCAAAGTCAGGGAGGACGGGGAGCAGGTCCAATTAGTGGCCCCGTACTGGCCCTCCCGGATTTGGTTCTCGGACCTCATGCTCCTCGCGACTGCTAGAAGTGTGAACCCTGGACGTTCTTCCTCCCTAGCCTAGCGGCTGTTGAGTCTTCGGAGAGGCTCGCTGCCGCCCCGGTACGGGCGTCACCACGCCCTTGTACTGAGGTAAGTGCTCCACATGTGCCGGTTGTCCCCCTAGGCAACACCGTGTGATGTATATTCCGCAAAATGGTTTCTCTGCCGGGAAAACCGCGTCTTCCTTAGGCTGAGGGCCCTCTTTACTTGGTCACTGTGTTTGTAGTAACTCCTCCCCCCTTGGGTAGGACCTACCATGACGCCACTCCACACATTGTGCTTCCGCTCTTAACCGGTAAGACCATGTGTTGTATTCCACCTAACCCCCACCCCCCCTCACTCGGGGCTGGGTGTGGTCTCCGCAGTGTCCTCATCTTTGGAGGGACACCCCCCCCAGCTTGGACCATATATTGGCCCCCAGCCGAACAATTTCGTTCCTCTTAAAAAGGGGAGAACAATAGAGAGAAGGCCCCGGCTGATGTAACCTCCGTTCCCTGTTGGAGGGAACAAGACGTTGTGTCCCTCCGGCCACAACACTGAACCAACCGCTGAAATGGCCGGGTCTCTGGCTCGGCTCCTCGGTGCGATATCTGATGTGTGTCTGCAGTGTCACTCCTTTTATACCTGTATGGGAGTGGCATGCACATTCCACACGGCAATTATCATTGGCCTTTTCTCAAGATCAGAGATGTCTGGGCTCCGCAGGTGTGACCCCTAGTGTCAACTCGGGGGGGGGGGTGTACATCATGCTGGGGGGCTCCCCGGCCTAATGCAACACCGTGAGGAGAGCGGAAGGGGGCGGGGCCGGGCTGGAATGATGCACACCCGGTCCACAACCAGCCTGCGAGAGAGAGAGATTTAAGGGCAGCTGTCCGACAACTTTGTGTGTGTGTGTGTGTGTGTGTGTGTGTGTGTGTCTTTTTTTTTTAATTAAATATTATTTATGTTGTTAAGCTGATTCTCATCTCCTCCTTGCCCATCTTAATCCCATTACACATTTATTATCTCATTTCAATGGCATCTGTCAAGGGGTGCGATATATTAGGCAGCAAGTGAACAGTCAGTTCTTGAATTTCATGTGTTGGAAACAGGAAAAATGGGAGAGCGTAAGGATCTGAGCAACTTTGACAAGGGCCAAATTGTACAATGTACATTTCCTCAAATTAAAGCTGACAGTCTGTACTTCAGTCACATCTTCATCACATTTGTAGACTTTAAATGGTCTCCAGAATAGAAGGATTTTATATCATATTTACATAAAATCTGCAAAATCTCCACTATGCGTTAACCAAAAATAACAAATTAATGCATAATTTTACCAACCTTAATGGCCTGTTAATCCACAATTCTTGCACTGTTTTAGAAATAGAAAACAAGTCAATATTTAATGTACTGTTTATTGCTATTATGAGTTTAATATAATGGATCTTAGTTATTACTGATTTGGTTTCATACCTTTTTTCAGTAGATCGACTTCTGCTTTAAAACTGTAAAAATAAAAGAAGCTTTACGAATAACTACTTTAAAACTACAGTTTTAGTTTTACATGAAAAAGTTTAAACAAATGCTGTTGCAAATGTTTTTTAGAGACCATATTATAAACTTTTGCTGAAAACCAGTTCTTTAACTGGTTTAGCTATGCTAGGGTAATGATTAATTTTAGAGAAAATCAGGGCACATGTTCAAAAACTTTACATTCAAACATGTCTTAAGAATATAATGAAAGTGAACAGAATAGTTACAACCATGAAATGAAATATTACAGTGGAATTGCCTGAATCTTCATATTCGAAGGTTCTGAACACTTGGATTGCAAATTGCTTAGTCATGGCCTAAGCAAATATGTTTGTAACATTAAACTTAAAGCATAAATGATGTACCTTTTGTTACTCAAGTTTGATTTGCATAAAAGTAACCTTTCAGACAAAGATTGTTCATATTTACCAGAATTCATGGTCTTCCATCCTTTGTTTGTGGTTGTTTTGTGTGCAATGACGGTTCTACAGGTGTTCTTTCTGTAAGTATGTAGGCAGCAAACTAATGACATCACTGGTAATAACTACTGCAAACCGGTAATACCACAAATATTTCAAAAGTCCACACAAGTTTCGTTTTCATACTGCATTTTATTCATATTTCTATATGATGTATTCTATTCAGCTCTTCAGGTGCCTGTTGCTTTCTAGTCTTCGGCAATAATGGGCCTTAGCATGTAATGTAATGGTTCTTCAATTTAACTGTCACAAAGTATACATTTACATTTACATTTATGCATTTGGCAGACTCTTTTATCCAAAGCGACTTACATTGCACTTATTACAGGGACAATCCCCCCCGGACAACCTGGAGTTAAGTGCCTTGCTCAAGGACACAATGGTGGTGGCTGTGGGGATCAATTACCAGTTTACCAGTTATGTGCTTTAGACCACTACACCACCACCACTCCAAGTATAAATTGTATAGTATAAAAATAAAAAAGTAAAATAAAAAAGTATATGCTTTTGTGCTTTGATTGCTTTTTTGCTTGACTACATTTCAGGACCTGTTGTAATTTTTATTGTAAATGCTTTTAGTTTTATGTGAGCCGGAGGTGAAGCTATGTTGATTGTTAAAGGACTTCTGATCATCAACTTTGTTGGGAGTTTTTTACGGGCTAATGCCCATGCTTTGTGCTATGCCTGCTTGGAATCCATCAACTAACTTTCTTATGCATTTGCAGCTCCCTCAACTCCACGATCTTGAGTTGGGAGCTTCCTCCATGCACCCATCAACATCACCCAAAGTTAGATGACCAGTATATCTGCAAGGGGCTGGATTATAAAAAATGACATTGAAAAATTAAATAAACTATGAATATACTGTACAGTAAGTAGTAGTACATATACATATATATTTAAGCAATATCACATGAGCAGAGTGCTGTATGGCCTTACATCAGCATGGCTGTGATTCGTCACGGCTGTGTAATCAGTGTGATTTAGTGTGATATTGCTTAAATACAACAGTTCAATGAACAAGTAAATAAAACAATGAGTAAAAACTCAAATTTGTGCATGGAAATACTTTCTTACACCACAGATCAGGATCTGCCATTGCTAGTTCAAAAGATGCACCCAATCATCTGTTACTAATTAGAAAACATCACTTTAGAACTAGTAATGGTAACGGGCTATTTCTAACAAATTATTGGAGAAAGTGTGTGTTTGAGCAACCCGGTATCACGCCGAGGCGTGAAATAGACACGCCGGTCCACTCGCGGATGCGTGTCTATTTCACGCTTTGCCTCCTCTAGGCGTGTACATGACACGCGCGCGTCTACGTAGAATACCGGCAGGGGGCGATCGTTTCCTCAACGCCAACAACTCTCCGCGCACCAAAGAGGAAGCGATATATCGCGTTCTCCAGTTCCGGTTAGCAGGATATATATTTTTGTACATAAATACACTTTTTA
This sequence comes from Moxostoma hubbsi, assembly GCA_032164185.1. Lineage (NCBI taxonomy): Eukaryota > Metazoa > Chordata > Actinopteri > Cypriniformes > Catostomidae > Moxostoma > Moxostoma hubbsi. Next base: position 22,508,863 of record JAVLUX010000031.1, read on the forward strand.
AATAAAAAAAAAAAAAATATATATATATATATATATTTATTTATTTATTTACATCAGCACAAGATACTCGACAGCCCACACACACACACACACACACACATATAACAACGTTAGGCTACAGCAACGTTAGGATTTCTTCATGAAAGCAGCACTATAATGAACCTTTATTTGTCACATATGGTCACAAGTGAAAGTAACCGGCGAAATTGGCCGGCATCCCGCCCGCACGAACGTGCAACGCGACGACAACGGTATCGCTTCCTCTTTGGTGCGCGGAGAGTTGTTGGCGTTGAGGAAACGATCGCCCCCTGCCGGTATTCTACGTAGACGCGCGCGTGTCATGTACACGCCTGGAGGAGGCAAAGCGTGACACCGACACGCATCCGCGAGTGGACCGGCGTGTCTATTTCACGCCTCGGCGTGATATCGGGTTGGTTTGAGAGGGGATTGAGTGATTGCCTGGGTCTATAGTAATTTTAAGCAGAGATGAACAGTAAAGCTATAGTTGTTTAACTCTATTAACTAATCTTTAGTGTTAGTCAGCTTGCTGAAGATAAAAAAAATTAAATAAAAAAATAGCCATCCAAGGGGGGTCTTCCCTGAGTATTTCGTGGTAGCCGGTTCGTTTCGCTCTTCCGCCATGTCGTATGTTGTTTACATCTGAATTCTGCTCCCAATGCGGAAACTCCAGTAGGTAAGCACCTTGAGCATGTGTGATTACTTTGTCTGTTGTTACTCTCAGCTGTGATGAACCTTAATGTTGAAGCTATATTTTCCAGTTGTGGTCTAGTAGTAATCCAAGCGATCATGGAGTGAAAGACAATAGCTAATGACTTTAAAGAAACCGCTTGCTGACTGGCAGTGCTGAATTAAATGAAAGTCAGTTCAACTAGCCACCTGCTGGCTAAATTCTTCACATACTAGCTATTTATGTTATCAAGTTATGTTGTTATGTATTCTATAACAGGTTCTGAATTTGACATGGGACTGTATTGCACAATGGAAAACATTCCTGAAAGATTGGCCTTCATAATGCAGGAATTCCCGCACAGACTGCACAAACAATAACGTACTGGTGAAAAGTAGTCAAATTAATCCACGCAGATGAACAAATAAAATCAGTAATTTTATCTTTAATCAGTGTGTATTGTGTATATCAGTGCTATCGGCCAACCACCATCTCTCCCTCCCTCTTGCACTAGTAATATTCACACACTGACTAAAGGATGCGCCTTATCACATATTTACTAAATGTTTACATTCTTCACCGCATTCCATGAAATAATGAAGATGCTCAAAGGGCAGGATCCCTGTGCTGTTTAGTCAGCTGCAATAGCTCCTCATTGTTTATACAATGTCATCTGTATAGCACAGAAAAGAAAGAACTCGTTGAAGATGAAACAGCAGAGCACTAAAAATGATCAACTTTACCTCCGTGTTTGAATTTCATTGAGACATAGGCTACAGTATTCTATAGAGCGTGATATACCGCACTGTAAAAAAAATATTTCAATAATTTGTTAACTATATTTTTGCCAGATCAGCTTTACTTATATTTACTCGTTTGTTCACATAACATAAGAATCTGTGTTTTTATTGAGTTTGTTTATTAAACTAATGGCACAATGGCAATGCACTGATATAATGTAAAAAAAAAAAAAAAAAGAAAAAAAAAAAGTTAATTCCACTACCTGTTAGTTTACTAGACATTTTTATTCAAATTATTTATTTATTTAATTGTATTGTCAAGGCAATCAGGTTACTTTTTTTTAAGTTTAATCAAAATAATTTCTTACAGTGCATAGTTCAACACATTACCACATTCACCTTGATCAAAATACATAAAATCCTATTTGTCCCCATTTTAACAAATAACATGACATTTCAATTACCTGTTTAACACTGAACTTGAAATGTACCCGTTTTTTTTATTTCAGAAATATGTCACCTTATTGTAATTAAATATGAAATGATGCGTCTCGTTTCGAATCAATTTGGGATGCAATTTGTTCTGTAAGCTGGTCAGATGGCGTCACAGCGAAATTGTTCCAGATCGTTAATTTAACATTGATGTAAATTAGAAATGTTTCATCTGGTGAGTAAGGGGTCATCTGAAAAGTCTACACATTTTGTAGTACATGATGATTGAGTGCCAACGTCATTCCTGCTCTGACGGCTGAAACTGCGTTCACACTGCCAGCAACTTTGTCGCTGCATGTCGCCAGTGGGTGGCGGTTAGGTCGCTAGTGGTGTGTATGGAAAGTCTAAACAGCACAGTTTCTTTACAATTAATATTATTATTAAAATATTAGGATCACGTGAGCTCTAACATCTTCTCTCGTATTGGCTGTAGCTCCCAAAAGTCGCTCTTTATTTGCATAAAGTTAAAGATTTCTCAACTTTGCGTCGCTGGACACGGCCACATCCAGTTGCCAAAGGTAGCTGTCGCTCATGTTGCCAGAAGTCGCCAGCTCTAATTGAAAATGAATGAGATGAGGTCGTTTTGTCGCTGGCAGTGTGAACGCAGCTTAGCATTAACAGAGGCCCAGCAAAACATTAAGCCCCAGGGCCCCGGAGTACCTTAATACGCCCCTGTGCGTAGTGCACCTACTCCATATGGGGGCACCATCTAACCCTAGGGAGAGAACCAGAAACTCCACAGGCTGCCATTCCTCGCACATACAAACCAGGTAACAGTATGTCTCCATATTTTTCACAATCCGATGTTGTCCACATTTTCTTTACGTGCACTTTGCCTTTATGCACCCAAAGACTGTACTTATACCCTAATAATTGCCTGTCTCTGTGTGAATTATATTTATTTACTGTAACACATCACAGTTATTCCAGAGTCATTCTATGAAACGGGTGCCATTTGTGTCTGCAACGTTTGATGAGATGCATAAGGCACAAAAAATGTTCTTGTTATCATGATATATGATAAAAAATACTATTCTTAAGAGTAACATACTATTGTTAATCATTTTTCATTAGTACATAGCCAATTTCACATGACACTTGACACTTGCTTCTAAAATAGCACCAAATAAGTTATATATTTTTTTCAAACATTTATTATTTTCAGGATTTTATGTGTGTCCCTGTATATATAAGATATATTTATTCAAAATAAACCTTATTTTTTTTGTAAATATTTTATGATTTGTGTGCGTCCCTCAGTTTGACTTACCACCCCATCACACTAACTTGTTTTCAAGTTATGTGACGTCACAAAGTGGAAATTACATCATTTGAGCCTTGTAGCCACCAAGAACAAAAGCAGGCAAGTACTGACATTCTTTTACTTTGATTATGTGTTGCTTTTTCATGTTAGGCAGGGTCCGTCAAGTTCAAACCAACCACCCTGTCATGCAAAATAGATAGGGAAAACTACATTATTAATGCAAAGAAAATTATATTTCAGATTGAATGCATTTATGCTATATGAGGAACTTTACCACTCCATCACCACTCCATCACATACCACCCTGTCACATGTTTTATTGTGACGTGGTGGTAAGGGATGTGATGGGGTGGTTCTGCTTCCCATTTAAATGTGAGTATGTGTGAAATCAAGGATTCTAATATAGGCTAATCAATTTATTTTCTGTTAACTTAACCCTGTTTGGTTCACTCACTCACACACTCATTACTCACTATATCTTTCACTCACTCACTCACTCACTCACTCATCACTTACTATATCTTTCACTCATCACTCACTATATCTTTCACTCACTCACTCACTCACTCACTCACTCACTCATCACTTACTATATCTTTCACTCATCACTCACTATATCTTTCACTCACTCACTCACTCACTCACTCACTCACTCATCACTTACTATATCTTTCACTCACTCACTCACTATATCTTTCACTCACTCACTCACTCACTCACTCACTCACTCATCACTTACTATATCTTTCACTCATCACTCACTATATCTTTCACTCACTCACTCACTCACTCACTCACTCACTCACTCATCACTTACTATATCTTTCACTCACTCACTCACTATATCTTTCAGTCACTACTCGCTCACTCACTCACTCTCTCTTTCACTCACTCACTCACTCACTCTCTCTTTCACTCTCTCTTTCACTCACTCACTCACTCACTCATCACTTACTATATCTTTCACTCACTCTCTCTTTCATGCACTCACTCACTCACTCTCTTTCACTCTCTCTTTCACTCACTCACTCTCTCTTTCACTCACTCACTCACTCACTCTCTCTTTCACTCTCTCTTTCACTCACTCACTCACTCACTCTCTCTTTCACTCTCTCTTTCACTCACTCACTCTCTCTTTCACTCACTCACTCACTCACTCTCTCTTTCACTCACTCACTCACTCACTCTCTCTTTCACTCTCTCTTTCACTCACTCACTCTCTCTTTCACTCTCTATTTCACTCACTCACTCTCTCTTTCACTCTCTCTTTCACTCACTCACTCTCTCTTTCACTCACTCACTCACTCTCTCTTTCACTCTCTATTTCACTCACTCACTCACTCTCTCTTTCACTCTCTCTTTCACTCACTCACTCTCTCTTTCACTCACTCACTCACTCACTCACTTACTATATATTTAATTCACTCACTCACTCTCTCTTTCACTCTCTCTTTCACTCACTCACTCACTCACTCACTCTCTCTTTCACTCACTCACTCTCTTTCACTATCTCACTCACTTACTATATATTTAATTCACTCACTCACTATCTCTTTCAGTCACTCATCATTTCTATTTTTTATTTACTGTACAACTTCCTTTATACAGTTGAGTGCAAAACGTATTGTGATGTATATGATCAAAGTCTAGAAAATGTTCTTTCATTATTACAAGGAAGAAAATGTTCATAATACTGTAATAATAATTTTATTGAAATTTTTCAAAATATCATTGGTTCTAAAGTTTGCATCCCCATTTCTGAATGTAATAGCAATATTCTCAAATTATATATTTGTATCTTTTTTTCATTAAATGTTCATCCAACCTCTTTGGGTACTCTTTGAGTAGCTTTTTTTTTGAAGTTTAGAGGGATGTGTGGATGCGACTCTCCCAATCACAGTTATGATGCTCTTTTCAGGTATTCAGAGCATGACCAAAGTTTTCCATTACATTTCCAATTTTCATTTTCCCCTCCCCCAGTTTTATAAAGGTTAAAACCAGCAGATCATAGAGAAAAACACTTTGTCCATACAACCCTGTCACACTGAACCACCCCGCCACATCAGTTACCACCCTGTCACAGGGTCATTTTGTTAAAATTTTATGGAAAGGAAATTAAATGTTACATAAATGAATGTTGAATGATGTTCTTGTTGTATGGACTAATCAGATAAATGTAACTTTATTTTAATTTTTTAAGTGAATTAGTTTTTCAGTACAATGAGGCCATTGAAATGTCAAATTCATATTTCAAGATTAAAAATCTAAGAATAAAAAAATTGATTAAATTGCAGAATTTCTATTGATGGTTCCCAAAAAAAGGGACATTTTACTATTAGGAAAACATTAGATTTTAAAAATCTATTTCTAGTTTTACTACTCTATTGTCTGTAACGGGGTGGTACAAGAAAGGCTCCCATGCCTGAATAAAAAGGATTTTATGCCTGAGGTGGAAAAATATGTTTTTTTGAAGGATTAACATATCTTTCAAGTTGTAAGTTGTTTTGTTTTTTTTAAAGTTTGTTCATAATGAAAAATTTGAAAATTGCAAAAGTGGAAATGGCACCCGTTTGATAGAATGACTCTACAACAAAATAAACTACAAATGCAGGAGGCTCAAATTGTGACGGGATACTTCTCAAGAGTTTCTTAATAGAACTGCACGTGTCTAGGGAGCGCGCCAAGAATCCTATTGCGTCGGACAGACGTCACCATAGCAACACAATGGAGTGGAGGGAGGGAGCGCGCTTTTTTCGTGTCTGACTCATGCCAAAAGAGTAGATTTGTGCTTGTGTGTTCTTCATCAATTCGACGACGCTGTGAGTATAAAAATATTTGAAAATATGCAATGATTTATGATTCAGTGACTTTCTGTTCTTTAGTGTGTGTTTCACAAATATAATTATCCTGCTTACGAATGTATTTTAATGTTACACGACTAGAAATAATTAGGAAAGAACAAAAATTAAGAACGTTTTAATGAGGTGGGATAGTTTTCGCATGGGAGCCAAATCAAACCAACAACCAACTTTGGTGTTTCTGAATGATTTTTTAATCTAATTTTGAATCTCAACTGATCCTGAACACATTTGCTCCAGATTTTAGGACAATATGCCTATTTTAATTTTGATCTGTTTAAATTATTATAAGTGCATTGTAAATAAATTAGCACCTCTCACACTGAAGCAGACAGATATCTTACATTGTTCTGCATTGGTGTTTCATTTTACTGAATGCACCATTCTTCCAACCCTTTGCATTCAAGCTAGTCTGAACCTGCTGCTTACAAATTATTCATCAGGAGCAATGAGGGAAGCTTGATCAGTTTATCTGAATACACAAGCAACAGCACTTAAAGTGATAGTCCAACTCTGCTGGGCACAAAGTTTTTTAGAAGATGATCTCAGCTATGTAGGTCCATACAATGCAAGTGAATGGTGGCCAGAACTTTGAAGGTCCAAATAGGAGATTATTAAAATAATCCATAAAACTCCTCTCCACATAAAACGTCTTTCTTCTGCAATAAACAAATGAAGATGTTTATAATCAGCTCTGTAGTTCCATACAGTGCAAGTGAATGGTGATCAAGGCTGTGAAGCTTTAAACATCAGCATAAAATAACATAATTATTTCAACATGAAGTCTCATGATTTCAAGCTCGATTACACTTCCTAGTGCTTGAGGCATGCAGAGCACTACATGGCAATATAGGAAGTGTAATTGAGCTTGAAATCATGAGACTGCTGTCAAGAGGGACAGTGGAAAAGGAGTTACATTTTGGTCTGTTCTCACCCAAAAACAACTGGATCGCTTCAGATGACGAGCATTAAACCACAGAAGTCTGATGGGTTATTTTATGCTGATGTTTAAAGATTCATAGTTTTGATCACCATTCACTTGCACTGTATGGAACTACAGAGCTGCTTCTAAATATCTTCATTTGTGTTCTGCAGGAGAAAGAAAGTCATACACAAATGGGATTGCATGAGGATTAATGATGGAGTAAATGTCAATATCGAGGAGTAAACGATGAGAGAATTTAAATTTTTGGGTGATCTATCCCTTTAAACCTCACAAACCCCAGCTCCACAGCCAGCAAAACATTATTGAGCTTTCATAATGCCAAAGGTTCGGTGAATGGTGGTGAACATTTTTAACTATAAGTCCATTGTCTGCTCCAGATTATCTAAAATTGTTTTTAAATGGCCCTGCCAGGCAGAGTCTTTCAGCACTGTACAGTTTGTTACTTCATGCATGGATACCTTTTCTTTCTTCCCTTATTCTACAGAGTGGTGTCAGGGTGAGCTGTGTTGAATGCCCTGGGGAATTAGATACTACAACAGTAATTAGACCTGACCTGTGATGTCACAGTCTCCTTATATTTTGTCACATAAACCCAGAAGAAAATAAATTGTCATGTAAATTGTCAAAACAATGTGGTTAATCAAATTCTTATAAATGTAATTTCATGTTGTTATTATTAAAGATGTGTCAGTACAGTAGGAGGAAGTAAGAAGATGTTCATTAAATATAATATTTCAACAATACATTTTAGAATGTAAGTTAACAATTAAACCGTTCATTTTGAATGCATTGTGTATGTGTAATGATTGGAGCATGAAAGCAATGCATCAGCTACTTTTTAGTAGATTTAATATATTTTGCATTTAAATCTCCAATAAATAATGTGTATATATATTCAGAATCTAGGAATATTTATTTACACGAATGCACTTGAGCTGTTATTTTATCAAGCAGGTGTCATTAGTGAAATGATCAGACTGGAAATCTCTTTTCAATAAGAATGAAACTCCAACCAACAAGCACAATCACACGAAGGAGGACTGCAGATGACAGGAAATGAACAATCTATCTCAGCTCCAAAAAGCAACTACTGGTACACTTTTGCACACATACAAACTACATATTAAATGCATATTGTGCACACCCAACTCTCCTCAACTGTCTGTTCAATTGCAGGAACAATTACACTCAGAACAGCAAGAAGCTAATGCCATTACACAGCCACTGCTGGAGACTGAGGCTGGATTCATAAAGGTAAGAGTTTTGAGCAATAATTTAACTGCATATTCAGGATTGGAGGGACCAAATAAAAAAGTTTAAGAATCTGCCATTTAAAAAAAAAACAATACTGATTGACCGCTAATCTGAATACTTGGTAGGACATGTCTCCTTCAGTGTCTGTTTACTGTAGGTTATGGCCTTGTGTTGATAGATCTGACTATTATGTTGAATAGCTCTGAGCCATTTGTGTTTGTGTCAGAATCTGGAGCACTACCTAACTCATAGAGACACATTGGCCCTGAGGAAGCGGGAACTGCTCCATAAGCGCTGGACACAGTGTGTGTGGCTGCCTTTACAGCGCTGCATTGAGCAACACTTTACACACCACGGCTATAATGAGACAAAGAACATGAGGAGCATGCACATGCACTACATTAACTACTGTAATGCTAAGGTATACGTACACTGAAATGGCAGCGTGAGAGTATATGCAATATTTTCTTAAATACAGTCATTAGCTGTTCTGATTTTACAGTAGCGTGCAGTGTTGGATGTAATGCACTACTAAGTAATGAATTACTGTAATTAAATTACTTTTTAATTTGAAAAAAGTAATGGGATTGCTCTTAATTTGTTACTTCTAATGTAATTGCATTAAATACTCTATAGATTATCAAACAATTCTATATAAAACAATAGTGAATTTAAAATATAAATTTAACTTCTAATATTAAAATATGTTTTCTAATTTAATGCTGTTTAAAAATTATAGTTCACCCAAAAATGAAAATTTGCTAATTTTCTCACCCTCATCTAATCACAGATGTTCTGCTGAACACAAACAAAGAATATCTCAGTTCTGTAGGTCCATACAATGCAAGTGTATGGTGGCCAGAACTTTAAGGTCCAAAAAGCACTTAAAGTAGCATAAAAATAACCCATGTGACCCTAGTGTTTAAATTCATGTCTTCAGAAGTGATATGAAGGGTGTGGGTGAAAAATAGATAAAAATTGAAGTCTGTTTTTGAATATTTTTTTTACTATAAATTCTCCTCCCTGCCCAGTAGGTAGTGATATGCACGAAGAATGCAAATGAAAACAAAAGAAGAAGAATGTGGAGATTTATAGTTAAAAAAATGTCATATGGATTACCTTTATGCTGCCTTTATGTGCTTTTTGGACCTTCAAAGTTCTAGCCACCATTCACTTGCATTGTATGGACCAACAGCGCTGATATATATATATATTTTTTTTTTCTAAAAATCTTCATTTGTGTTAGGCAGAAGAAAAAAGTCATACTCTTGTGGGATGGCAGAGGGCGAATAAATTTGTGAATTTTCATTTTGGGGGGAACTATCCATTTAAGCCGTAGAATGTGATAGGTTAAACAGAAATTCAGTTAACTGCAGTAGTTTACTTTCAATAAACATTGTAAATGCTTTAATCAAACACATGAAAGTTTATGGAAAACAATAGTAATGCTGTCAAAAACCTAAGAACTAAAACGTTACTGTGAATTCAGGGTTTTGTGTTTCTAGAGAGCTATGATCCTCTAGAGTACAACCCCTTCCTGCACCATTTCAACAGACCACATTATCGCAAAGTGAGTCAAATCATGTTCCTTTTAAGTTGTTATACATATCTAATACACTGCAAACTTTGATGGATAAATAAATGAAAAATGAACAAGTTATAGTTTATATAATGGGTGAACTTCTTGTCCTCTGATGTAGGTTTCTATCCCACCGTTGCAGGATCCACTGTCTCTTCATTCACGAGCCATTATTAAAGAAAAAATGACAATACTTCACTGCCAAACAGGTGTCATCTAGTTATTAATATAATCATTTCAGAAATGTAGATGATATTCATTATTACTTGCCTCTTGCACAAGTTAAGGGTTTTCTTTGCGGGTTCTACAGGGCATTAAAGGACACTTGTAAACTATGCGTGATGGCTTTTGTATTACCTTTGACCTCTGTGTGCAAGGTCGTGTTTATCGCCGTCAGCAGGTGGAGGAACTTCTCCAGAGGCAGAGTGCACCTTTTTCCCAGAATAGCCTTAAAAACGTTCAGAGATCAAGGTACTAGCTGCAGGCGCACTGTTGAACTGTCATTGTGTCAGTCAATATCTGCTACTCAAGCTTCCTTTTTGTATAATAATATTGAGATCTTATATTTTTTATAATTATTTTTGTTGATCATATTCATTCTGTGCATTGTTCAGGAGTAGAGGAACTCCATGCATGGCTATGGCAGATGGACGGCGCTTCCAGCCTAATTGCTGGTCCTCACGTGTTTAATGATGTCATGGCATGTCAAACCGGTCTTAGTTTCATACGTTTCTTCCTCAGAGATGTGTGGGTCTTCCATTTCTGAGATCTTGTTATGCTTTATTATCATTATATTGCAATAAATCAGGAAGTGTGTATAATGTGTGTGGCACTTATTAAAGGGATAGTTCACCCCGAAATGAAAATTCTCTAATCATTTACCCACCCTCACGCTGTCCCAAATGTGTATGACTATCTTTTTTTCTGTAGAACACAAACAAAGCTCTGTGAATGGGTACCAACATTTTGAAGCTCCAAAAAGCACATAAAGGCATCATAAAAGTAATCCATACAACTACAGTGATTAAATCAATTTCTTCAGAAGCGATATGATGTTGAGAAACATATCAATATTTATTGCTTTTTGGACCTTAAAAATTCTGACCACCACACTGAGAAATTCTTCTGAAAATCTTAATTTTCTTCAGCAGAAGAAAGACATACACATCTGGTATTGCATGAGGGTGAGTAAATAATGAGAGAATTTAAATGTTTCCCTTTAAACAATGCATTTAGCACAATATCAGGGGACATGAGCAGATTGTGCCTTACCCATGCAAAGATAGTACATTCTTTGGACAAACTGATGGAAAAGAGAAAATAGATCTAATCTACTAAATTAGAACTAAATGTCAAGTTCTATACTTTTAAGGAATCAAAATTTACAATTTAATTTTTTTTGTTAATAAATTATGCAAGTTAAAAAGTAAATGGATTTATGAGAAAATGCTTATAAAATATTATTTAAATATTATTATTATTACAATTATATGTTAAGAAGCATTTTTTTTTTATTATTTAATTTTATTTTTTCTTTGTTGTATATGAATGATTGTACTCATACAAAACAGATCATGCAATATTCCAGTGATAGAATTGTTTAACAGTAGAATGCATTAAATTAACAACAGCATTTGAAAAGAAACAACACAAACTTGCAACATCTGGCAGGAATAACCCAAAATGTAACTGTACAATCTCCAGATCCAGTCTGTATTTCAAGCCCAATACAGTTGTTAAAAAAATCTAAACGCAACATATAAGACCCATATTATGCATTCTTTAAGATTCTATAAAGTGTCCCTAAATGTGCATATGTTACTTAAAAAAAGAAATTAGATTTTATATGTTCTATCACATATGTTTAGATTATATTAGTGTTTTAAAAACATTGTATTAGTATTTAAAAAAATCATCTATTCTCTGACCTCACCTTGTGAATATCACTTTTAAAACAATTGTTTAGAGTATTGAATGAACTGTATATCAGAAAGGCCTTGTGTCCTATTATGAATAAAATTGATTAAGTACTATACATATTGAAAAGTCATCAAGTATATATCTGCATTCATATACAGTATCGCTCTTAGATTCAGCTTATGGCGGGATGTATGCTTGGCTCCATAGATTCTAGTACAAACTACTGAATTAATGTTTGGCACTTCCTGAGTACAAGGCAGTTGTAAACATAATTTCAGCAACAGTGGCATTTTTAAATCTATTTATTCATAGGATGGCAATAAAACTAAATGCAACAGGAGGCATTGTAACTTATATCCATATAAATATATAAACATGTTTAGAACCAGAAGTGTAATTTTGACTTCATTTCTGCAAGATTTGTTCTTGGCTGCTATAGAATATACATTCACAAGGCACTTTATTAGGAGCACCTCTGCACTAACTTATTAATGCGATTATTTAATTAGCTAATCGTGTGGCAGCAGTGCAATGAATAAGATCATGCAGATATGGGTAGAGAGTTTCAGTTTATCAAACATCTGATTGGGGGAAAAAAAATGTGATCTCAGTTATTTTGACCATGGCATGATTGTTGTTGTTGGGCTGGTTTGAGTATTTCTGTAACTTCTGATCTTCTGGGATTTTCATGCACAACAGTCATTAAAGTTTACTTAGAATGGTGCCAAAAACCCCAAAACATCCAGTGAGCAGCAGTTCTGCAGACAGAAATGCCTTAGTGATGAGAGAGGTCAACAGAGAATGGCCAGACAGGTTTGAGCTGACAGAAAGTCTTCAGTAACTCAGATAACCATTCTGTACAATTGTAGTGAGCAGAATAGCATCTCAGAATGCACAACATGTCAAACCATGAGACAGATGGGCTACAAGAGCAGAAGATCACATCATCTTTATTAAGACCATAGTTTTTCTTAAAAAGTGCTCAGTGAGTGTATAAGTATATTTCAGAGTACTCTATCTATAGTAATACAGATTACTCTAACTCTGCTCTATTCCAACTATTTTGCAATTTTGGCGGCTTTGGCTTTAAAACCAACCCAAAGAACAAAAAAAAGAGTGAGAGTAAAATTGGGATTGTCCAGTTAAAAAAAAAAATATTTTCAGGATCTAATGTTCATTTCTTTAAGGAAACTGCCTTGAAATGGTGCTGAGACTGAAACTTCTTGTCAGAAGGAATATGTTCAGTGCACTCATTCGATGTTTAAAGGAAAGATTTAAAAAAGGTATATCAGCCTGTTCCTTTCCTAACCATCATGTTATTAAACAAGATTAGCCATTGTTTGACATCATGAGCATGTATAAGAGGAAATAGCATGAAACTACAAGGCTGTTGGCATGTTAAAGCATGTAAACGTTTGTAAAGTGGTTCACATTCACCATATCAAGATTTCGCACAGCGTAGAGCTGTCACTCATCTAATTTTGCAAATTAACACTATTTGAATTAATGAATTGTCCAAAGTCGGCATCCAATGATAACACAAAGGAAAGTCCTGAAGAATCTGCTGTTAAAACTTAAGCTAAACAACAAGATTAAAAAAGCCAAACATAGTTCTAAAGTGCTCAATATAGAATTTAGACATAATCCTGTAGATTAAATAAAACCACATTTATTAAATGAGCTGTTTATTGTTCTAGTGCTGAAGTGTAATTTATTGTAAAACAGATGTGGAGTTCACAGATGAGGTGTTTGCTCATAGAGCTGCAGGTCAAGGCGCACTTTGACTTCTCCAGTCGGAACTTCATGAAGAAGCAGATGTCGTACCAACGGACCCTTACCATCTTGATCCTTCTTTATAGTTGCAACAGGAACTTCAGTACGACCTAGAAAATCTGTATTGAAACAACATTCAGTTACGAAAGACTCAGATGCTGACATATGTGTGTGAGGTTAAAGAAATGGTCAAAGGGTCAACATTAGTTAGACTGAAGGTGTAACATCTAAATTGATCAATCTAGACTGGTTTTATTCCAAGTCAAAATTATTACTTAATATGTCTAAATCAAGCTGAATACATTAGGTTATGCCAACAAGACTAATTTTAATGTTCAGATCAGGCAGAATATAGCTCTTTAAAGTGTCAATAGAAGATTACTATTTTTTACAGTATATGTATTATAATTAATAAAAAAAAAATTGTATCTGCATATTTCACAAAGATGTATTTTTTTAATGTTTATAGTGATAAATGTGTGCTGTCTATTTGCATTATTGAGAATAAGCATGAAGGTGGAACCATGCACTGGTGGAAATGTACGCGCAGCGTAGTTCTTGCTGGAAGACTAGCAGCTGTACATCGTACCACTGGCTAGTGTGCTAACACGGCAACCTCCACCACCCCACCACCACCAGTTGAGTCCTGTCCTGCACAGGGATAGGCTCCTCGTCCCTGCCTCCTATCTCCGGCAGGATATGACGGTTCCGAGTACAACTTCTTCGGACCCCCAGATGGGGCTTACGCCAAAGAGAGACATTACATTTCTGTTTTATATTCATCAAATAAATGTCATCTTCAATTTCACTCAAGTCTGCGAGTCTTACCGATAGAATTACCTTGCTGAAAAAACAGCCTAAGGCTGGTTTGCTGGTCTTAGCAGCTTTTAGCTGGGTGTCCAGCTGGTATCCCAGACTGACCAAGCTGAAAAGTGCCCAAATGCCCTCTAAAACCATCCAAACAGACCAGTTTAATTAGCTTGGCTAGGCAGGGAGACCAGTTAACCACCTTAATCCTGTTTTCCCAGCAAGAAATGCATCTTTCTCAATAATCTTATGAGCATGCATTATCGCTTAAAACCCCACCGTCTGGAGAGAACTGGTCCCTCTCAAAGATGGTGAGGCAGAGGACGTCCTGATAAAGGTCTTTGATGAAGAAGTGACAGCTAAAATTCCATTTTGGGTTGAGGGTGTCGGGCTGATGTCGGGAGGTGTAGCACTGAGCACCCATAGTTAGCTCACAGTATGGGTTACTCTTGCCTATAAAACACACAGCAAATCATCAGTAAGGATACAACAAGAACTGATTTAAAATTAGGTGAGTGAATAAATGAACCAGTTGAATGAGTAATTATTCTGTCAGTCACTCTGTCACTGTGAAGTACCATAAAAAGGATAAATATCTAAAGATATTTAAATGAGTGACAATTTCAATTATTAAAGGTGCATTCAGTCATTTTTTTTCTAAACTCAAAGTAATAGTAGTAGAATAGTATTTTTTTTAAAAAAAAAAAATTTTTAAATGCTGCTTTATTCTACATTTTGGTGTGGGCACACATTCATGAGCATTGCCTCATCGAATCATATCTTCTTACGAACATGCATCATATCTCCTATGTAATTGAACACTTTTGTTTGAGGAAATAATAGCATTTCTACAATGACATCGGCAGCTAAAAACTTCTGATTTTGCATCTATTCTGCTAGGTGTCTTACATAACAACATAAACACAACCTTTACAGAGAGCACTTTAAAAACGAGGAAATTGTTGATGAATTTGTGTGAATAAAGCTGTGCATTAATTCCGAACCATTTGGCTTGCAGGGCTTCAGCTCGGTTGCCTCGAGGACTGTTACTAACAGTCGCCCAATTCCATTATTCTTCTGTGAGCGAGCTAAACAAAATACACAGGCTTTTGTCAGTAAAGTTGCATTCAGGCATAATGGCTTTGAACTGACTCTTAAGAAGATCACTGATTTCCAACCTTGGTATGCCTTCTCTCTTTTTAACTTCTCAGTCTCTATGAAGTGGTCAGATGCTGCTTTGATCTTCTGTACCCATGTGGTCCTGATTCAACAAAAAAGTGTTCAATAGCAATAATGTTAATGATTATATTCATTTAGAATGCATACTTACCACATTTATTCAGTACTTTTCAGTACTTCAGTTTCTTTAAGAGGTCAATTATACTATATTTTTTTATTTCACTTTAAAGGGATAGTTCACCCCTAAAAATGAAAATTCTCTCATCATGTACTCATCCTCATGCTAGCGCAGATGTGTATGACTTTCTTCTGCTGAATACAAACAATGGTTTTTAAGAAGAATATCTCAGCTCTATAGGTCCATACAATGCCCATAAAGGCAGCATAAAAGTAATCCATATGACTATAAAATTCTCCCTGCCCAGAATGTGGTGATATGCACAAAAAACGCAAATTGCCAACAACTAAAGAAGAAAGTGAAAGTGGAGATTTAAAGTAAAAAAGGACTTGAATAGTGATCTGTTTCACTATAGTGATCTGTTTCTCACCCACACTTATCATACCGCTTTGGAAAACATGGATTTAACTACTGGAGTCATATGGATTACTTTTATGCTGCCTTTATGCTTTTTGGACCTTCAATGTTCTGCCCACTATTCACTTGCATTGTACAGAATTACAGAGCTGAGATATTCTTCTAATAATCTTTGTTTGTGTTCTGCAGTAGAAAGTCATTCACATCTGGGATGCATGATGGTGATTAAATGTTGAGAGAATTTCCATTTTTGGGTGAACTATCCTTTACGTTTGGTTGTGTCTATGAGTGTGTGCTACTGTAAATAATTCCATATCTATGGTATTTACATAAGAAGTTGTGTGAATGTGTTTGTGTGTGCACAAAATATGTGTACCTTTCATTAATGGTGTCAGTCTTGAGTGTGTACACACGGTCAATGTGCGAGATGTGAAAAACTGGATCGTCACTGGATGGGTCAGATGGCATTTTGACCAAGACCTCATTCAGAAACACTGGCTAGAATATGAGAGTTAGAATAAGACGTATTAATCACGTACAGCATAACACTGTCCAAAACAATCTAATAGAATTTTAGCATTACCGTTTTATACATCTTGTACTGTGCAGTGGAGATTGGGTTGAAGAGTTTGTCTGCACCAGATGAGAACTGTTTGGAAGTGTAGGTGAGGAGCAGGAAATCATTCAACAGAAAGGCCCACAGCTCCTTGCTGCTCTTGGTCTTATGCAGCTTGCCACAGTGCAGCAGTTTTCGAGGGCCCAGGCAGTTAGTCAGTGAGTTAAAAACAAGGTGCTAAAACATGACAAAGAAATACAGTTGTATTTACACATAAAAATATGAATAACACATGATTATAAGCTGTTGTTTTACATCTTGAGGTCACTGTGTGGCACAGAAAAGGTTAATAGTAGCCTATATACAGTAATAAACAATCTTAGAAAACACCTCAATAACTCCATCACACTGCACATGGTTTTGGATCCATTCCAGCCGATCTGAGTTTTCTTTCTCTCTCACTCCCTCATTCACTTGTGAGCACAACTCCTCGGCCTGCTCTAGCGCTGCCTGCAGGTTTGCATGATCCGCATGACTCACAGGGGTATTCTCCAGAATCTAAATGACCAGATTCAAAAACAAAGAATAAAATAAAAGTATTGCTTAAATAAAATGTACAAATCAATAATAAAAACTATATTAAAGAAGTTTTAATTCCATCACTCACATTGTTCATATTTCATATTATTGTAATCATTTTATCTGTGAATATGTGGTTAATTATTCCTCCTGCTATTTTTAAGAACCAACAATAGTTGCCTTACGAATGCATTTGCTCATTTATCTCATTTCCTTTTACATGATCTCTCTTTTATTACTTTCAATTTTAATTTTCCTTTCTTTTTTATAATACTGTAGCTTCCATTCCTCTTATCATTCTATTGTTCAGAACTGTAGGCGATGCTTACGTACGTTCTTGATAAGTAGTGGGTAGCGTGTGACCCTCTGCATGGGTTTGAGGAGGAAGCTTGACAGTGGCATTCCTTTACATCGGTAATTACTGGCTATTTTCTACAAAGCCACAAAAGAGAAAAGGGTCAAATTAATGTCCTCACTATCTGCAGAGTAAACACCCTCTGTACTGTAGTCCACAAGAGAGTAGTACTACAGCAACCTCTTGTGGTCTACTGTGGAAAATGTAAACAAGGCAGGCACAGTAATGCTATAAAAATATGCTAGGCATGGATCACACATACTGTAATCTTGGACTAAACTATTGTCATTTAAAAAAGAATTTCAATATAGGACAATAGTCAGTCTATAGTCTAGCCCAGGATCCTGAGCATAAGCTAAAGAGAGCATTTCCAGATCACAGAAAAGATTAATCCTAACTCTAACCATACTTTGAATGTGTAAGGAATCCAAAATGGAACATACAATTGTCTTGTTTAAATTTAATGCTTAATACTAAATTATAACTTATGCTACCCTGCTGATAAAATTGCCCAAAAGTTATAGTTCACCCAAAAAAGTGAATGTGTACCAACATTTTGAATCTCCAAAAAGGCACATGAAGGCAGAATATAAATAATCCATATGACTCCAGTGGTTAAATCCATGCCTTCAGAAGTGATATGATAGGTGTGGGTGAGAAACAGTTCAATATTTATGTCCGTTATTATTATTAATTCTCCTCCCTAGCCAGTAGGCACAAAGAATGCAAATTGGCAAAAACAAAAGAAGAATGTGAAAATGAAAGTGGAGATTGATAGTAAAAAATGAATATTGATCTGTTTTCGCCCACACTGATCATATTGCTTCTGAAGATATGGATTTAACCACTGGAGCCAATGGATTACTTTTATGCTGCCTCTATGTTCTTTTGGAGCTTCAATATTTTGGTACCCATTCATTTGCATTATATGGACCTACAAAGCTGAAATATTCTTCTATAAATCTTTGTTTGTGTTCATCAGAAGAAAGAAAGTCATACACATCTGGGATACAATAAGAATGAGTAAATGATGAGAGAATTTAAATTTTTGCGTCAACTATCCCTTTAATTTTCCTAAGGCCGACCAGTTAGACCAATTTAGACTGGTATAATCTGTCGTATTTGGTATAATTTTCCAGCAAGGTACATTTAAATCTGTCTAAAAAAAATACAGTTTTAAATCTTTTACAATTTGAGAGATTGAACTACAGTTGTGCTTTTATTATGTAATGAATGTAAACTGTATCTTCTCACCTTTAGAAAGAGTTTGAAATCAGGTGATTTGTCTGTTTTCTGTTGCAGCATGGCTGCAGCATTAAGCTGGCAGCTGCAGAAGCGAATGTATGCCTGCATATGAGAGAGCTCATAGGACAGGATATCACCCACTACCTGCACTGGCATCCACTCTCCAGCCATCTTCTTACGAACTTGCAAAGCTCTAACACACACACACACACACACACATATATTTCACATTGGATGCATTTGCTTTTGTTTGCCAATGTGCTACACTGTCTATTGTGGTAGTTTTGTAAATCTACTTTTATTTGCCATGTTACTATGGCCCAGTAGGATTCTAGCAGTCAGCATTGACTCACTTTAGGAATTTGGTGCTACACATTATCAGTTCCCGCCAGTTCACAAAGATCATGCCCATCTCAGCTTCTGTCAACCGCCCTGATTCTGCCATTGGCTTATAGAACACCTGAATATATCCACACACGTGTACACATTTTAATGATACAAATCAACATACTGTATTTAAGTATAGTTTACAAGCTAAAAGAGACATAGTGTGGTCCAAAAGTCTAAGCTCACTTAATGAAACATTTTTTATAATAATTATAACCTGGATACAGACAGAAAGTTGCATAAAAATGAATTAAGCAATGTCGTAAAATTATAGGTGACTAATTGAATAAGCAAATTTGTGACATCTATGTTCACTCCTTTGCACAAAAGGTCAAATTGTATTGCTTCCATTGAAACACACAAGATACTTTTTGAAACATTCTCAAATTATGCTGGGATAATATGGATCATCGTGTTTTGCACAAACTTGAGCAGTCCATGCCAGCTTGAGTGCATGCTGTCATTAAAAGCTAAATGAAATATTTTGTATGACATTAGACCAATGCAAAATAGACTTTTGGAACCCACTCTTCCCATTCAAAAGTGTTTTCAAATATGAAGAGCATTGCTTTCTAAAAGCAGGGACATCATAAACACAACTCTGTATAATTACAGCTACAGCACATTAAATTGTTCAATTGTTTGCAGGTCTACCTCCAATGCAAGCTCCAGATCCTCCAGGTAGGACTCCTCTGTTTGAATGATCTCATGGATGTAACCTTGCCTCTTCCTCTCCTCAATGCACATAGACTCTAAACTTAACAGATCAGCACACCCTACACACACACACATGACAAGCATGCCACATGCATGCAGGCAAACATCCATACTTATCAGTGACCACAACACTACAGCATCTCATAATTAGAAACTTTATTTCTAACATTCTAATTCATATATTTGTGAATACTTTCAATACAAAAATGTATCCAGAGGTTAGCACATTTAGAGCTAAATCTAATGATTTCTAAGGCCATGACTGTTAGCTGGCTGCATAGCTGGTCGAGAATGAGGGCAACATGTGTTGCTGGTCATCAGTTCCTTCTACTACAATTAAACACACAGTGGCAGACTAACATTACCATAATCTACAAATACATGATTTGTACTGATGAGCAGTACTTGCTTAGGTAGTTCACTTTCAAGGGGTCATGTCATTCGAGCTCTGAAAATTACAACATGTTTTCATAGTACAATAAACTCTTTTATTTCAAAAGAAAGAAAAAGACATTTGGATTCTGCATGACATGACCCTTTTAATGCATCTCACTTCTTAAAAGAAACAGATAAAAGAAGCCTGATGTTGCAAGTAATAGCTAAAATTTCCCAATGAAACAAAAATACGTCCTAAAGCCAGAGGGAGTAAATTAATTTGTTCATTTATGTCTTTTAAGCAAAGTTTCAACACAAATAGTAAAAGTGGAGGAGTCAAATCCAAACAGAGCTAGACAGGACAGTCTTGAGGCTGCTTCCTGGACCAGACCAGTGTTCTGATTGGCCCAGAAAAGAGAGAAGGAAGAGGGAGGAGGGGCCAGAGCTATCATCCTACAATAAAACATACATGAGGCGAATGACACGGAAAAAAAAGGTAGAAGAGAGGAGATGAGCGAAAAGGAGATAATGGAGAATAATGAAGAGATGAATTGAGAAGATATATTAGAACACAAGTAAGAAAGGAAGAAAGAAAGCAATATTCTCATATTGTCACTTTAATTTTATATCAACAAAACAGTTCATCCTCTGTTAAGTGTACAGCCAAATCTGAAAGGGTACATTAAGCTTGTTTTGAATACAACAGATTTTAATGTCTGTCTTGTATATACTATGGAGGGCCAAATTACTCAAAATTAAATCATTAAATAAATCCTAAAAAAATATAAATGACATTTATTGATTTAATCAGCAATTGAATCTTTTTAGTTAAATTTTTTACAATTTCACAATGTATTTAATGATTTATTTCATTATTTAATTGAGTAATTTGGCCCCCTCCATAACATAAAACACCTCTGTGTATTTATGAATTTATACATCAATTCACACTGGGTGTAATAAGGGATGATGAGCTTTCATTTCTCTTTTCAAACACCGAGAATGATGAGACACTGTCTGTGTTTCAGCTTTGCAATGAACAGATCCTCTTTAAAAGTATCTTTCAAGCTCTTTCAAACATGTAAAGGCATCAATTAACTGAATTCATTTCAATTAATATTTTGTACATCCCTGCCCTTTAAACATACAACTCTTAACGCTGACGTGGAACTGATCAAAGTAGCTCTACTCACATTGCTGACTGGGATCACATTCTGTTGTCATCTTCACATAATTAGTTGGAAACAGCCCTACGACCCCACCGACCTCTCCTTTCCACCAGTCAGGGTTATCCTTGTTGTGGACGGTGATCAGCTGACCTTTTTGGAAGCTCATTTCATCCTCATTTGCTGCTTTGTAGTCATACATTGCAATGACCTGGCACACTACTGGGGGGAGGGAGAGAGAGACAGAGAGAATGTATATGTATGGAGCAGAATGTGAGCGGGCTAAAGGTAAAGAGAAGGAAAAAGAACAACCACATACAAAACTACCACATAGAAAAAAGTATGTATTATTCAAAATAGAAGAGTGTGTAAGAGTGTTAGTGTCTTACATGCTTGAGGCGCAGGAGTTATTTTGCCGCTGTTGGCCTCCAGGAGTCGGACATTTGATGAGTGGAACCAGCCCTTTTTACGCTTCTTGCCCCGTGCCTTCAAACATACACACAAATTTGTTTTTCACACCATGATGAAGAACTTACATTGACTTCTGTTGTTTTAATACTGAGATAATGCTATTTTCTAGCCCCTAACCCTACTGTTAAAGCTAACCCTCACAGAAACCTTTCTGCATTTTTCATTAGACAATATTTAGATTGTTTATTCTCCAGAGACCCGAGTGTGAATGTGGTGTGCATTTTCCATTTCCCTTTTTATAGAGCAAATAGTTTTCCTAAAAATTGATGCAAACATACAGTATGTGGACAGTGGGACTAAGTTGTGAAATACATTTTTTAATCAAATTAATTATTATGTTTCCAGGAGTGTTGGTAATTCATGTTTTTGAGACGTTTCAGACGTTACATCAGAATTTAGCATAAATAATTCTGATTTAAAGTAATGGCCAGCATCATCCACTGTCAACCATGTTAAAATAAAATAATACATTATAAATTCTGAATCTATGTACTGATTGCCATTGTCCCATATGTGCCAAACATGTTGAGTGGTTCAAACATCATCTGCAGTTTGAAACTTAGGTAGGATTTAGTGAATGCACTTGGCTGCATAGGAAGTCGATAGTATGCTCCCTTGCTGAATAACAACCTCCAGTGTGCTGTCTGTCTGCACTGGTCTCAGAACAGTTTGAAATGGACCATATTTTCATTCTAACTATATATAAAGCCTCTGAAAGCCCAAAAAAAATTCTCAATGTGGAAATGCAGTAAATATAGAATTTTTAATGTAAAAATAGCACAATTGTCCATTATAGTTGTTATTGCGTTTAACAGCGTACCGGTTTGCAATAAATTGCTAAAAAAAACAAACAATTTAAATGGTATATCGGATGAAACTAGAGACTCAAATATTGTGACTGAATTGCACTTAGAGTTGCTGTCCTGTCTTTAGGTATAGTCTGATTATGTGATATACTGACCTGTAGTTCTCCCAGCCACCAGCTGTTTGAGTTCTTATGCAGCACGACGATTAGTTGACCAGGTGTGAGACTCAGCTGCTCTGGTGTTGTTGCAACATTGACCGTGGTTACCTGGGCAATCTCTTAAGACCAATCAAGATTGCAAATGTTCAATATTTAAACCAACCAGCCTTGATTCTTTCTTCTGTGTATTGGCACATATTGGAATATGTTTTCAAACCTCACCTGGCTTTTTGCAAAGAACTCCAGCTTTGGCAGTCTAAAAACATAACACAATGTGCACATGATTATAACAATACATAACAACTTTACTATCTCTGAAAGCGTGATTTCATTAAAAAGAAACTTATTTAAAAATATGTCTGTCCCTAAAGAACATTTACTGTACCAAGAACAGTTTTAGCTTGTTTTTTGGTCTTAGCTGGTTTAAGCTTGTCTAGCTGGTCTCCGAGCCTGGCCAAAGTGGTGTTTAGATTCAGCAAACTGGTCTCCCAGCCAGACTAGCTTCCAAGAAAACCAAAAAGTTCAAAACCAGCTTGACAAGGCTGGAAGACCAGATCACATCAGCAAACCAGCTTAAACCAGTTTAAGTAGTATTTCCGCAGGGTATTCTAAATCATATGATTCAAATAACAAAAGGACAATTAACCCTTTAATGCATGCCTCAGGACTTCAGTGACCTGGAACATATATTTTTATAACTGCTTAATAAAAATACAAAATAAAAAGTGTATAGGGTTATTAAAGACCCGAGATATGTAATAGTGTAGCTTTTTTATTGTTTTGTTTTGTGCTTCCACAAATCATTATTTCATATGTGTATATGTTTATTGTCACAGGATATATATATTTATCTGTTTATTACAAGACAAATGAGGACTATATTAAATGACTACTACTGTATATTGAATAGATTTTTTGTGTGACAATGGTGAATTATCAGTATTTATTTTATCAGTATATAACATACAATATTATACATGCTATTGATTACACAAGGTCGTGCTGATGTATCAGTGATTTCTTGATTTACATTTGACATTGCTATTTGATGAAGATGCAATGTGAAAATAAACTAAAGCAAGTACAACACAAACAGTATGATTTGGCTATTGTCATCTGGGTGTACTTCTGAAATTGTTAGTTGTGCATCTCTTTAGTGCCTGAGAAAATACATATGTGTAGCTTATGTGTAGTTTATGTGATATGTGCAGCTCAGTGTGCATTTGAGAGGCAGGTGTGTCTCATGAAATTTCAGTGTGGAAGTAATGAATCCTGTTCTATATTTGTTGCATTATCTCTTTGATATATGAAAAATAAAACATCAAAATATATTAGAATATATTATATTATTTTCTAATTGTCTTGAAAATGTACACTATCTGGGCATTTTGAAGATCCATTTGTGATAGATATATGCAGGGTTGGGGAGTAGCGGAATACATGTAACGGGATTACGTATTTAAGATACAAAATATAATAACTTTATTCCACTACAGTTACAATTTAAATCATTGGTAATTAGAATACAGTTACATTCAAAAAGTATTTTGATTACTGAAGAGATTACTTTGTATTTTATTGACATTTGTTTAATTTAATATTTAGTCCTTTCAGATGGAAAACATTTATACATATAAATGATGCGATCCAAAGTGCATCTGAACAGCGGCGAAACACTTTCTTATGATGTGATACATTCATACAGACAGAGAAGTACATTTGAAGTTTAAAGCAGAAGAAATAGAAATAAACCTTGTGTACATTGTCAGCTTTACGCTAAGCTTAAATGCTATTTCTAGCCATTTTACATGCACATGTTACCAGACGTGATCATATTTTTTTATCAAGAAAATTCAGGTTGGATAATAATAATTTTTTTTCTAGTAAGATTTTTAAAATTAGGGAAAAAATCATATTCTTGATCATTTTTGTATTGTTTTCCTGTTAAAATATCTAAAAATCCTTAAAACAAGAACAATTTGATTTACGTTGTTTTAGAAACAACACTGCATAAGATATTTAGATATTTCAGAGAATGTATTTTGTCTTACTGTACTAGCAGAGTTTTTATTGTGAAAACAAGTGAAAAAAATCTACCAGTGCTGAAGAAGTAATCCAAAGTATTTAGAATACATTACTGATCTTGAGTAATCAAATTACATTTTAAAGCATGTATTCTGTAATCTGTAATGGAATACATTTTTAAAGTAACCCTCCCAACCCTGGATATATGTGCCAGGTCACTAAACACCCGAGTATGTAAAATTATTAACAAACTGAAAAAAAAAAGTATTACATCAGTAAAGAGTAAGTGAATTATGAAAATGAATTATTAATTTATAGCATTTGTTAAATATGCTTACATCAGGCTCTATGGGTTTAACGTAGTTGGAAGGAAAGAGGCCAGACTGGTCACCAGTGCACCCTCTCCACCATTCTCCTTCCCTTTCTGTTACCAGGACAACATCCTCCGCACAGAAGGTCAGGTCACCAGACTCCGGACTCTCATATGTGTACAGAGCCACATACTCTGATTAGATGAAATGAATTATAAACCATGACAAAAATCTCTGTAAAGAGATGAATCAATTTAATGTGCCAAACTACAAATGAGCATGTCATAATATCTGATTTGGATGATGATTCTAGAAAAACATAAATAAATAGTGTTCTCACCCTCAAGCAGACCAGAATCTGAAAGTTTAATCTCATCAACAGTAGAATACAAGGGTCTAGAAGAGACACAAAAACACAAAAGCTTTAGCTTTAGTAGCAAATAAAACGAGCACAAGACAGAAATCTTTGCGCCACATCTCTCTCTGGGTTTAAGTCCTGGTAAGCCAGTACATTAAATAATTAATTACCTGTACATTAAATCTACCATTTTTGCTATTGAGTTCCAAAGCAGGTTAGTGTCAGTTAAATCAGTTAAAAAGCAATAATGATTATATAATTGTATGTTATATATAGAGAGTAGAATTTTGATAGACTTTCATGTTGACTTGATGCATGTTTGTATTGTACATTGAGGTATTTCATTGCTTACTCAGTCTGTGTGTTATTGGTGGTTACCATGGACACATATGTACAAGGGAACCAGCCCAGACTATCGTTAATTTCTCCGTACCACCAGTTCTCTTGCTTCTCTAGAACTGTAATGATGTCATCTTTAGAGAAGCCCAGGTGACTGTCAGTCTTAGCACTCCATTCACACAGAGCTACAGCCTACAGCAACAAAAACATACACAAACAAATGTGCACACACAGACAAAATGCAATAATAAAATATAATATTCAGCTTATAAATGACCTTCAACACAAGCAAAATGAATAAATAAATACAAATCTTAAAACAGCCTAAGATGGTTTGCTGGTCTTAATTGGTCTCCAGAGCTTATCATGCTGTTCTAGTGGAGTCCAGATGGTAGATCAGCTAAACCAGCTAGACTATCTTAAACTAGCTAAGACCAGGGAATCTGCTGGTTAACATTTTCATCAGAGAAATGACTAATGTGAAAGAGATAAACACTATGTTCATATATATTCACACATGCCAACCTGTGAGTGTTGTGTGTTTGTAGACATTGGTGTGTGTGTTGGTGTTGGTCCTTCTATGTCCACCCGAGGAATTCTGAAAAAGTTAATGAGAAAGAATAATACCCCCCCAAAATTTTATTAATTAAATTCAAATAGATGCCATAAAAAAGATGTAAAATCAAAACTAACAATGCTACCCTAAGGCAAAAGTCTATTAAAGGAATATTCCGGGTTCAATACAAGTTAAGCTCAATGGACAGCAATTGTGGCATAATGTTAATTACCACAACAAATAATAAAAAGTAAAAAAAATAAAATAGGAAGTATATGTGTACTGTACATACTGTGAACAGTGTGAATTTTCCTGAATGCATGGAATACCCAAAATGTACAGTGTACAACAAAGTCAACAGAGTATTTTTAATGCCATACCCAGGGTAGTTGGCAGAGGACGATGTGGAGTGCGTAACAGCTACAGTCGATTCAGTCTGACTGTCTTTGCTGCATCTCTCAGCATAACTCTCTGGAAACCAGCCGCTGTTACCAAAGTAACTCCCATACAGCCAGCCAGTCTCCCTAACTGTTGATTCATTTACCTATAGATCCATGGGAAGCAAAAATATGAGTGCTTGATAAGAGTTAATAAAAAATGTGAATTAAATTGATGTGTGTACATGTAAGCCATGTACCTTAATTAAACAGTCTGCCTCCAGTGAGAGTTCGTCAGAGTTGCGTGCTGTAAAAGGATAGAGAGCTCTGTAGGTGGTGAGGAAAGTAGATGTATCTTCAGTGGTTACCACTGGCAGCAAACCTGCAAATAACACACATAACCAACTTATAACCATATCACAGCAATCTCACAATCATTCAACACATCTAGCATCATAGAATAGTCCTTTAACCATGGTCATAGAGTAAAATCCATGCTCATATATTCGGTTTATAAAATGTATAGGACAAAATAGACATAGTAAGAGTTCAGAGTCAGTGTATGACAAGAAATTCTATATGTAAATATTAATATATTTAAACATCCCAATCCCACTGTTTGACTCGAGAGCATGGTGCTGAAGAGAGACAGGTGTTATTTGAACATGCGACAGTAGGAGGCGCTCCTGACTCAAGTGAGTCATGAGAGAGAACCCTTAGAGTAGGTGCATCTAAACCATCTCTTACTATAAACAATCAGCTGTCTGTATCCCTTCATGCCAGGTAAATTCACTTTCCCTGTCTGTCGCTCACTTCGACGTTGTGTCGAAAAAGCGACTTTAGGGGTCTCTCTTGAGCGCCGAATATACCTCTGATCTATGAAAAAAGGCCAATGAGAAGTTGGAGAAAAAAAGCGGAGAAATACGTCGAGTCCATTCAGAAATTTTCTTCCGAGCCAATGGTCGTGCATGCAGTCAGCTGCGAGTCACACACTTGTTCCTGCTTCTGTTCCTCTGACACTCTGCCTGCTGTTGGATCTTCAGCGCACTTCAGTATCTTTTCTCCTTCTCTGCACAGCAGTGCAGCTTGCCTCTGGGCGCTTTGACAGAGCAGAAAGCTTAAAAGAGTTTATTTAAAAGAGAGATTTTCTCTATAAAATAGTATTTTCCTCTAAAAGAGCATTTGCACAGCGGCATTGAACGTCCTTTTCAGGAAGCGTATTTATAAAGATGCCATTCTGCCCCTGTGTAGTTCCTAGATGCGGTAGAGTGATCTCCGCTTCTGCTGGCCACAGGCATTGTCTCGTGTGTCTGGGCAGTGATCACACCGAGGCAGCATTTGTGGATGGTTCATGTTCTCACTGCGAGAGTATGACCATGGCAACGTTGCGGTCGCGGCTAGCTTTCAATAGGAAGCACGCCACTCCAGCCGCCCCCAGCATTGCTCCTTCTTCCCACGGGATTGAGGACGATGCAGCTGGTGATGGAGGCGATCTGGGGATGGCAGCGGGTGCAGCTCCGCCGGGTACGCCCCCTCGGACCACCCGCCCCCCCAGCACGCTCGTTGACTCCTACGTCGGTGCTCGAGGCAACAGCGGCTCACCTCACAGCCAGCCTTTCTATCCTCTAGAGCTCGAGGTGGTTGAGCTCGCCGCTGCATCGGAGAGCGCGGCATCTGACGCGGATGACTCCCCTGGGCTACCGCCTTCGGGCCAGCACGCCCAGGCTGAGGCTGACGCGCAGATGACCGGCATGCTTTCCTGGGCCGCCGCCAGCGTGGGGCTGGACTGGAACCCTCTGTCCTCCCCACAGCCTTCGCGGTTGGATAACCGATAAAGACGGCCCTGCTGATCGCGCTCGCCTCCATCAAGAGGGTTAGGGACCTGCAAGCGTTCTCTGTCAGCAACACTTGCCTGGAGTTCGGTCCGGCAGACACGTATGTGATCCTAAGACCGCGACCAGGCTACGTGCCCAAGGTTCCTACTACGCCCTTTAGAGACTAGGTAGTGAACCTGCAAGTGCTGCCCCGGGAGGAGGCAGACCCAGCCCCGTCGTTGCTGTGTCCAGTACTTGCTTTGCATACCTACTTGGACCACACGCAGAGCT
This sequence comes from Moxostoma hubbsi, assembly GCA_032164185.1. NCBI lineage: Eukaryota > Metazoa > Chordata > Actinopteri > Cypriniformes > Catostomidae > Moxostoma > Moxostoma hubbsi. The sequence continues at coordinate 22,537,784 of JAVLUX010000031.1, forward strand.
TTAGACGTTCTGAGCAGCTCTTTCTCTGCTTTGGTGGACAGCGGAAAGGAAATGCTGTCTCCAAACAGAGGCTTTCCCACTAGGTGGTGGACACCATTTCATTGGCCTATCACACCCAGGCCATGCCCCCCCCCTGCGGGTCCGAGCACACTCAACAAGGAGTGTTGCGTCCTCGTGGGCACTGGCCAGAGGCACCTCTCTGGCAGACATATGTAGAGCAGCGGGTTGGGCAACACCTAATACCTTTGCGAGATTCTACAATCTTAGGGATGAGTCAGTATTGTCCCATGTTTTCTCAGATCCGATCCGGTAGAACTCGTTACACGCTGATGGACTGTCAGGGTGGATCGCTTGTACCTAGCGCCCTTTCCCTCGGCCGAGGTAAAGCTGTGCGCTTTCTCTCCCAGGAGATCCCACTCATTCGGATCCCTGGAGGACTCCTCCCTAGCCCTTTGGGTCCGCAGTTCAGCGGAGGAACTCGCCAACCCGATCCACTGCGGGTACTTAACCTACCCTGTACTGGAATAGGTGCTCCACAGGTCAGGACTCCTGCTTGGACTCCCCCTGTGTGTATTTTCCACGGTACGGTCCCCTTACGAGAGGACCCGCGTCTCCCTTAGGCAGTCCCAGCTGCCCTCCGGTCGCCGTGTTGTAGCAACTCCCCCCTCCTTGAGGCTGGATCTACCACGCGCCATTGTCCCACATGTGACATGAGGCCCATGTGATGTATTTCGCCACTTTACCTCCCCCTTCCTAGACAGGTGTGGTCTCTGCAGGGTCTTTTCCCCCTGAAAGAATAGGGAAATGGGTAAGACCCCCTTCCCTCGATGCATGCAGCCATTTCTTGCTCTATGCAGAGAAACATAGAGAGAAAAGAGGCCCAGCTAGGCTCGGCCCGTTCCCGGGTTGGCAAGCGTCGCCTTGTTCCCCTGTGTAGGGTAAACAAAAGGATTCCGATGAGTTTTACAGGGCATTGGGGAAGGGTATGTGCAGTCTGACACAGCTGGTTGCCTTTGCACGTAAAATACCTGTCCGCTCCTGTGCCAGCAGAACACGTACACGGCTCAGCGCATGGCATGATTTAAATTGGACCCCTAGTGTCAAAGTGAGCAGACGGGGAACGTCAAGGTTACATATGTAACCTCCGTTCCCTGATGGTGTCGCTGAGCCAAGCCACTGTTGTGGCCAGACCATTTCCAGCTTCTCAGAAAAATCCTGAATGAACTCGACGTATTTCCCCGCTTTTATACCCGTATGTCCGGGGGCAGGGTATGCAAATACTGTCTGCCAACTTCTCATTGGCCTTTTTTCATATATCAGAGGCATATTCAGCACTCAAAAAAAAGACCCCTAGTGTCGCTTCTTCGACACAACGTCTTGTTCCCTCCATCTTGGAACGGAGGTTACATACATAACCTAGACCATTTCTTTTGTCAATCCTTACAGTAATCCCAATTTTTTGCAAATGTAACTGTAATCTGATTACAATGGGTTTGTATGTAACTGTACTGGATTTTGTATCTTGATTACCTAACACCATTACATGTAATCTGTTAATCATTCACTTGTTGCTGTGTTGTTCTATTGATAAAATCTGCTTCTTATTTTACCAAGATCGTGACAATGCTGTCTTTCTTGTCTCTGTACCTCCAATGATGCCTTTATTTGTTTATTTCCAATGTTTCAGAAGCCATGCTGATTGTGAGATCTGCGTGTCAGTTTACTTTTTACTGCTAAGAAAGAGAGAATGCTCTCCGAATAGAATGGGGAGTAAAATGCGTTTATTAACTTACCAAGTTGAAAAAATATGCCGTTTTGGTGCAAAGAATGTTAAAGCAGGATTTGCCCAGCGGCTTTCTGCTCTCTGCTGGTTGTGTAAAGTTTGTGGAGGTGTGACAGACGGTGTGGAGGACTGTCCTGTCAGTACCTGATCTCTCATTTATTCTGCCTGTGCAACAGTGTGATGAAACGATGGCAAAATGCGATATACTGTAAAACTATACTCACTCAAAAGCAATGAGTTTATGAAAATCATAATTAAAGATAATAATATGATTCAATTTATTGCCAGCCTGTAATATAAAGCATCACAATGTAGTATTTTTGGATCGCTAAAATAGCTGGAAGTGGCTGATAGATACCGGAAGTGGTCCACAGTCAAGTTTGATAATGGTGGTGCCCTAGTTTAGCTGAAAAGTAAGGTGGACACCTTCCCAAGCAAACCGTTCTGGATCCGTTCTATACAACACAAATTGTTGCTAATACATAAACGATTTATATGAAATAAATGTTGCAAACTTTTAAAACAAAGAACCTATTACTCTGTTATTGTAATTGTTAGTTTGCTCTATGACACAATGGCTTTGTTATGAAATGATGGAAATGGAACAGACAGGCACAAATATGTTACAAGATCTAAAGGTCAGTAATTTATGCTCATTTGACTAAAAAGTGGGAAAAATGAGGCATCTTCCATGGAGAAAACCTGGGGCAAAAGATGTCATGAAAAGTAATGAAAGACATGAAGCTGAGTTGAGCATGAGTACCAAAAGAGCAAGACAAAGAGTAGTCAACTTTTATTAGGGAACAGCCAGTACATTGGTAAAAAAAAAAAATGTGTATTGTGTTTATACAGAAGAAAGTCATATGGATATGGAACGACATGAGGGTGAGTAAATTATGACAAAATTTTAATTTTGGGGTGAACTATTCCTTCATACATGTTTAGCTATATTACCTACAGATAATTCTCTTAAAGCTCACATTCTGTTATATTAAGTCATATAATTAATAGGAGGTAATTAAAGTGAACCATGAACCTCTGAGACAAACGGCACTAATTACAATGAGTATAATGAAAACATCACATTCATGGCCCAGTGGATGAAATACAAGCAGATTTTATGCTTTAGCAGAGCACCTCATACACACATGCATGCACGCACGCACAAACACAAACACACACACACACACACATTCTTAAACACACTTACTTTTGTTCTCTCTGCTATTGTATGACATGGAAGCCTGAGTGTGTATCGCCAATTCACTCCTTTCTCTCTCCTCCCTCTCTTTCTTGTCCCTCTCTCTCTCCTCTGCTTTTCTCTTTTCCTCTTTCTCTCGTGCCAGCTCTTGGGCCTCCTGAATTCGGGCTTGGGCCTGCCGCTGCTGTTCCTCCCTGAGTTTGGCCTCTTGTTCCTGGACAAATTTCCTCTGACGCTCTGCCTCCTCCTGCTCCAGAGACTCCTGCTCCAGCTTTGCCTGTCTAATGTACACATGAATAAATGCTTGTTTATTACATTTTTACATAGCCATATTTTAGGTAGCTTAATCGGACAAAACCTAATTTTAGGGATGTCCTAAAAGGGTAAAGTGGTTTATAAATAAATAATATTTCATAAAAAATAAATAAACAAAACTAAATTCTAAAAACGCAAAATGTTTTCTTTTAGGGGTAGTGTCAGGGATTGTCTTAGTAATTTTACTCAGCTTTATTTGAAAACAAAAGAGGTTTATGGTAAGTCCCAATCTAAATATAGGGTAGCCACACAAATTTGACCAATGAATTTTCATGACTTCTATGTCAGTTATTTGTGATTATTAGATAAGTATTTTTGTACTACTATTATTTTATACATTCTGCAATCACTAAGCACAAATTCTACCTGAACAAATATTTTTTTAGCTAGGAAAACCCTGAAAAATCTATATTTACCATAGAAATTTCCATTACTTTTTTTTAGGATTCTGTTAATTTCCATGACATTTCCAAGCTTAGAAACTTACATTTTAAGATGTCCGGATATTTACTGGTTTTCCATGAGCCTACGGACCCTCCAGGTAAGTGTGTGTGTGCATGTGTGTGCATGTGTGTGCGTGTGTGTGTGCTTGTGTGTGTGTGTGTTTGCGCACAAGCAAAAGATTACCTAGCAGCCTCCTCCTCTTCTTTCCTCTTCTTCTCCTCCTCCTCTTTCCTGTGTCTCTGCAGCTCTTTCAGTTTCTCTGATCTCACTTTTCTCAGCTGCTGTAGGACATCCTGCTGCTGGCTTTGCCTCTGTCTCAACTCCTGCAATGTTACCCATATGCCTCTTTAGCATTTGGATTATGTTTATAACAAAAATGACAATAATAGAGGGACATTACAAATATGTAAATATTTGGCATAAAATGTGCTGAGCTCTACTGACTGCCCAAACATACTTAACCAAATTACAGATCGACCCATATTGTTTTTTAACAATATTGTTTAAGTTGCTGTAAACCGATATACAGAACTGATTTTTCACATTTGTTTTATTTCTGGCACAATAACTAAATAATAATTAAGACTACAAAACATGATGAATATTTTATTTATATTTAATCATTTATTGCATCAAGCATTTCTGTAACATCAAAAACAAAAAACATTATGCGAATGATACAATAAAATATTTAGTTAATTTAAATGTTAACACTTAAGTGTTTTGTTTTGTAAAACCAATTATCAGTCCATCTCTAAATCAAGTTAATTTGGTAGAAATGAGCTCCTGTACCTGACCAAGCAAACCGTTCTGGATCCGTTCCATACAGCTCAAATTGTTGCTAATACATAAAGGATTTATATGAAATAAATGTTGCAAACTTTGTTACTTTGTTATTTGGTAGTATTTAGGCAGTGAGTAGAAATTGTTAGTTTGCTCTATGACACAATGGCTTTGTTATGAAATGATGGAAATGGAACAGACAGACACAAAGATGTTACAAGATCTAAAGGTCAGTAATTTATGCTCATTTGACTATAAAGTGGGAAAAATGAGGCTTCTTCCAAGGAGAAAACCTGGGGCAAAAAATGTCAAGAAAATTAATGAAAGACATGAAGCTGAGATGACCATGAGTACCAAAAGAACAAGAGTGGTCAACCTTTATTAGAATGAAGAGATTGGTTAAGCAGCCCAGCAAAGAGAGAAGTCCTTGAAGCACACAGTCATCCATTTCCACAAACTATTAAGACAGACAGGGTGGAGAGGCAGAGAAAACAGACATTGCAGGGAAAGAAAAGGACGAGAAAATGTGCACTTTGCACAAGATAGACAGATAGATAGATAGATAGATAGATAGATAGATAGATAGAAAGAAAGAAAGAAAGAAAGAAAGATAGAAAAGCTCAGACCAGAAACATTAGAAGTTCCCTAAACAATAGCTAAGTGCTATAATGATAATGCTCAGGTTGCAGATTTAACCAACCTATGACGTATGGCATGTGTTAGTGCACTTTTTGTGTGTTGTTGAGTTTCTTATTTAGTGTGACTATGTGTGACAGTTAGAGTGTAATGAACAGCGTTCGTGTCCTCAGGGCTGGGATTTGAGCTCCAGGTTTTAATCACAGGAACATTTAGAACAGTGAACTAGATATTCCCCACCCAAGTCCAGATTACCTTTTAATCAAAACATGGCACTTTCCATGTTTTCAAGGTTTACTTGTAAGAGAATGTAAGAGAAGCCTGACCTTGATTTCTCTGTTGTACTGTTCCATCTGTGAGAGTTTAGCTGTGGTCTCTCTCTCCAAAGCATCCAACTGCTCCTTCAGCTTCCGACAGCTCAGATCTTTCTCACACACACTCTGTTTCACATCATTTATCAAAGGGCCTGAAAGGGAAACAGAAAGAGAGAGGGACAGAGAAAAAGGTTATTTTTTTATATAATCAATGTTTTTGTCCCTGAGTGCAAGAGAAATTAAATGGACACAAATGAAATCATTCATCCACCCTTCAATTAATTTATTGCTTTAGCTCTACGGAAGTTCTCACTGGTGTTGTTCTGGGTGAGGTTTAGCAGTCTGTCTGTCAGTCTCTGCTTTTCTGGACCAAAATGACTCATCTCCCTCTGAATTTCCTGTGAGAACACATTTATGTACAATTATCATTTTTGTTAAAGGAATAATTCACCCAAAAATAAAAGTTTAGTCATTCCCATATGTCATTCCAGATCTGTATGTTATGGTTTTCATGAACACAATAGAACAAATTATGAAACAGCTACAATATATCTTAATAATAATAATACAGGTTTGGAATGACATGAAGCTGAGTAAATAATGACAGAATTTTCATTTTTGGGTGAACTATTCCTTTGAATGATATAATTGACATAAAGTAATGAATGCATTACAATTCATTCAACAAAAACATTTATACATCAATCTTTAACTGTTGAGAGTTGATATCCACAACACGACTGTCTCTCTTCTGATTGATCAAGTCTAGCTCGGCCCTCTGGACCTGCCTCTTACTCTTGGCGTTCCGGAGATGATCAGAGATCTGCTTATGCTTGTTACCCTGGGAAAAGAAGGGACTGAAAAGTCTTTAATTTGTAATACAACCATCATTCCCATTACACCACAGAGAAGAGGATCTAAGGGACTGGATGGAGAACAGGTGGTGTCGAAGGTAAAAAACTAAATGAAAAAAGAGGAGAATAAGGAAAAGGATAACTAAACAGGTAGAAGTCTGACCACAGCCTCCAGTTCCATTTCTAGGCTCCTCTTCTTGTCCTTCAGTTTCTGTATGTCACTCAGCTCTTTTTCTCTCTGTGTCTGAAGCTCCACTCTTTTACTTCTCTCCCAATCTATCCGCCTCTGCCGTTCCGCTTCCTTAGAAAGGTATAAAGAGAGGGAGAGGTTAATCCACAGATTTACTATCTAATCGTTTATTCTGACATGGACAAATTGTCTCCAGTCACTTTCCCACGAACGCAAACTAAATGGAGTACCACCCCAATACTGTATATATTTGCATACATGTACAGTAAATATCAGGGTTGCCAAAGTTAACAGTCTAAATTATGAGGTTAATTAAATATGTCTAATGCCATTACATTTATTTCACTTAATAAACACATAAACTTAATTTGACATTACAACATTAAGTTTTGTGATTTATGAATTCTAGAAAATGTAGTACCCCCTGTTGAAAAATGTTTCTCTATTGTGCTGTCCTCACTGGTTACATGCAACAATAAACATACAGCACAACCAAAATCACACAAACAGACTTTAATGACCTTGGACCTCATGTATAAAGACTTGCATGCACTACTCAGAATGGTGCCAAAACAAAAAACCAGTGAGCGGAAGTTCTGCAGACAGAAACACCGTGTTGATGAGAGAGGTCAACGGAGAATGGCCAGACAGGTTCAAGCAGAGAGAAATGCTACAGTAACTCAGATAACCACTCTGTACAATTGTAGAGTGGAATAGCATCTCAGAATGCACAACATGTCAAACCTTGAGGCCGTTGGGCTACAACAGCAGAAGATCACATCGGTCACTTTATTAGGACCATTGTCTAATTAAGTGCTTAGCGGGTGTAGATTTTACACTATAATATGGTGTATGCCTTGATTTATAAAACCATATGTATGCCAAAACCTGTCCAAATTTACAGTACCTATATAATCCCAGTACACGTAACACCTGTTTTTACTATGCATAACCTAAATCTACATACTGTATAATTAACATGCCATCCAGACACATGACACTACTGTGTTTAACGGTATGAGAAACCAGGCAAACAAAAGATAATACAGACTGAAGCCTACAAGTTGAGAATATATTTTATTAGAATAAATGGACCCATTTTATATTAGATGTCTTTAAATACGATGTACTTAAGCATTTGCTATAATGTTCTTATTATGGACATCCTGTATGTACATATTATGTGTTGTTGCATTGTACTTACATTTAAAGTACTTGCATTTAATCACATCTGTAGTTTCACAGTTAACCTTACTTCTAAACACTACACCAACCCTTACTCTAATCCCTAATCTCAATTTCAGTTGCAGAAAATGTGAATCTTGTGAGAATTTTGCAGAACAACATGTAGTTACACAATAAATACATAGTCTTATATGTATTTTAATGTTAGCACATAGAAGTTTAAGATACCTAATAAGAAGTCTGACCTAAAGAAGTCTCACACCATTTAGAATGTACATGTACATCATCATGGGCCAAAAGAGAGCGTCATCCCAAAGCACATGCTCCCTCATGATCCATCCTTGAGGTAAGTCTTCTAGAAGTGCTAGTGCTGCCATTGTCATTCAGAGCTGCATTCATTTATATCAAATCATTTAATTAATTACACGTTGATTTCGCAGACATAATTATAATTCATACAGTATATCAATTATTCATATTCAGTGTAACTAAAGTGCACACAATTGGCAAGTAATAATTAAGCTTCATTAGATTTCCACAATCCATCAGTAGACAGAGGATGGCACATCTGTTCTAATGACAGATGTGGAAGATCACTTGTTCTTGGTTGCACACTTTTGCCAGTGGTGTCGCTAATTGACCAAACACAGCAAATCAGTGCCTTCAATTCTATATTATTCCCATCACTAGCATTAAAACTATGATATTATAAAAAGCATTCAATACATGAGATTAATTGCAAATGATTATTTTCATCTATTGAGAACCCTGGAACATATACATTATATGTATTCATGTGAAAAGCATGTCATGTTTTGCTGTAATACTGTAGTTCTCTTGAATGACCGCACTGCTGTACACTTGTGTGCTATACAGTACTTGCCTCTTGTCGTTCTAATTCTTTAAGTCTTTCTTCCTCTCTCTGTCGTTCCCGCTCTCTCTGCCTCTCTATCCTCATCTCCTCCTCCCTCTGTCTCCTCAGCTCCATCTCCCAAGCCTCTCTCTGCTTCCGTTCTCTCTCCTCTCTCTCTTTCTGTTGTCTCCTCTCCTCCTCTCTCAGCTCTTCCTCTCTCAGTCTCTCCTCCTCTCTCTTCTGTTCCTCCTGCAAAGCCAGTCGGCGTTTTTCCAGCTCTTGACTTCCTTTCTGAAAATTCTCCTTCAGTCTGTCCTCAAATGACACTGAGAGAGAGAGACAGAGAGAGACACAGGTGGTGAGAGATGAGGTAAAAAGTGTTATCCGAGTCAACATGACAAAAGAAGCATAAGACATAAAGCAAAGCTGTAATTGAAAGAGGTAATTGTTATACATGATAACACAAATCTAATGCCGTAGAACTTACTGAAGAGACTTTTTAGCTGTTGGTTATCTGAATCAGCTCTATTTGGGAGTTTAATTTACAGCATAGTTTTGTCATTAGCACAGTGTGTGTGTGTGTTTGTGTGCCTGTGATCATGCTTTTGTGTGAGTCCAAGTGGATCAGCAAACCAGCCCGTCTAGCACCAACAATCATGCCACAATCGAAATCAATGATTTAAAAAAAAAAATTCCCATTCTGATGGTTGATGTGAACATTAACTGAAGCTCCTGACCCATATCTGCATAATTGTATGCATTGTACTGCTGCCACACGATTAGCTGATTAGATAATAGCGTGAATAATAAAGTGCTCAGTGAGTGTATATAGGCATATATTGGCTATCAGCCACCCTGCTTTCTAGATCTTGGTCGATCACATGTACTGTAGTGTATGTGCATATGCATATACCATTGGTTTTGCTTTTCTGTAGCTGTTCTGGCTCAATCAGCTCAGTGTTGATCAGAAGAACAGGTCCGTTCAGCAGGTCACATGACTTCCCTGTTCTGAAAATAAACAGAAAAAGGAAAGAGTTTTGTCTAGTCTCCTCCATTTATTCCAACATAAGTGGATCTATGTATGCCTTACCTGAGTGAGGGGGGCACCAGGTCAGGAGGTAGAGTTAAAGGTAAGGGATGGCCAGTCTTGGCAATGTCAACCAGGTGCATTGCTAGAATAAACTCCTCTGCTCTTAACCGCCCGTCACGGTCTACATCAGCAAGAGCCCTACACACATACCCATGCACAAGCGCACACATTTTTGATTAGCCTGGATGAATTTCCTGTAAACCTGGTGTTTTACATAATACAATGTGCTTAACGTGTGATCCAGAGCAATACAGCGTGCATACAAGTTTAATAAACCAGATTATGAGGGAGAATTTCACAGTCCTGTCAAGAGCATGTCTGGGTAATATTTCACCCCAAAATGCATATTTTCCATGTTTAATGTATTATCTTTGCATAAAGAAAAATAGGTCTATTTTAGAACTGTTATTGGGATGTTGTATTTTTGTATTTTTTTTTTTTTGTAATTCTCCTTATTATGAGTTATGAATTTATTAAAATGGCATTATTGCAATACAGCAATGAAAATCATCCAGTCCAGCCACAATATATTTTTTTTATTAGGGCTGTCAGTAGATTAAAAATTTTAATCAAATTAATTACATGGTATTCCGATTAATTAATCGAATTAATCGCATATATACATATTTATATATGCGATTATATAAAAAGACCCTCAAAAAACAATGATTTTATATAAAATGAAGAATATATAAATAGTTCTATTTAAATAATTACAAATAAAATACATTCATTAAAAATAAATTATAATTCAGATAATTAAAATGCATTACATTATTGTGGCAGAGGAGTAAAGCACTAATAATACAGTACAAAAGTGGCTTTGGAATCCAATGTATTGTTTACTTGCATGTTATTGAATATATGCCAATTATTGGCCTGCAGTTCACAGCAAAACATTTGCAATTAAATTCGCCAATCAATACGAGATTTATTATAAGGGCTTTTCTAGGGACGTGTCAGCGTAAAACTGCGTCAGACAGACACTTTTGGAGCATCTCACTTGGTTTGCGTCATGCCTATAGAGCTGATCAGCTTGTAGTCCAAAAATATGGAAGAGAATTTGCCAAGGGTTCCCTCTGGATTTTCTTATGGGTTTGTATAATGGTGTTTTTGAACTTATGAGTAAAATAAGGTCTGTGGTAAACATTACTTGACTATACATGGACGTTTTGTTCTACAACATAAATTACACACATGAATTTTAAAGTTTTACTGAATTATATACTCTTTTTTTTTTTTTTTTTTTTAATGCACGGCGGATTCAAAATTCACGTTTGAGGTATGACTGTGTGTAATTTATGTTGTAGAACAAAACATCCACGTATCGTCAAGTAATGTTAACCACAGACCTTATTTTACTACGTTTTTACTAAGTTAACTTTACTAAGTTCAAAAACCTCATAATAAAAACCCATAGAAAAATCTTGAGGGAACCCATGGCAAATTAGACTTCCGAGTTCGCCTACAAATTTACATTGTGGCTGAACAGCTCTATGCAGCTAGAGTTTTGCTTACTGCCCCCTGGAGAAAACAGGTGGTACTTCATTCTTGAATTAATCTGATGGAAGGAATATGCCTTGTTACTGTGCTGGGGCATGATTAATTGCATTCATTTATGGAACACATCATCTTTTATCTAATTAATTGCACTGAAATATGTTAAATCAACAGCCCTATTTTATATTATTATTAAAATCAGCATTAACGAATGGCAGTGCAACATAAACTACCATGATAATCTAGTAATGTAATTACATATCAACTCAACATGATTACTTAGTTATAAACTAGTTACTTAGTAATAAAAATTAGATGTGTGCTTAATTAATTCAAGTAAATCATGTCAATGTTGCATCTAGTTCACTGTAAGATTGTGTTTTGTGTAGGCCTACTCACCATATGGTGGCAAGCTGTGTTTGTGTGAGGTTTGTGGCTGTGAGGGCATTTCTGACCTGGGGACCTTCAAATTTACACACTGAAGAGTTAACATACACATATTGCAAATGCCTACAATGTCATATACAAACTTGACCACTCCTGTCCTCTTCTTTACATCTACAAACTTAGACTTACCTGACAAGTATCCACTCATCAGCTTGTCTAGGCTGTTGAACTGCTGGCGGTATTTCAGACGGGCCGACTGAGGTACTGCCCAGTCAGATGCACCCATTTTAGGGGAGTTACTCGCCAGGGAGGTGGTGGAAGAAGAGTTCGAACTGTGGGAACCAGTGACATTATAGGGAAAAAAGTTATTTGTTGTGCTTTTCTGTAGAAGTAGTTTAATCTTTAACTTAAAGGTGACAGTTCACCCAAAAAGTAAATTATGTCATTATTTACTCGTCATCATGTTATTACAAACTTTCTCTCTTCTGTGGAACACAAAAAAAGATGCTAAACTGAATGTTAGAGACTAACAGCTCCAATCACCATTCACTCATAAAAAGTGACTGAGCCTTTCAATCCCTCAGATTTACCCTAGCATCTACTTTTGTGTTCCAGGGGAAAAAGAAAGTAATATGGGTTTGGAACACAGGGGTGACAGAATTTTCATTTTTTTGGTGAACTATATCTTTAAATTCTTGTTACGCCAAATAGAGACCCAATTTATCTTCAAGTAATTCCTAAGAGTTTTCATTTGTACAGCACTTTTAAATCCAGATATTGCATTTGCATGCCAAATGCTTTAAAAATGAGCTCTGCTTAGCAGCTGCTCATTAACGCTAAAATATGAGTGCTAATCCTCTACTGAAACATAACCCAGGCCATCATAAAGACACTGCAAACTGGTCTCAGGCTAGCCTGCAAGATCAGCTTTTCCTACAGCACGTGGGGTTCTGCAATGGCATCATCCATTCATAATTTATATGTTTAAGAAACATTTGCTGAATCCTTGCTAGGCCACTAATTACCAGGGCCATATAATTAAAACTCACAATTATGAACAATTCTAAGTATGCTGACTCACTGCTGTCAATTTACTCATTTTTAAACATTCTATGATAACACTAACAGGATTTAAATAGTTGTGTATGCAGTTTGGCATGGCTTGGAGTGATAGAAAAGTAAGGGATTAAATATGAAGAGACTGTGAGATATGAGTTTATGTACTCTGTTCGATCCTACTAGTACATCTATAAACAACCCAAAACACAGCACTGCAAAACGATTCTTAATCAGAATTTTTGTTTTGCTTCCATTAAAAAAAAGATATAAACAGCCTTATCCCTTAAATGCATGGGTGTTTTCCCAAACATTATTACATACCTCAGGTCTGTCTATCACTGATCTATCACAAATGGATCTACAAAATGCCCAGATAGAGTCAAATGTTCAAAGCATTTTTAAAACAATAAGAAAATTATAGAATGGAATATATTCTGTTATATTTTTGTGTTTTATTTTTCATATATAAAAAAAGATTATGTAACTTATTACTTCCATACTGAAATTTTATGAGACTCAACTGGCTGTCAAACACATATTGACCTACATAAGCTACACAAATATGTATTTTATCAGGCACTTGTTAAGTCTAAATATATGTACAACTTACAGAATTTCAGTAGTACACCAATATGACAGTAGCCACATCATACTGTTCATATGTTGTATTTGCTATAATTTACTTCCACGTTGATTCTTCATCAAATATCAATGTCAAATGTAAATCAAGTCAATCACTGAAACAACAGTGCCACCTTGAGTAACAAATAACTTGAATAATATGTACAGTGGATGTAAAAAGTCTTCACACCCCTGTTAAAATGCCAGGTTTTGTGATGTAAAAGAATGAGACAAAAATAAATCATGTCAGAATTTTTTCCACTTTTAATGTGACCTATAATGTGAACAATTCAATTGAAAAACAAACTAAAATCTTCATGGGGGAAAATTTTAAATGAAAAACCTTACAATAACCTGGTTGCATAGGTGTGCACACCCTCTTATAACTGGGGATGTGGCTGTGTTCATAATTAACCAATCACATTCAAACTCATGTTAAATAGAAGTCATTACACACCTGCCATCATTTAAAGTGACTCTGATTAATCACAAATAAAGTTCAGCTGTTCTAGTTGGATTTTCCTGACATTTTCTTAGTTTGCATCTCAGAGCAAAAGCCATTGTCCACAGAGAGCTTCCAAAGCATCAGAGGGATCTCAGTGTTGAAAGATATCAGTCAGGAGAAGGGTAAGAATTTCCATATACCATGGAACACAGTGAAGACAGTCATCATCAAGTGGAGAAAATATGGCACAACAGAGCCATTACCAAGAACTGGACATCCCTCCAAAATTAACGAAAAGACGAGAAGAAAACTGGTCAGGGAGGCTTCTAAGAGGCCTACAGCAACATTAAAGGAACTGCAGGGATTTGTGGCAAGTACTGGCTGTGTGCTACATGTGACAACAATCTCCCGTATTCTTCATATGAATGGGCTATGGGGTAGGGTGGCAAGACGGAAGCCTTTTCTTACAAAGAAAAACATCCAAGCCCAGTCAAGTCTCCCAAAAGCACGTGGAAAATGAGTTATGGTCTGATGAAACCAAGGTTGAACTTTTTGGCCATAATTCAAAAAGGTATGTTTGGCGCAAAAACAACACCGCACATCACCCAAAGAACACCATACCCACAGTGAAGCATGGTGGTGGCAGCATCATGCTTTTCTACAGCTGGAACTGGGGCCTTAGTCAGGGTGGAGGGAATTATGAACAGTTCCAAATACCAGACAATTTTGGCACAAAACCTTCAGGCGTCCGTTAGAAAGATGAAGAGGAAGTTCACCTTTCAGCACGACAACGACCCAAAGCACACATCCAAATCCACAAAAGCATGGCTTCACCAGAAGAAGATTAATGTTTTGGAATGGCCCAGCCAGAGCCCAGACCTGAATCCAATTGAACATCTGTGGGGTGAACTGAAGAGGGCTGTGCACAGGAGATGTCCTCGCAATCTGACAGATTTGGAGTGCTTTCGCAAAGAAGAGTGGGCAAATATTGCCACGTCAAGATGTGCCATGCTAATAGACTCCTACCCAAAAAGACTGAGTGCTGTAATAAAATCAAAAGGTGCTTCAACAAAGTATTAGTTTAAGGTTGTGCACACTTATGCAAGCAGGTTATTGTGAGGTGTTTTTTTTTTTTTTTTTTTTTTTTTTTTTTTTTCCCAGTTTGTTTTTCAATTGAATTGTTCACGTTATTGGTCACATTAAAGGTGGAAAAAGTTCTGACATGATTTATCTTTGTCTCATTCTTTTACATCACAAGTACCTGGCATTTTAACAGGGGTGTGTAGACTTTTTATATCCACTGTATGTGTACATACATATGGGATACAGATTTTTTTTCACCACCATTCCGCAGAAAATCGACATAATATAGTAGTAATATTTATGAATATATGGCAGTCCTTTGTCTTGATGTCCAGTGATGGTAAACTTAAATGGCTATACAATAATCATAAAAATATGATTTAAAGAAGTGAAAATATATACAGTATACAGTGAAGCTATTACAGATCTCATGCCACTAAAAACCCTATACACTTTTGGTAATTAAACAACTAGAATTTTATTGTTTATTGTTAAACGATTCATAAGAGAAAGGTTGAGGAATACTAAAGAAGTGGGGGCATGACTCCAAAAAAATGGATAAGGTACAGGAGATACAGGAGAATGAGGTCCCAGGGTTAAAACGAGCTTAATTTGCTTGAGATGCAAAATTGTGTAAGATAATAAGATATATCTCGTACTTCAATGCCAAATAGCTTTTTCGAGTTTTAAGCGTAAACATTTTGAGTTTTATGCTTATTTAACAAGAAAGACAATAATAATAATAATAATAATAATAATTTAAAATATATTTTTGCATTGATAATCATTCCATCTCACGCACACTCTCATTTGCACACATGGATGGACAAATTCATTTTTAAACAGGCACTGAGCAGATATTAGTGGGTTTATTAATGGCTCCTGTACCACCATGTGGAGGTTGGACGGCTCTCAGAGGAACCCTAACAAGATCTTATTAAGAGACAAGGAGACAGCTGTGCTATTCAAGCACTCTGTCAGCAAACACCCGGTTATTTACTGCAAACTTCCAGTTCTGGCGAAACAAGCCTTGAGTAACAGGGTGTCTCAGAAGACAAAATCACTGACCTTTCAGCACTCACAGAAACAAACACGTTAACATTATACTGACACACTCAAACACATGTTACGGATATTAAATATAAATCCAACAGAAATATGCCCATTTATGTGTAAGCAGAATACATTAAGCTTGGTTCACACCTGCTAGAGCCAAGGTCCAACATCGAGTTAGATTTGCTCAAACCACAGGAAACTGGGAATGCTGGAAAGGTAAGAGAGAAAGAAAGAGAAAGATAATTGCTTAGGGCGCTTTCACAATATAATATGAAAGCAAGCCTGCCCAATTTGGAAATGTAAACCTGAATGATGAAGTATAATTTTCATATTTGCATGCTCACAAAAATTATTATAGTATAATGAATTTATCACAGCTGCTTGTCTCAAAATAAACTCTGTATGGAAATCGGCTGGCATTCTTTGCATGTCCTGCAATGCATCCACCGCAGACAAACACAAGTGGCTTTTTGTGTGTAAAGATTTGATGCCAAATCTAAAAGGACAAATATTTCAATAACACATTGAAACTGGCATCTTCTACTCCTGAGTTGTTACCTAGTAACTGTGGTAAACAGCTGCTGCTAGTACTCAAAGTAATACTCACACTGATGGTGCAAACATAAGATGGTTCAATCCTAAGTAATACAATGTGAAAAGAGACTTGCGAGGGCAAGGGAAGAGGGTTAAATTTGTGTGAAAAAAAAGTGTGAAAGCAGTACAGATAAACTTTGTGCTGTAGATATGTCAGTGAATCAATGCTTGAGTCCCATTGCAGACACATTTGCAAGTAATTTATGCTGATATATCATCTAAAATTAAATGTTAAAAAATGCACATTTTGTGTACTGAGCAGTCAGTTTGTCCTGTGCAAAATTCTGGATGTGCATGAATGCAGAAAAACGTGTGATAGTGTGTTACCTGGAGTTAGTGTAAGGAGAGTTGCATTGCCGTTGGGTAAGGCTGGCCCACTGAGAGAGTTGGGGATCTGAGGCAGGACCCCTGACACCAGGGTGGATGCAGGGACCAAAGGGGTCACAGCAGGGCCTGCTGGCATGGGTGTTATGATGGGCATCACTGACAAGGCAGAGAGATTTGGCATTGAGCCCATTCCTGAAAATAAGACATTATAAAATCTGTTCATTGAGATTTTATAATTGCAAATATTCTTTTGTTTTCCACTCATTTAATGTGTGTCTTAATATCAAGATCATCTTAGTTTCAATATGTGGGGGTTATGTCATCATAAACCACCCTCATGTTGTTCCAACCCAGTATGATTCTTTAATTTCTGTGGAACTCAAAATGAGAATTAAAAAAATATTGACACTGCTCTATTCCATACGATGAAAATGAATGCTTTAAAATGCTTATTTGTCATTTTTAGAGTTTGACAGCCCCTGGTCATCATTAACTTTCATTGTACAGGGAAAAAGCAGCATGAACCTCCTGCTTAACATCTCCATTTAGAGAAAAAGAAAATCATAATTTGTTTTAGTTTAAAACAACACGAGGGTGAGTAAATGATGACAAAATAGTTATTTTTGTGTGAACTATCACTTTAATAACAAAACAAACAAACATCTGTCATAATGTAATCCGCTTTTCTACAAACTAATATACCAAAGCGTGATGATGTCATAATGGGGGTAGGTGTCTGCTTCATGACGATTGGCAGACCGGAGGGGAGGGGCTGACCCTGCAACTGCAGTTTAATTAGTTTCATTGCGATGGAGAATTCCAATCTGTCCATCTTCCCATCCTTCCCCATGTCCGCCAGTGCCCTGAAAGAAAGGAAGTTAGCAGCCATTGAAGCTTTTCATCAAATGTGGCTTACTGAACACTAATTGCCATAACAGTCCCAGTGGAGCAGCCCAGAATTAACTGGGTGATGACAGAGCAGCATTATTGTGACTGCAGTAACACGGCTAAAAAATTAATATGTTCTGCTTCCAACATACTGTATTTATTTATAAATAAGATACTTTTTGAATTAGCATGGTGCAGAGAAGACAACCTGCTTTGTTTGTCAAATCAGAAGTTCTGCATCCAGCATCAGTAAATCTACATCCTGTTTGTGGCAGGGCAACAGTGTTTACCAGTAGACTAACCGCAGACAGGAAGATGTTGCTTCAGGGAACCTCCAACCTCCAGAGAGTTATGTGGTTACAAATACACTTTGTACCATAGACATTCACACACACACACACACACACACACACACACACACACACACACACACACACACACACACACACACACATAACTGCATGTATAATTCAGATGCAAATCCAATGCACGGTCTTGGAAATAAGTAATTGTTTGGGTTATATGTTTGTTTTTATACATATTGGTGCATATACTGTACATTCTGCAGTGGTGAATTCTCTGGCCTAACAGTCATGCTGCAGTTAAAATTAGGCTTGCTTGAGCATTAAGAGTCGTTTCAAGTTCTGGCTTTCGTGTGTGTGTGGATGTGTTTTTAAAATGTCAGTTGGCATTACTAGTTAGCTGGGGCATAATGTTTGATGCCCAAAAGCATAGGATGTCTTATTCATTGTGAAACTGTGTCTTCTTAATGGCATGAATCACACTAAAGGCCTAGACATTAAATGCATGGCCCGCCACTGATATTCTGTATGTACAGTAGGGTCCAAATTTTTGAGACCACTAGTGCAAATGCTTCTATTCAATATAACATTTCTAATTACAAACTATGTTATCAGCATAACAGTTTGATTGACATGTTAAATTGGAAAATTAACATGAACTTCCGAATTTCTCAGTATTTGGTGTCCTAACTGCTGAAATGACAGCATGCAATTGAGCTAGAACTTGAACAGGAAGTCTGTGCAAAAACTGATGATTCATGTTATCCCTGCATGATTTGAGAATGTTCCAAAGAGCATATGCGTGCCTCTATGGAAGTAAGGAAAAGTGACCTTTTGAGTTAATATGCTCTATGTCACAAATATGCTTATTTGAATAGTGACCAAGAAAAAGTGTCGCATCTTAAATTGTAAAAAATTGCATCTTAAAAGGAATTTTTTTTTTTTAAATCTATGTGGTTTCAGAGGAGGTTGTACTTCCTTCACCAGTTGAGCAAGTTCAACCTGCCACAGGTGCTATTGATACAGTTCTACTCAGCTGTCATTGAGTCTGTCCACTGCACTTCAGTAACTGTCTGGTTTGGTGTATATATATATATATATATATATGTGTGTGTATGTATGTATGTATGTATGTATGTATGTATTCATATATGTATGTATGTATGTATATTTATACTGTATATATGTGTGTGTATGTATGCATATAAATATATTTTTGTCTTATTGTGTATTCTATATATATTATATTTTCTATCCAATTATCCAATTATTAATTGTCTTGTTGTTGTATTGTATTGTTGTGCACTGGAAGCTCCTGTCACCAAGACAAATTCCTTGTACTGTATATGTAAGCACCTTGGCAATAAAGCTCATTCTGATTCTTATTCTTACCTCTTTATTTTTATATGCCACTTTTAAAAAAAATGTCAGTAAATATCACAACAATTGGCTCTGAGTGTTGAAAGCAGCTTATATACACGCACAGAGCGAGGGAATGCAAGAAAGAAGGGAGGAAATAGGAAGGGCAAAGCAGTACACAAAAAACTGGGTTAAGTGTGTATTTACAGTAAGGGTGTGTGTATATATGTGTACATTTACCAGATATCAGCCAGGACAGAAGTAGGAAGGCCAGATTGCAGAAAAAACATTCGTGCTTGATCTCCTAGAAAGAAATATAGTGCACACAGTAAATTATACTATCCTCAGAGCACAACGCATGTGTGAATGAAGCATACTGTATGTATGTGTGTGCTCTTACCTGACAGATGGCCCAGAGTTGGGGCCAGAGAGTCAAACTGTTTGTCATGTTTCCCTCTCTCTTCTGGAGTTATAGCCCAAATGTTAAAACTACCTATGATATATAAAAAATTAGAAATATTTATTTTGATTTGAACTTTCCTTGAATCAGATGTTATTCTTCAAATTTTTGGGTCATAACATTCCTAGCAGTTCTCTGGGAAAAATCCAGTATATTGCATGTTCATTGACAAGGGCTACTGTCTCGTGTGTTCCAAGCATTTGTTCGGGGAAGGCTCCCTAGTCTCTAATGACTATTGGGATGACTTGGGCCTTCATTTTTATAATTAATAATTATTTGTAATTAATGATTGTTAATCATCACAATAAAATGTATGATAATTATAATTTTATAGTTAGCATTTACTCTTCAGCTCTGCAGGTCCAAAAGGGGGCGCTATGTCACGAAAAAGGTTTACACTTAAAGATATTAAGTCCCTGGATATATATGCCAGGTATCCTCTGAAAGCTTAGAAACAGAACTTTTCAAAGATATCCTTCTCTTCTGGATTTACATAAAATAACAGAATTTGGCCCCCAAAAAAAATTCCAATAAACGCCACCTTGAGGTAATATGTTAGAAATATGAATATGGATATAAAAGTCTTTCAAATAGCACTTTAATAGACAAATAATATATCGAATGGTAGCTCTAATTCTCAGGAATGCAACAGTTTTAATTTGTTATCTAAATACCACCGTTCAAAAGAATTTCAAAAGAAAGGGAAATATGATTTATGTAAGACATCAAATATAAACATCTCTTTTAAAGCACTGATCACTGCTGCTGAAAGCCCCAAATAGCTAAATAACAAAATGAGCCATTTTTACCTGTCTGTGAGCTTGCTTGTGTGAATAATCCAATGTTATATCTTAGATGTCCAGAGTAAAATATGCGGTCCAGAAGGAAAAAGATGCTAAACAAATCATCAGAAATATATCTTATCAACTATTAATGATAAAATGTTATACACCATCGCAAAGGGTGATGAGCTTCTAGTCCACACAGAGGCCGAGATATTTGATGAAACAATGGAGGTGGTGCATGAACTTAAAATTAGATTGAATGTCTATGGACGAGCACATCTGTGAGGGCAAAAATACCTTAAGAGTGCCTCCTACATTTCAGATTGGTATTTTGTGATGGAAGGTGACAGAGTATATATTTTTTTTCTTATACTTGCTGCCAATTATTGCAATTAAATAAGACTTTTTAGTGAGAGATAGAGTGAACAGAACCAGAATTACTGGTCCTTACAAACGTAAGACAAAAAAATGCCCTGGAGTCAAAGAGGTAAATGTAAACATTGATGGCTTTTATAGGCAACGAGGATCCATCAACAGGATTTAAGTTGCCAAAAAGAACCAGCCTTTCAAACTAAATGCTTGAAATGGGCAAATTTCAACAACTTTTATAAAGAGTGCTGAAGAATGCACCCGCTGGTGCATTCTGGTGCTGATCTAAATGGGTGGAGAAAGCACTTATTTTTGAGTAATGGAGCTAACCTGCAGCACTGATGGTTTGCTTCAAACAGACAGAAAGTAAACTGATACATCAGGCCATTTCCAGCTAAAGGCATTCACCAGCAATCCTATGCATATTATACACACATATTTACATAAAAATAGTGCATATATTAATACTGTTACAATAATATGCTGAATCTTATTTAGTTCATGAAGAGAATGAGGCTAATGTGAACACACCCTCTTGTTCAGTCTTTTCTTTCTCAGTCTCTTTTCTTTGTTTTCTCCCCAGGGAACACACACACTACTTTCAGCTCATGCTTCTTGCATTGTCAGCAGCACAGAGATTCAGAAATATGGCATCATGATTCATTAAGTGCAGGCCTTTGAAATCATGTGATGTCTTTCTTTACAAACTTAACCTATTGGACATAAGATTTTTTTTTTTTTTTAAACTACCAACAAATTAGCCTTAATTCAATACAATTGTACTGCTTTTGAATTTTTCCCATTTTCATTACAAAAAGGAACAAGTTGGATGATCATAAAAAGTGCAAACCAAAAATCCGAACTACACTGAAATAGTTTTGCAACCAAATAATGTGCTTCATGTGGTAACAGCTGTACATTAACTGGTTTTATTCAAGTCAAAAATATTAGCTGAAGTACATTTTTGCCATGCAGACATTTGCATTATGTCTCACTTTGCTGCCTCATTGACATTGACTAAACAACAAATGTGGCTTTTTGTGAAATTGTTTCGGTTGTTGGGTCTAGTTGAAGAAATTATTAGAGGAGTTTATCAGATAGCTTTGTAAACATGCCATCCAGAACAAGTCCTCAAGTAGAGTGAACAGATTTTTTAAGCCTCAAATAGGAAGACTTGTGGAGGCTTTCAACATAGGTTTGGCTCAACTATGCTCAGATTCAGAGAAAAACTGCAGTAACTACAAAATCCACACTTTTTTCTATAAGACTTTTGTGATCAGACATCAAACAGACATTCCGCAGATGTCTTAGAGATGTTTATTATTTAGAATGTATGAAAATCTGCACTATGTTTATCATATGTTAATTTAAATGTGATGTTTTCCAGATGAAACGCTCTTAAACAGAGACGTATGTGTACAGACAACCATATGTATTGCAAGCTGATCTGCTGAAAGAGGTTCTGGAATGAAAATAAGCCAACAGCTCTTATATAGCTACGTCAGGATCAATAGTGCTACCTTCTATGCAACAGTTCTGCTAAAATGTATGTTTAAGATCCAGTAAAAATACCACTAACCACTATAACATCTGCACATTTTCACTTCAAACAGTGTATTGAAGGTCACACAGTTTCACAATCAGGTCTCCTAACAATGAATCGTGGCAACAAAGTGTGTCATGTGGGAATCAGAGAGTCTTGTGTGTGGGAGTACTCAGGTGCTTCTTTGGGAAAATGTAATCTCAGGCCACACACACAGTGAAACACATACCCTATTTAGGTGTTAAGTGCAATTGTTTTTTGGTTTTGAAAAGGAGTCTTGCTTTATTTCAGTAATGTAAATTATCTTTTTCAGCGCAAATTAACATTATACAGAGTCAACTATGCAAATTTAAATTCAAATACTGACACACATTTTTTTAAAGAAACATCGAAAATTGCCTAGCATCCAAAAATACTAGATGCTATAATCTGTTTATCTGTTGTGCACTTCCAGGTTGATTATACTGTGAACAGGCAACCCTTTCCAAACAGCGCTAAGAGGATTAGCCACCACACAAACAATCATGCCCATACACAGAAGAATGGATTACAAACCGACACAAAATTAGCACATGTACAGTATATACACACAAAACATGACCAAGAGATGCATCTTACCCGCTCAAACTCACACATCACAAACTTGCATACATGCAGATAGGGCATAGAGTAACAGTACCAAAAATTCCCTAATGACCTGCCTTAGCCTATACAGTTTTAATACTCCTGCCCAAATTCTTCCCAAAATGCCATGATATGCATTTATTTGAGATTATTTAGTAATTTAGCATTAATTAAAATTCCAGAGTTCAAACCTACAATTTCAGTTTTTTTCACCACCCTGACACTGCATTCAGGAAATAGACAAAGTCCTGATTTTCTAAAAGTGAGATATGTAATGGCTAAAAGTAATGGCTTAACAGTAGCTTTACATTAAGGTCACAGAAAACACACCAAAGACATTAAACGTACACACTCTACCCACCCTGCACGCTCTCTTTCTCTCTCTAGCTTATCATACACTGCAAGATAAATATGTCATTAAAACGTCAAAGAAAGCAAACAGGATCCACAACAGACTGGAGTCTCACTTAGTACATCTGAAAGGCAACTTCCACAGATTTTACTTACAAAAACGTATGATGGTATTACCATGCTTTTTGGACATGGTACCATCGTAAAAACTGTGGTATTCCTTGAAGTACACTACCAGATAAAAGTATGGACACACATTGAATATATGTTTCTTATTATCTCAAAAGCCTTCTGATCTTAGGCAATACTTAAATCCTTGAAATGAGTTTTGTAGGCAAATATAAACTGCCATAATATGATTTTTTTAATTTATAATTTTTTTTTAAATACAGGTGTTGGATAGTGAAGGGAAAAAGCAGACAAGAGTTCAGCATTCATGAGAACTCTTTCAATGCTATTTAAATGGCATCCCATGTGAATCCCTCAAGAAGCAGTAGGACAGATAGTTTTGATTTATCTTTACTTTTATTCTAAAATGAGTAAATAATTGTACAGAATGGGCAGGTGTGCCCAAAAGTTTGACTGATAGTGTAAATTGTAGTACCATGTAAATACCATGGAATATTAATAATATTCAATCACTTATATATATATATCCAGTACCACAGTATTACCATATTGTACCACAATTGCACCATGGTAGCAAAACAGTACTTTTTGTATGGGTGTTCACCAAAGTGCTGCAAATATTCAGTAAACCTTTCAAAATCATTTGTGGTGTTTTAGCAAATATTTGGCCTATCCATATATAAATAGGGAAGCAGTCATTTGCAACTTGCTGGGCGTGTTATGTAAACACATTGCATTGCATTTAGAAAATGTGGACTGTCTAATAATGGCTTCATCATAATTCACTTTTAAAGCAATAAGCCACAGAAGGCCGTGTTACAGTGATTTTTAAGGAATTTTAGGTATTATACTAAGAGCATGGCTAACACATGTTAAAATCTCTGTAAAGCATGCCTTTGCGTGGCTTTTAGCTTTCATACAGTGATAGCAAGAGCAATATGATAAAAGTCACCAATGATCAATAAACAGTAAAGCTTATTAAAAGTAAGAGGTGGAATAAACCATTATTCCATCAAGTAATTTAGTTCATTAGTCTAACTGTAGGCTGTTGAGCCAAGCAATATACCCTGTTGGCACATGAATATAGTAAGTGTGGTCACAGGAGTGAGTTCATCTGTATTTTACTATTACTTTGAACAAGGATCTTCCAATCAAAATTTAGTCAGAACAATTTTTTTATAATCTGAGCTCAACACATCTCACACTCTCACATCTTTCTAATAATGCTGTTGTAATACAACAAATGTGCTACGTTGTATAACGAAAAAAGACAGCATAAAAGCCAAATGAGCTGTCAGCTGAATTATTTCCCACAGATACAGAGAAAGAAGAGAGGAAGTTCTGCCCTTTTTTGCCTCCTTCATCCTTTAACCCTTAACTGCATACCTTAGGTCTTTAGTGACCCGGGACCTTATTCCACTCCCTGTACCTCATCCATTTTTTATCTTTTTTATCATTTTTACCTCTTTAGTGTTCCTCAATTTATCTGTTATAAATAGTGTAACACACACACAATAATAATAATCATACATATAAAAAAAATATATAAATTAAAAATATATATATATATAATTTATAAAAGTGAATTTTTTTTTTTTTTTTTGCACTTTTATAAATTATATTTTTATGAAACAACATTGAAGTAAATATAGCAAGTACAACACATGGACAGTATGATATTACTATTTGGTCATTTGTACTACTGAATTTCTGGAAGTTGTGCATCTATTTAGACTCAATAAGTGCCTTAGAATATACTGTACTTACGTGAAACTTATGTATAGCTTATGTGTTATGTGTAGCTCAATATGTTTGACAGCCAGTTGCGTCTCATGAAATTTTAGTGTGAAAGTAATGAATCCTGTTCTAGATTTGTCCTGATTTATTGCATTGTCTCTTTGATATATATGAACATTAAAACATCAAAATATATCAGAATATATTTTATTCTATTATTTTCTAATTTTCTTGAAAATATTATGAAAATCTGACACTATCTGGGCATTCTGAAGATCAATGTGTGATAGATATAAGTGCCGGGTCTGTAAAGATTCTCATTTATTTAAAGGTTAAAGGAAAATGCATGTTCCTGATACACAAACACAAAAAGAGCTGTGTTCTTACCATTCATGACTTCAGGTGGGATGCGAGGGACCCTCTGCTCGACTGGCTAGCTAATACTCTTCTGCAGAAACAGAGAGAGGGAGAGAGAGAGAGAGATTAGAGAGGTGAGGGGGGTTTTACACACAGAGGAGCTTCTAAAGACACACTGTGATCGAAACAGGCAAAGCACAGGAAAGAAAACAAGTAGAGAGTAATAAAAATGAGAAAGGAGTGTACAAAAGGATAACACAATTTCTCTGAGCCTCTTTTGATGCTCTTGTTTTGTTGATAGCTTTTTATCCATTTTCCTATTATTCACAGTCATGTACATGCAACAAGAAGCCAACATAGGTTGCCTGCAAAGCATCACACAATCACACACACAAAGAGGACACGATTGTGCCATAGCGCTTTCGTGTTGGTGCACACGTGTGTATTCATCTCTGTCTTCACTTTAAAGCTCTTTCTGGGAAGCTAGCACTGCGTCTCACAGCTGAGTCTTAGAATCAGTACTCTATGGGCCAAATGAACAAACACAGGCTGAACACAGGCTCAACCCAATTAGAGCTGAAGAGCTCTGAGCTCATTACAAACATTTGCTGGAGAATTTGAGAGCTGCAGTTAAGGTGAGAGTTCTAGAACAGTGTAAATGGGTGTGTTTACATGTACAACAAAGTGTTGAGAACTATCAAACATTAGCTTTTATTTAGCTAATGTTTGATAGTTCTCAACACTTTGTTGTAACTCAAAAAACTGTTTCTAAGATATTTTGAAATCATGTATTTTAGTTCTGATTTTGATGTCAAAAAGTCATGGTGCTTTGTCTTTGTCTAGCTTAAAAGAGCTCCCAAAAGTACCATAAAAGTTTTCCATGCTACGTATGCGTCATATTCCAAGTCTTCTGATAGGTTGGTGAGAAAAAATGGTGAAAATATTTACCTCTGTTGCATGTTCATGCATTAAACTGTGCTGTTAAATGCTAAAAATTACACAAGAGTGAGTCAATTATGACAATGTTTTTTTTAGGTGTAATATTCTTCTTTATACTCTATACCTTTACACAATAAATAAACACATAAAGGAATTTGCATGATCTTACACATTGTCGGCTTATTAAGCATAACTGATGTAAGATTGTGCATGCAAATGTACTCATTGTCTTTGCCCTGTCTAGTGCACGGCTAGTCTACTGGCAGCCTGAATCTCTTTTATCTGTCCCTCTGACTGATTTATAAAATCCCATCGCGGTCTGACCCTTACAAAAATCTAGAGTTCTGTCAAACTAGCCACAAATTTGCCACTCACTATATTCACATGAGCTTTTGATTCACCACAATACACTGGTAGTGGTGAACCTGCAGCAAACATTTGGCAACAATGGACAATTTGCCGCAAAGCTCATTTGTATGTGAAAATAATCTGTGGGTAATTTGTAGGTAAAATGTTCCACCAACTCTAGATTTTTGTATGGGGAAGCATCTGAGCATGCAACAGCATCAGCGGGCATCAGAAGCGATCCGTGCCGTTTTGGAAAGTAGCCTGCATTTTTCAGCTCGTTTGGGGATAGTTCAGTTACACTGCTCTCTAAAACATGAGTCAGCAACTGTAAGGTGAGCATATTTTTCGTCTTATTATTTATGCAAATGGCTTAGCTGCTGGGTGCTTTCAAATCTACAGACTTCAAACTAAAGCATACTGGTGCATTCAAGTCATGTCGGAATTATCATATTAATGAGTTGAACGTTCATGAATGCCACCATAAAGTCGTAATTATGAGTGGGATTTTCATCGAGCCCCGACTTTTCAATTTGGGAGTGTGCAAATTTAAGAAACATTGCGGAAGCAAATTGTTATTGGAAAAAATCAGTTTTACTTGAGGATTTTGACTGTGCAGTTCAGTATGTATGCATTTTTTTTTTACTTTTAATGAAGAATAATGATAAAACTTGCCAGAACATAAGCCTCATGTGGCTGGTTAATGCAGCCACAAGCGTTTGCAATAAAACTACATTTCCCATCATTATGTGGCCACACAAGAATGGTACAATAGATAATTTTGTAGCATTGGTGCAAAAAAGCTGCCTCTACTAGTACAAAGTGAAAAAGAGAGAAAGAAATACGACACTGAATACGGGTACGTTCTTTCAAAGTAAAATCACTTGAATGCTCATCACAGCGTATTTACAATTTACAACCTCGTAAGTGTGAACTTCACAGGAGGACTTGAACGTACCATACGGCCCCCACAAGAAAGTAGTTGATGAGCCTTGGTCTAATGCATTTTATCACCTGGACTGTTTTTACTTTTGCCTACAAGCTGAATTGTAAACCAGTGATTGTGGGTAAACTAAGATCACCAGCATGAGAAATTATCATGTGTACAAGCACTAAAATAAGTTGGGAGGTGCAATTTAGCCAATGAATTTTAGCCAATGAGTTAATGATAAGTAAAGTCAAGATGATCGTGAAAGAAGTTTCAGATGATTCAGCAATTTACTTTGAATTATTTTCTTAAAGAACATATGTTATTCATGTCCCAAGTTACTTGTTATTTTCAACAAGTTATTTAAAAAGTTCAGACATCATATACTGTTATGAAACAATTATCCATCAATCATTAGTTTAGGGCGACATCATTCCTCTTGGGTATACCCAATAGAGAACACTGCTATATTGAAAAGACTTTTAGTCCAACGTCAGACAATTTCAGTCTGCCTAATTACTTTAAAACCATTTACTGTGGTTGATTTATAGTTAATAGAAGTCAGTGGAATGTTTTCAAATCTCTTGACAGTGTTTCAGCCCAGCAGCTGGTGTGGAGGAGGCAACAGTGGTACAGCTTGGTCATTACCCATTTAGAGGTGAGAGACAAAACATTCTATCTTTCAGTAAATGTTCCATTGTGGTACAACACATTAGTATACAAATCAGCTGTGAGCAAATTTTCATGCAGTATTGGGAGTTTTTGAATCTGTATTTTCATGCAAAATAACTCCTAAGATGCTAATTAGTCTAACTGCTCCAGAAAGTGGCATAATAGTGCATTCATTTCCTCTACTTGCTCTAATTCTATTAGATCTGTCAGCTACATATAAGGTAAAAATAAGATTATTAGTTGGTTGAGAAAGTCATGGTATAAGTTGCAAAAATATTCTCTTCTGGTGTCCCACATGGCAATATATTAAGGAAAGAACAATTTTAAAAGCTTTAAGTTTCTGGGTTCTATAATTGAATTATTTTTATAATCCTTGTATATTACTTATTACAAGCATGAACATTTTTAATTAATGAAATAATGTAATAATTGCCGTATTTTTTATGTGTTATTTGAGTACAATAATTACACTGAATTACCTTTCATTTAAATTACTAATTAAATCAACAGCCCTAATTTTCACATAAATCATGTACATGTACTATATGAAAAGGTCAAGCTAACAACCAAGGCAAGTTTCTAAACATCATCTGAAGTATTTGCATACAGGCCGAAAGTATGCAATCTGGTATTATTCATTCCTTGCAATGTAAACTTTACATTATCCCAAAGCATAATATCCTAGCTGGCTAGACATCATCAAAGCTTAAGTTTACTCATCAGCAAGTATTTCTGTTGCAATTATAATTAGCTGTCAACTAACAGTTTGTCCTTACAGCCGCGCACACAAGTTTTACATTTTAGAATCACTTTTTTTAATACCTCTTTGTTGTTTAATACAGTCTTGACAATGTCATTAACAGCTTAGCCAGTCCACATTTACAAAATTGCAGATTACAAAACAGAACTGCATTATTGCACTGCACTGTTTTGTGCTGCATTTATGGCTCTCGGGAGAGTCAGAGCTCTGTAATAGCATTGACTGGTGGATTCTTTCTGCCTTAAGGCTTACATTTCTTTTTAAATATGATTTCCCACTATTAAAAAGACATCTTATGGTACCTTTAATTCTTCTTTTAATTCAATTTTACCAGCATGCTGCAACGCAATAATGGCAAGTTACCAATGTCAAAATCAACCTATTGAATACAACTGATTCTATAACTTCTATTTCTTTGCTGTAGACTCAATATTTTCATTGCAACTTTTTTCATTGCCATATTTTTACAACTTAAATATTTTTTTTTTACAACTTAAAAAGTGTAAGAGGTCCTTAAGTCTTTAAGAGGTTACATGCCACTGTAAATCCACCAGCAACACAGACAGATGTGTATAAATCTGAACTTTTCTCACTGACAGTAAAATAGAAAGTGAAGGGGGCATCATCAGTTTGCATTAAAAAAGTGCAGATGCATACAGTATTTGATTAGAGAAAAATCTCTGTAAATTATTCAACAGCACAGTGTCATTATCTTTCTGTAGACTCCAGAGGTTAATAGTATTTTTTTACAGTGTAGCAACCAGCTGAAAAGATCAGATATAAAGGCTTCTGTTCGTCTCAGTTTTATGTCAAATCATAAAACTGTTGTTAAATAAAAGCTTGTTTATATACATCCATCATTTGCTATGATTGCTAAAAGCCTCAAGCTCATTGTTACAAAATTTGTTACTAGAGTAAAAACTATTTTTTAGAAACTGAGAGAAAATGTATTTCCTTTCCTTACACTCAACCTTTAATACTTCATTGAAAGTTGAAAATGTATGCTATTGTTTTTTTTTTTTTTTAAAGAAAAGCTTTATATAGCTGTGAAAAGGAGGAGGGCGGGGCCGGCCATGACTACACACGACCGGCCCCCCCATTGGGCTAATCAGCAGAGGAGATGGATAAGTGCAGCGAGATGCAGCAGTTTGAGAGAGAGAGAGAGCGCCACAGTCAGCTGCAGTGTGTGCGTTTATGATTTGTGTTTTTAAGTTATAATTAAAATATTACTTGACTGTTCAGCCAGTTCCTACCTCCTCGTTTCCCATTTTAACCCTGTTACATTGGTACCGAAGCCCAGGAAGGAGGGATGCACTGATGTGGAGTCCTCGCCACTGCCATCGCCCATTGGAGCAGCCGTGGCCATCCGCCAGGGGATGGAAGAGTCGCTGCCGGTCACCTGGATGCGGAGGAACGGCCGCCATCCACGAGGGGAGGAGGGGCTCACTGCTGGCCACTTGGAGTGGTAGAGCCACTGCCAGAGGTGGAGGGGCTCCCTACCTGCCTCCAGAAAACGGAGTGGAGTTCCATCTGCCAGGGGTCAGTGGACACGCACCTTCCCTCTCCTCTTTTTTTTGGTTTTAACTCCCCTTATCCCCTTCCCCATCTCTAGAGGGACCGGAAGAGCAGCCCCCCCCCCCCCCCCCCCCCCCGGAAAGAAGGGTGGGGGGGTATAGTCATGTTGGGGGGTTCCACATCCTGAGGCAAATGAGGGAGAAGTGTGATGAGGAGGAGGGCGGGGCCGGGCCGTGACTACACATGCCCGGCCCCCAATTGGGCTAGTCAGCTGAGGAGATGGATAAGTGCAGCGGGATGCAGCAGTTCGAAAGAGAGAGAGAGCCATACACAGCTGCCGCGTGTGCGTTTTATGTTTTGTGTCTTTTTGTTTAAGTTTAAATTAAAATATTACTATTACCCGTCTCCTCCTTTCCTATTTTAACCCTGTTACTTTAGCATACAAAACTGAAACTACTTTAATAATCTGCTATTAATGGTCACTGAGGTAACTCAGCCTGTAACTAATATCTTCTTATGTTTTACACAGACGAAAGCATATGGGTTTGAAACAAAATGAAGGTGTGTAAATGATGGCAGGATTTTTATTTTTTGGTGAACTATCCCTTTAAGAATCCTGAAAATTAAACTGAAAAATACAACTTGCCTCTGACCAAGATTGAGTAAATGCTTAAAACCCCCCACATAGTAATAAAGCCTATTTGTATAGCTGGGGCTGACATATGTGATAGGCGAGATGGAGAAAATGAGAGTGAAGATGTGACCCAGGCTCTTATCCTTTAATAATCGGGGGGATAGACTTAATAGGCTGACTGGCAGAATGAAGAGACACAAGGAAAGGTAAACACGAGGGAACCGATGCAAACATGTCTGATAGGAAATGCTGCTTGTCACGAGTCTGCATTATGTGACTGATCCTAGGGTACTGGAACTCTCAGAAACAACAAGCCGACTTCCTGTGTGATTACATTGCGTATCTGCAGCATCTGCAGCTCTTTGATCTCAGTTTGAACTGGACCCTCACATGTGCAAATAAGAGCACATTCAAACTCAATGTTTAGGCACTTCTGATTGCTTTTACTACATAGGAATTCTCTTCAATCTTAAAGCTGATGTTTGTAAATTCTGCACCACTGAACGGAATTGCCACAATAACCACTAAGAAAAATCTGCAAAAATATTCTTCCTGAGATTGTTTATGGGAATCAGGAAGGGAGTGATTTCTATTATTTAATTCAGGAATTCAGCTACTTCATATGAAGAAATTCAAGAAAAAATCTTGTACTCAGGAGAAGCTCAGGATGTCGATAAGACGTTGAGAGGTGGACCCAGAATCAATTGCTTATTAAAGACTTCTCTCTAAATTCCATTCTAAATTTCACTGTTTTCATGTAGACTAAACTAGACTGAATATTAAATTGGGTCGCTTGTGAGAGAGGAGAGGAGAGACGTCTTACATCATTAATCTTATGGCACTGCTTGCAGGGCCATTTTTATTAGAGTAGCTCGAACCTTCATACAATTCTCTTTATATTGACGGGAGTAATAGTCATTGTGGGTCTCAGAAAGACATTTTTTGTGTATTTGTGCAATTAAGTCAAGCTTTGCAGCAGCAAAATTTCTATTTACACCCACACAAATGCAAAACCACACAACTACATCTCCCTAAGGTGCTGAGAAAACTGAAAACATCACATGGGATGCTGGCTTAGAGCAAAGCAATAAAACAAAAACAAAAAATATACCTTGATTTCCTGATATTTTTCATATACACAGTACTGTGCAAAAGTTTTAGGCAGTTGTGAACATTTTTGCATAGTGAGGATATAAAAAGAAATAAATAAATATAGCCATAAATACAAAGTGCAGTTTTTTTTTTTAACTATCAGTATTTCTTGTGGCCTCCCTATGCTTTTAAAACTGCACCAATTCTCCTTTGTACACTTGCACACCGTTTTTCAAGTTTGATGGCAGATAGGTGGTTCCAAGCATCTTGGAGAACTTGTAACAGTTCTGTGTATTTAGTCTCAATTGCTTCTGTCTCTTCATGTAATTCTAGGCTGAATCAGTGATGTTGAGATCTGGAGTCTGTGGTGACCATACCATCTGTTGCATGACTCCTTGTTCTATTCAGTTCAATTCAATTTGCAAATGCAATGTTAAAATCTTAAATTGATATTTCCTATTGAAATATTTTAAAGCAGAAGATATAAAATAACCATCTTAAGACAAATGCTTTTGTGAAACATCTGTCTTAAGACTTTTGCACAGTACTGTTTTTGCCATTTCATGTATGTACTGTCTTGCCTTACAAGACGTTTCTTTCTTATCCTGTATATACACATGCTGAGTACTTTATTAGGAACACAATGGTGCTAATAAAGTGACCGATGTGATCTTCTGCTGTTGTAGCCCAACGGCCTCAAGGTTTGACATGTTGTACATTCTGATGCTACTATGTACTAAAAGTACATTCTACTTTTGAGGTAAAACCGTAAAGAGGCATGAGCTCAACATGTGCATACATTGGATGAGCCAGTAAGAACACTGCTGGTAAGGTGTTTACGTTGCACGCAAAATGTGTCGATCAGGTTATTCATGAGCCATTTATGGCCTTTACGCCAATAAAGCAACACTTGTTTATTGTGTTTACATGACCACACGCGTTGACAGCTTATTAAGCATAATCGGTGTAAGAACGTGTGTGTGTGAGTGAACAGGCACCTTTCAATGCAGAAAAAATGTAAACTGTAAATGTAAAAAATGCAAATAATGATGGATAAAAATAAGCATGATGTAAATTTACATGTCATATCCATCAGTGACTGATGATTAATTTCAGTGCAACATCTGACTGGAGCACGCATTTTTTACAATGCAACGACATTTGACATAACTGTGTCATAAACAATACTAAAACAAATTACAGTTTGACACATTTTTACATGTATATAATTTTGTATATTGATGTACGTGCTAAATCCCGGAAAAGCGCGCAAACCTATTCTGACCAATGAGGGGACAGTCTGCTCACATGTGACGTTCACTATAAAATTGTGGTCTGTTTTGAAATGTTGCTTTGTGAAAGCAAACTGAACCAAGAAGAAAACGTAACATTGTGACAATTTAGCCCCTATTTAGGAAACAAATAAAACAAATCCCTTAAGTCTCTGTGGCTTTATAAAAATGTATCTGTTTGTTTGTGCGACACATCCAGACTGGCACAGCAACTACGCCTTGTGATCAGCGAGATTTGCCGTTTGCAGTCGGGGAGAGAGCCGTTGGAAAGAGAGCCGTCAAGCCCGACACTTTTGTGCTTCCTGTCGTGTGCTGAACCTACATGAGTCACTAAAGACTGTGCAATGTTTGCTTTATTGCAGAAGAAGTGGATGTGATAGAAACTCTGATATACGGACGCTTCAATTTTACATATATTAATCAAAAACACTATTCACTTGAGGTTATATGCTGCTTAATACATTGCCTGTGTGTACAACAAGAAAGTCTGAAATAAGTCTATTATTTTACAGTTTTTCACAATTGCTAAGACACATTTCTTGAAACCTTCACCCATTGTCTCACAACTTTAAACACAAAACCAAATCTTTAAACTACATTCACAAAACCCCTGACTCTTCTGGAAAAATCAAACAATTGCCTCAAAACCATTTAATCTGTGCTCAAAATCAAACAATGCTTTCAGATCATATACACAGCCAGTCAACATATAGACACTACAGAGCATTCATTAGACACTACATCAAAAAATGGAGATCACACCATCCAGGGCAGTTACAGACAACTTTCTTTATTGTATACAGTAAACACATTTTAGTAATCACAATAAAGTACTGCAAGTAATACAGTACTGAATGTCTGTACAGTATATTCTGCACTTGCATACTGAAAAAATACAGTAGTCCAACTGTAAGTCCAAAGAAATGTTTAAATGAAAAGCAATGGCAAAATAAAAAACAATGAGAGATTAATTCTGGCTCAGCATCATGTCTTCGTGCTTCATGTATTTTGTACAAATGGTCTGATCACATCATTAGAAACAATTGTGAAAAATTTTGAGTCGTGTGTAAACGAAAAGAGCGTTGTAGTTGTGTTTAATTTTTGTTGCACGTTTTTACCGTTATGCAACTCATGCGAATGTGTTTAGAGTTTTGCAAAAAGAGTGGATGAGATTTGCAAATGGTGTTGAACTACACTACCGTTCAAAAGTTTAGGGTCACTTACTCATTCTTTTTTTTTTTTTTTTTTCACATTTTACAATAATAGTAATGTCATCAAAACTATAGAATAATGGAAATGGAAATTTGGGAATTATGCTGTGAAAAAAATTAAATAAAATAACTAAACACTATATTATATTTTAGCGTCTTCAAAGTGGCCACACTTTGCCTAGATTTTACAGAAATGTACTCTTGGCATTTACTCAACCAGCTTCTTGAGGTATCACCCTGGGATGCTTTTTAAACAGTATTGAAGGAGTTCCCATCTATATGTTGGGCACATAGTGGCTGCTTTTAATTATTCGGTCCAAGTCATCCATTTTTCCAAAAACATTTTTTTTTTTAAATAACATTTTATTTTTTGTAATTAAATTAATATGTTGGCACAATTATGTTTTTGTCTACAAAAACAATTTCAAACATTTAAGCGTACGCCTTCAGATCAAAAGGTTTTTAAGATAATGAGAAACATTTCAGGCAAGTGACCCCAAACTTTTGAACGGTAGTGTACCTGAACTTGTTTAATGTTTTCTTTTTTGAGATATTGATTCGACAAATGGGTTTAGTCCACTGAGCATTTGTTCAGAGAATGGGGTTTAGTGTTTTAGCAGTTCAGAAAAACTGTATTATCAATGAAGCAGTCTGTATTTATACTTTTCTCCCCAATTCCCAATGCGCTCTAGGTCCTCGTGATGGCGTAGTTATTCAATCTGGGTGGTGGAGGACGAATCTCAGTTGCCTCCGCGTCTGAGACAGTCAATCCGAGCATCTTATCATGTGGCTTTTTGAGCGTGTTACCGCGGACGCATAGCACGAGTGGAGGCTAATCGCTATACTACGCGGCATCCACATACAACTCACCACGCCCCACTGAGAGTGAGAACCACATTATAGCGATCACGAGGAGGTTAACCCAATGTGACTATACCCAGCCAAGCAACCGGGCCGCCAATTAGTTGCTTAGGAAGCCTGACTGGATTCACTCAGTGATTCCAGTTGTGCAGTCTGTATTATTTTAATAATTTTGTTTTTATAAATAAACATTATAAGACTAAAGGTGCTGTAAGCGATTTTGGAAAGGTGTGCAAAAACTGTTCCAACTCCCTGAAAGATATTAATGAAATAAGTGTTGTGAGATACCTCACCGGTCTCTGTGTCTGCAAACCGTGGACAATGACGCATTCGACCTGTCAATCATTCTGTGTGTACTCATAGTATTGTAGTTTAAGCTAATTATTGAGGCTTACTGCCATTTTTAAGCCATGTTGTTCGTAACAGCTGTCTGTTGAGGGCGCTATTTTGCTGCTGTTTTTTAAAAAAAAAAAAACATTTCTGCATGATATCGATTTCAATGAAGCTCATTCTAGTATCTTTGGAGTGCAGGTTTTGGAAAGAGGGTGTGTGGCTAAATCAACAGCTCAGTCTCATGGAAGTAGAATGACTGAAATCGCTAACAGCACCTATAAGATTTCATGAAAATAGAATTCTACTGTTATAAATATGGTCCCGGAAGCTTATCATCACCCTCAGAATCTACATCAGATTTAATTCGGGAAAGCTGTTTGAAAATCATGTTTATTTTTGCAATTCTGTTTGGTGGCACAGAAACTACACACTTCAGCTTTAAAGTGTTCCTATCCCTCATCCTTCAATTGATGCTTCTCTCACACAGTCACAAATGTTCCTTTTACTAGTAGTGACGGACACCTGGATGCTACACTGGCCAATCAGCATTCAGTATGTCACTCTCCTTACACAGCACATGTCTGTTCTAACCGCACTTCCCAGCATGCTTTGTGCAGGGAAGGCGAATAAGGGTTCTTCTGTCCGCACAGGAAACAAGCATATCAGACATGCCAGCAGACACTACAGGAGCCATTCAGAGAGTTGTATGTGTGATATTGCAGAAGTAAAAGTTTTTAAATAATAGTGACAACATTTTGTTTCATATCTGTATTATTGACAGACTGTTGTTAAAATGAATCTCCAAGAAAAATGCCCACCACTGAAATGTGAGTTAATATTCCAGGTTGAATACATATTAAAGGGATAGTTCAGTTAACAATCAAAATGTAATTTCTGTACACACCTTTTATTTATTTATTTTGTTTACAGAGCTAAACATGACAATCGCAATAAATCAGAAAGGACAACTGCTCCACCAGATCTTATTGTTCTCACACACAACTTTCTAAAGTTTTTATCTAAAGTTACACAAGTGGCTTTCGTGCTTCAGTTCCCTTTAGCTCCATTTCTCTCTTCATCTGTTTCACAGTGTGTGTAAACAGTGGTACAGCAGGTGGGGGCCATGTTCCTTCGAAAGTATATGTTCAATGAACCGTTTGTCTAACACTTTGTCTCACTCAGGTCCACTATCCATGTGAATTTATCCTCAACAGAGGTATATGTCAAGCTTTTTTCAGTCTATTTAAATTTGAAGGTGAATGAGGACAGCAGTGAGGTTTCTCTGTGAATCCATTGATATTCAAAAGTGATATTGTCATGTTCTGGATGATGTACAGCCAGAGAGAAGAGCATTTTGAGGACACATGGTAACAAAACACCATTTGATTTTTTATCCCTTTCTCTCCTCTTTCTATCTCTCTGGGAAGCTCACAAGCAAGTGTGCGCGCGCGCTCACACACACACACACACACACACACACACACACACACACACACACACTGTTGGTATTTAGGGCAGCCAACATCCTCTAGTAGGAAGCAATCCTCTCTCTGTGTGTGACATATAAGGCATATTTCTGGGGCACTCCACCCTGCTCCCACAGGGTAGACTAACTGTAGCACTCTCACAGAACATGGGTGGTTGGCATTTCAGAGTGAACATTTTTAGGGGGCACATTGTAGCAAACAAGATATGTGAATCAAACAGAAAATCATGTCACGTCAACCATCCACTGTTCTAGAGATGTGCACAATTAATCGATTAATCGAGTACTTGTTCAGACTCAAAGCTACACTATGCAAAAAAATAAATAATTATCAAGTGCATCAACAATCCGTCTTCCAAACCATGTTTTTGCCTTACCCTGATTTATTTTGGTAAGCTTATAATAACTATTTATATTTAAGGGCTATCGGGACAGATTTGGCAGAAATTGCATACTTCCGTCATTCGTCGGAAAAAGAAAATAAGGTCCAGCTACTACAGCAGGTTTATGTGCGGTGATATGTATGGTAGTAGTTTGAAGCTGAAAATTTGGAGCCACAAAAAATGAGCAACATTGACCATGGATCATTCCAAAAAGGAAACCTTCTGGGGAAATCACCCGTTTTCAAAATAAAGACATCTCGAACCGATAAGAGTCTGCAAGCAAAAAGGGGAAATGACAGAACCCGTAATAAAACATGAAACAACATTGGATTGGCTTTTCAGAGGGGGCGAAACCTCAGAGATCTTAAAAGGATTTACAGAAAAACTGACCCAGAGATATTTTAAATATTTTTTATTGGACGGCTAGTGAGCCAGGTAATTCTCTCAGAGCAGTAGTTTGTTAGCGTTAGCCACTGAAATGGGGCATTTTATTATGATATGATACAGTGCTTTCAATTTCATTTTCGAGGAAGGGAATAGGATGGGAAAAAAATTCACTTTTATGCTGGTAACAATGCCATTCTCTAAAAAAAGTTACTACCTTGGTCTATTGTCTGCTATCTAAAATATAATACTTTTAACAGTTGGATTTTATCTGATAGGACTAGCAATCGTTGTCTAATGTCATTGTTGCCAAACTTTTGTAATGCTTTTTTATTCTAAAACAACTGTTTTCAGTAAGTTAAAACAACAACGGAAGATATGCTACTTACCTGCTCAGTGCTCATAAGACATATTTTTGGATAACTGTCTTTTTCTTCCTTTCATTATTTATTTATTTATTCTTTGAGGGGAGGGGGCGAGTTTTATTGTTGTTAGTGTCATTTGCTCTGATAAGATGATCACCTGTAACCATGGATACACTGATTGCATAGAGCTATTTTTTTTCAGAAGAAAAACAGTTTAAAGGTTTAAGGCTGAACTTAAGTTCTGAATTTCAAGTTAGCAATTATTCGCTTTTTTATATGTTAGACTACTCTACTATAAAATTACTCAAAATCCCCATCCCTAATCTGTCCACAAAATCTCTGTCTGCAAAGATTTTCAATGCCAGCAACTCAAAAAAGCAATAAAATTAATTTTCATTCATGCATTTTAGGATATTTTTTAGAGATTTTCACAAACACACAATACAGCAACATGAAGGATATTATGTCATAAGTTTAGATTCTTCAGATAATGGACTTTCCTGTATGCCTGCAATTTCTGGAGAACAATTCTGATTAGAAAATTACAGTACTGCATGTCCTCCAAGGTCATTTGCAATGAGGTATAAATTCCATTGACATTTACACAAAGATTAGACTATTGCAGACCTCAGATAGCATCCGCCAAACATGTTCTGTTGAACCACAAAGCAACACAAGCTTATTCGAAAACATTGATTGAGCCTTTTACAATAACAATGATAACTACAAATTAGAATGACTGCCTAAGGCCATCACATATACATTCACTGACACTTAAAGTGTGTGACACCAGAGTATTTTTAATGTTATCATCTCAGTGTATCCCACAGTGATGGTCATACCTCACATTGTAGTGGTTTGTAATTGTGAGAGTAACTTACAGTATAATATGGTTACTCAAAATTAACCTGTACACTGCTGTGAATATGTTGCTAATTGTTAAGCTCATTACACGTTGTTATTGCTATTGTGTAATATTTTAAATCATGTAATAAGTTTAATAATGGAAAAAGGTTTGACTAAACAGCCAACTTCTTACAGCTGAATTCAGAAGTTTACATACACTTTGGTTGAAGTAATTAAAACTTTTGAACAACTCCACAGATTTCATAATAGCAAACTATAGATTTGGCAAGTAATTTAGGACATTTACTTTTGTGGATGAAATTAGTAATTTTTCCAACCATTTTGAAACAGACAGATTGTTTCATTTTTAGTTGACTATATCACAATTCTAGTGGGTTAGAACTTTACATACACAAAGTTAACTGTGCCTTTATGCAGCATGGAAAATTCCAGAAAATTATGTCAAGCCTTTAGGCAGTTAGAAAATGTGAATCTGATAGGCTAATTGGAGTCAATTGGAGGTGTTCATGTGGGTGTATTTTAAGACCTAACTTCAAACTCAGTGCCTCTTTGCTTGACATCATGGGAAAATCGAAAGAAATCAGCCAAGACCTCAGAAAAAATTGTGGACCTCCACAAGTCTGGTTCATCCTTGGGAGCAATTTCCAAACACCTGAAAGTACCACTTTCACCTGTACAAACACCATGGGACCATGCAACCCTCACAATGCTCAGGAAGGAGACGCATTCTGTCTCCTAGAGATGAACGTATTTTGGCATGAAAAGTGTAAATCAATCCCAGAACAACAGCAAAAGATCTTGTGAAGATGCTATTGGAAACAGGTAGACAAGTATCTATATCCACAGTAAAACGAGTCCTATATCAACATAACCTGAAAGGCTGCTCAGCAAAGAAGAAGCCACAGCTCCAAAACCTCCATAAAAAAAGTCATACTACAGTTTGCAAGTGCACATGGGGACAAAAATCTATTTGGAGAAATGTCCTCTGGTCTGATGAAACAAAAAATGTAACCGTTTGGCCATAACAACCATCATTATGTTTGGAGGAAAAAGGGTGAGGCTTGCAAGCCGAAGAACACCAACAGTGAAGCATGGGGGTGGCAGCATCATGTTGTGGGGGAGCTTTGCTGCTGGAGGGACTGATGCACTTTACAAAATAGATGGCATCATGAGGAAGGAAAACGATGTGGATATATTGAAGCAACATCTCAAGACATCAGCCAGGAAGTTCAAGCTTGGTCGCAAATGGGTCTTCCAAATGGACAATGACCCCAAGCATACCTCCAAATTTGTGCAAAAATGGCTTAAGGACAACAAAGTTCAGGTATTGGAGTGGCCATCACAAAGCCCTGACCTCAATCTGGTAGGAAATTTGTGGGCAGAACTGAAAAAGCGTGTGCGAGCAAGGAGGCTTACAAACCTGACTCAGTTACACCAGTTCTGTCTGGAGGAATGGGATAAAATTCCAGCAATTTATTGTGAGAAGCTTGTAGAAGGCTACCCAAAACGTTTGACCCAAGTTAAACAATTTAAAGGCAATGCTACCAAATACTAACAAAGTGTATGTAAATTTTTGACCCTCTGGGAATGTGATGAAAGATATAAAAGCTGAAATAAATCATTCTCTACTATTATTCTGACATTTCACATTCTTAAAGTAGAGTTGAAATGTATTTGGCTAAGGCGTATGTAAACTGATGACTTCGACTGTAATTAAGTAGGCAAATTAGTCAACTGTGATCAAAATCAATGCATTTTCTATATGCTTTGTGTCTATCATTAAGATTGGATTTACACAGTTATCCTAGACGAGGAAGGCAGGTGCTCTGGTGGAACAGGTGTGTTGCATCTCTGACGA
The DNA here is from genome assembly GCA_032164185.1 of Moxostoma hubbsi. Lineage (NCBI taxonomy): Eukaryota > Metazoa > Chordata > Actinopteri > Cypriniformes > Catostomidae > Moxostoma > Moxostoma hubbsi. The sequence goes on from JAVLUX010000031.1 coordinate 22,579,333, forward strand.
CTCTTTCAGTGCCCCTTTGGGGAAACAATGCAGTCGGTCTAACATTTCAGGATATTATGGAGCTTAAAACGGATAGAGTTGCTATGTGCGCAACTAAGTTCACAACCGGCAGAACAAGTTTGTCCGTTATGTGCTTGAAATCAATGACAGCTATTCCGCGCCTTCTCTCGCATGTGTTACGGGCTTTTGTTCTACAACTGTGCTGCCTCTTTTTCTTGCATTAAAGCATATAGCTAAACAAATGATTTATTACAGCTATTAAGCATTGCTCATAAATCTATACTGTTTACTAAGCAAGTTGTAAATATTATAAAATATACGGCAACCGCTATTATAAAATACGAGCATCAAAATAGAGTAACCTATTAGTCTGCACAAGATACATGTCGTGAGGTATTGTTAATACTTACCAAGCATTACGAAAAAAAGAGGAACGACTATGTGTTCTTTGGATTTGATGACAATAACGCCAGATATATCCTTGGATAGCGGACGATGTGTGCTTCCCGTATCCAGGTGACGGTTCGACTGTACCTGCTCAATGCAGATCGCTGACTGCGGCGTCGTTCCACTATCCACAAGCGATAGGGCTGACGTCAATGACAACAGGGCGGAGCCTCGCTCGTGCTCTTTAGAACGTTGCACAGATGTGCGCGAGGATTAGCGCGAGCAACTCCAGATGAGGTCGGAACAAATACACCAAGATAATGCGACATGTTCATGCTGTGGATTATACATATATGGATCTAGCAATGTGTCTGAAATGAAATGAAAAAGCGCGCTTGGATATTATAAGTCACTGATATGGAAATCACAAATCAGTGCACTCCTTTGTTCAAGTGAAGAGTTGAAAAGAAAGAAGGGCGATATGCTTACTGAGCAGGTGTTGCAAGAGATTGTGGGGCAATTTATATTGGAATGCAGAGTAAATTAATAATAATGTACTTATTTTACAAATGGCTCTTACAAATAATAAGCATTTGGTTAAATATTAACAGCACTTAAAAGGAATATTTCGTGTTCAAAAGCTCAATGGACAGCGTTTGTTGTGTAATATTGATTACCACAAATTTATTTTGGCTTCCCTCCTTTCCTTTAAAATAAAAAGCAAAAATCTGTGAATATACTGGAAAACTACTTACAATGGAGTGAATGGGGCCATTCCGTGAACATTAAAATACTCACCATTAAAAAGAATGATGTGTTTTTAGTGTGATAAAATAACTTACTAGCCTTTTGTTTAAAGTTATAGCCAATTTTATAACTTCATTGCCATGATGATGTAATGTCAAAGCCTATAACGATTGTAAAAATTACGATATAAACAACTTTACAACTCAAATAATCAATGAGTTTTAACTGAATAATTAACATAAGTGCTTTGATAAAATTATAAGTTTCACATTTCTGCCTTTAAACCCACCAAAATTGGCCCCATTCACTTCTTATAAGGGCCTCACTGTAACTCGATTGTTGCTTTTTTTTAAAGGATGGACAAGTTAAAATAGTGTTTTTGTTGTAATCAACATTATTCCACAAACGCTTGTATTGAACCTGGAATATTCCTTTAATATAAATTCTTATTTAAAGCCTCAGTTGCTCTACTCATATTCAGTAAAATGGAACCAGTTCTGTTAATTAAAATACAATAAAATAAATCACATTTAGGTGGCTTTTATTCCAACAGGTGTCAACTTTCACTAAATTTCCTTTTAATTTCTTAGCACAATGGGAAGACATGAACCTTAAATATGATTACTTAATTTAAATATGAAATTAATATTTCATCGTTTATAATATTTGATCAACTACTCAGTTACATTTGCGTGTTCTCTGCTGCCCTCAATTGATCAAAGTGACTAATTGCAAGACAGCAGGACCACTGCATAAAATTATAAAATGACACTTTATTGTAGACACAAAAGATGAGACAGATATGAGATAATGATAATAATAGCAATACATTATTGGGTCATTTTTAATTGAATATGGTTATTTGTAAATAAGCACTAGCTTCACACATGTTGAGCTGGTGATAAACATTATGTACACATCACTGTGTGAAATACATACACACATTCTCATAAAAAGTTCCACTGATAAAGATTTTTCCACACACTAATGTTTGCTCTTCTGAATGCATCTCCAGGATCCACTTTGAAGCACACACCAGAACTGGAGTGGGTGGGTGTTTGAATGGATTAGTCTATAGCCAACCTGAATAAATTTAACACTTCTCAAATTCAAATCTTTTCAGCATCCTGACTCACTCAGTTAACATATCTGCCCCAGAGCCCTTTAGAAAGACTTTCTCTGTAAACTCTCTCTTTGGACTGCTCACTTGCTGAGGTTTCCCTGTACCTCCTGTAGGATCTGCTCCTCCAGACTGGATGTGTCATATTCCCGCAGCATATCATACTGCCTCCAAGGTTCGGCCCACTTCTGAGCATGCTCCATATTCTCTGGGGTCAAACATAAGTCAAAGCGGATCCCCTGAATGTTAAACTTTGGACGTTCCCAACGTTTAGACCATGGTTTAGGCTTCATTTTCACTTTCAACTGCAAGTAAGAGAAAGAGAGTGGCAAGGACAGGTTAGGAATATTTTCACCAGTGTGCTTTACTCATGAGTTTTCACAAATGAGCAGTCTCTTACTGAATTGATTGCAACATCTCCAGTGAGCTCGAAATGAACAGGTTTCATATCAAAGTCAAAGGTGCTGTACTCGGGATGCGCATCTCTCAAGTACATGAGATTGTCATCCAGTCTCTTTTCCAGCTTCAACACCTCAATCTGCTGCAGACGTGGACTGTACAACTCGTAGCATAACTCCACTCCTACAGTCAACACACTATACATTATTTCTCATTCATTATTAACTTTACATTATCATTCATTCAGTCAATATTTCTCCTGTGTGCATGAGTAATCAACTACTCGTTCAGCACCAGCTAGTTGACTATTAAAAACACTGCTCAAATCGCAAATTGATTTTCCTTTACGTATTTGCCTGCCGCGAGCAGTGCTGAATTATGCATTACATTCCCTCTGAATCTCTCACAAAATTTTGCAGTTACAATTGAGTCCACTGAGGGCATGATATGGATATGTGTCGTTGAGGTGTTGGATGGGAGTAGGAGATATCATGGCATCTTTAGTGTGTGCTTTCAACAAGTGTGGCAATTCTTGAAATATTTTGAATTCTACTCTATTGGTATTTGGTTCTTGTTAGAGTCATTCATACCAACGGACTAGGATCTGCAAGTATGGTGGAAAGACACTGCGATACGGTTTGAGAAACTTGGAAGCTAATCCGACCAGTGTGTGTATGAGCTTTAAATCTCTAAACAGACTGCATTGTCTAAAAAGCCAACATTCACCACTTGTTTATCTGAATATGTGATATTATAAAATGTGATGGCCTTTATGTAGACACAGTTTATATACAGTACAGCACAAAAGTCTACGGCACATATGTTTCACAAAAGCCTTGTCTTAAGATGTTTATTTATATCTTCAGCTTTAGTGTGTTAATAGGAAATATAAATGTTAGAATCTCAAACAGTACTTTTGCGAATAGAAGAACAGGGAGCCCTGCAACAGATGTCATGGCCCCCACAAAGCCCTCCACTGAACATCGTGTCAGTCTGAGATTACATAAAGAGACAGAAACAATTGAAACAGCCTAAATATTAAGTAGAACTGTGGTGAAACTCCAAGAAGCTTGGAACATCTTATCTTATAACTCTCTCGGCTGCGAAAAGCGGCGTGTCCGTGGCCGGCACGTCCAGGGCATAAGAGAAAAGTTAGTGTGTGGGCAAAACTATGGTAATGAGCTTTGTTCTGCGGCAACATACTGCTCCACTCTAGTAAAGTCTAGAGAACACAACAGTGTAAACTTTGGATCCCACCAAACATTAGTTACGAATACAAAAAGGAGGAGAAACCAATTATTGCCATAGCAGGTTTCCCCATAATATACGATCTGTCCCTGTTTGCTTACATGTACTTTATTTTGGTAACAAACAACCATAATTTTAATTACTTTCTGCCATCGATCAATTTCTTACTTTCACATTAAAAAGATTTCATGAGGATATACCCTACTTGTGATAGGCCAGCAAAAAGATACCGGTCGACATGTCTGGATGTTTTGTGGCCCCTTTTAAATATAGTTCACAAAACCAAGCATTCTGAATGAACAGTGCCCCCTATCTCAACCACGTCAGAGCGTCCACGAATCTTCCACAGCGTTGTTGGCAGCGCAGCCAGGGCGAATTTTGATCAACTCGCTTCCTCTGGTCTGAACACATGATCATATCGTCAGAATTGGTTTCTATGCAAGTCAGAGCTAATTTTTTTTATCCTTTTACTAATTTTTTCCTTCTTATTTTGAAACTGTTCTTGGTGAAAGTTTGTAAATAAAACAAAATATACATTTCACGCACGTCATACTTATTTTAACTTAGATTTTACTTTGTGTAATTTTTTCTTTTTTCTTTTTGTGGGTTAGAGTATAAACAAACAGAATATAAATGGGATATAACAATTTTAACTATGGTTCCACAGCATGGGTTAAAACAAATCATGACAACTCAGCTGAGGGCAGTTGGGCAATGTAAAAGAAATGTTACGGTGAGTATTTTGTACCTTGGCCATCAACCACATTCCTGAGGATGAAAGTAGCACCCAGTCCTTTTCCAGAGCGCTGAATGCAGATCCCAACAAAGCGATTCAGTTTCCCACTCGCATGAGGGTCAGTCATGCTTACTGCTAAGACACTGCCTACATAAAACAGTACAAAGAATACACAGATCAGATGCAAAGAGGAAAGTTTGTCATGTATAGATTATGCTAGGAAAAATAAATCAATGCGACACAGAATGCCTACAGGGATGTTACAATCGTCAGTATTTCTTACCAACATAAAACTCTGGAATGTTCAGAACTTTCCGCCTCTGTATCATGTCTTTCCGTTCTATGGAAAACTTCATAGGATTAATTCGCTGACGAGGAGGGATGAACTCTGGACTCACAAACCTAGAAAAACAGCCAATTTAGTAGCATTTTATTAAGTATATCCATACTGTTCTCAATAAGCCAAAACTGGTTAAGCAGTCATTAATTAAGTCAATAAATATTGCATACTATATGTAATGTCATATTATGATCTTTAATAGCTAAATCAGTGACAGATTCCATTAAACCTACTAAAGATCTTGTAGTAATATCCGTTTATGGTGCGCATTTGTTTAACACAATCAAGATGAGGCTATTCAACAAGAGAGTGAAGTACAAACCGTCGCAGTGATGCCTCGCTCTGTGTTTTGTCTATGATGACAGGTTTTGTCGGAGGGAGAAATTGTGGTGGTCCATCTGACGCCGCAGCATGTCTCAACACAGAAGTGGAGAGAAATCCTAGGAATAAAATAAAGATTGTCTATAAACCTCTATCAATCACTGCTGCAACTCATTTGAGCAGGTGATGGCTCAGCATGGTTTAAGTATGTCGCCAGTACTCTCTTATTAACCCCACATTTAGTTCTGATACTGCCGTCTAAAATTAACTTGGTAATGTAAAACACAGTAACATACGTTCGCTCTGAAGTAAATTTCTTAAAACTCGTAGCAACCCCGTCATCTCTCTCGCCCTCCTTGTGCACGTCGCCATGTTTGACCTCTGACGGAGGTGTGCGAACAAAAACCGTTCTGATTGGCTGTCGATACGTAATAAAGACCAAAGTGATTGGCTAGATTAATAGGGGGGGGGGGGGGGGCAGTTGAATAGACACTAGTCGGCCTAAAAAAAAATCGTGTTTTAAAACAACATGCTTTAAAAAAATATTTAATTCCATCGTATTAAAAATGCTTGCAACCTATTAGTCACCTATATTACAGAGTAAACAACCAGCAGTCGTTACTGAATGCATATAAAAAAATTAACTTTTTAAAAGCAGAATACAGATATAAGAGGATGCATATCGAATTAACAAATGAATACAAAGCAAAACAATGGATATTGGATTATAAATCACAAAAACAGATGTTGCATGTATAAGTCTGTGTTATCTTTCTGATTCCTGTTTCTTCACTGTTTAAATTAAGCCTTTAACAGTTTTAGAAATCTACTCATTTATTTTTTTCCAGAAAGATGATGTGCAGTCAATGCTGTTTTTATGAGCAATGTTTTCTTTAAATGTGATTACTGGATTTGAGGTTACAATATTTATTTAGATTTTTCCATGATAAACCCTTTGTTATGTCCTTAACTTATTTATTATTTTAGGTAAATATTATTTTCATAAATGTAGTACATCAATCAAAATCAGATTAAAGGAATATTTCAGGTTGAATACAATTTAAATTTACACACACACAAAAAAAATCCCATCCCTCTTTTTCTTTAATTTTTTTTTTTTTTTTTTTTTTTTTTTTTTGTGGTAATCAATATTATGCCACAAATGCTGTCGATTTAGCTTAAATTTGATTGAACATGGAATATACCTTTAATACCCCTTTGTACTTCTGTTATTTATTTCTGTTTATTTTTTTCTATGCTTTTCTTACATTCGTTATGTGAAATGTTATAGTAAATAAAGAATAACTAAGTGTAGTGTGGCGCATGCGCGGAGAGGTTGATCCTTTTGGCGGAAGGTTCGTGTTTTCCACACTGACACACGTGGATCTGTTAGCAGTCTGCAGTGGTCAACAATTATCACACTGAGGGCTTTCTATCAGCAGACAAGTCTACTAGCGGACTATTCAAGCAACAGCTAAGTAAGATACTTGCTACCATTTTGAGCCCCAAAAAGGTTATAACAATATTTTAGTTTGTTTCGTTAACATACAAAACAAAATGGATCTTCTGAGCTGTTGTGAAATAACTCGCGACCGAATATATCATAGATATTTCATTGGCTCTTTGTTAGTGTCGGGACAATAATTTTGAAAACGCTTGCATATGACTATTTTTGTTAACAATCTTTTGTCTTGCTATTTAAAGTTCATTCATTAGAGTCAAAGTGATGTGCTGAATACATGCAAATTAAGTTGCTATTTAAATCTGACCCATTTAACTTTAAAACAGCCGCTTATCTCTCTACTAAACATGTGATTCCTGGCCAGGTTGTGATTGTATGCCTTGTGATGCAACTAGCAAATGATCTTTTTGACCCCTGGCTCAGTTCATTCACCACAGAATCTGATTATTAAGATACGTTAAGGGATAGTGAATAGTGATGTTTATTAAAATAAAACGGCACAATCCAGCAGTCACCACTTATACACTGATACTATTTTTCACTTGGAAATCGATTATGGTTATGGTGTGTCACAGTCATGTAGTATGTATGTAACACTCTCTCTCTGTCTCCTAGGATCATGTCTGTGGTGCGGTTCTACAGGAGAGAAGAGTCAGGGGACAGTCGGGTTTTACGAAGAATTGCACAACTTTATCCTGAGGTCACCATAACCACTGAGCTTTGCTACAATGTAGAGCTAGATGGTGAGAGAATACAGTAGAGAAATGCCAATAATAGAGAGTAATGAGTTTGTTGCTCTGCATCTCTTGTCATCTCTGTTTCTCTTTCCCTCTCAGGACATGAGTCTTTAACCGTGGAGCAGAAAAATGTTTTGCGCTGGTTGTTCAGCCCCCCTCATTCTGTTGGTCTGTCAGAGGACCCCATTATCAAATCAGTGGAGGGTGCGAGACTGGTGGAGATTGGACCCAGGTAACACCTGCCTATTTTGGATAATCAGTTTAGACGTAGTCCTCTTATGGTATTGTAATCATTTAATTAAGTCTCGTAATTTACGTCTTTCAATGATGCCCATTGTAGGTTGAATTTCTCTACCGCATGGTCCACCAATGCTGTGTCCATTTGCCGGAGTGCAGGCCTGATCCAGGTGACCAGAGTGGAGCTCTCACGCAGGCTTCTCATTCAGGTCAGGACTCAGGGGAGAGCATAACATTTAATAGACAAACAGCAAGACTTTAATTAGCTTTTCCTGAAGCAGACATGCATCACATGTACTGATTTTAAAGGGTTAGTTCACCCAAAAAGAAAAGTGTGTCATCATTGACTCATTCTAATGTTATTCCAAAACTTTATAACTTATTATTGTGTGCAACACAAAATGTTCACCTCAGTCACCAATGAGTTCCATTGTATAGAAATGCAATGAACAGAGGCTAAAATTCTTCCTAGCATCTCCTTTTTCTGAACATAGTCCTTAATGAATGAATTGTATCGTAATGAATACTCAATGACTTTTCTGAACCCATCTAGTTAAATGTTATCTCTCTCTTTTCATCCCCATCTAGCCCAAGCAAGGACATAATGGTGTAAAGGACGGAGAGATGGAGAGACTGGTTTCCTGCCTGTATGACAGCATGACAGAGTGTGTTTACTCCCAGCCAATCACGTCGTTCGCTGTTGATATTCAGCCACAGGAAGTGTTTGAGGTGGACATTCTAGGAAAAGGTCGTGCTGCCTTGGAGATGGCCAATGATGAACTTGGTAAGAAATGTACCTGGTACGTCGGTAATAACGTGTTTTTTGGACATGGACCATGGGAATACCATGGTATTATTTATAGTGCCTTAGAGTACCATGTAAATACCATGGTATATGAATATAGTACCATGGTAGGTATACACCAGAGTACCATAATATTACCGATTCCAATACTGTTACTTTTAGTGCTGTGTATTGATACAGATTTCCTTATCTGATTCCTATTTTGATTCAGTATCAGTACAGATGGGTATGTTTCATTTATAATGTTCCTTTTGCTTACATATGAGAGAAATTCACTCCCAGCTAATGGTGTTAATTGTACAGGAGACCTTCTAACTAGGCACATAAAAAAATATATACATTTTACTAATGATATATTTTTTTTAGTTTTAAATAATTTTGGTCACACTTTTGTTTTTTAAAAATGAACAAATCAATTTATTCAATCAATAAATAAGATATTATATTTCAGATATTATTTTTGTTTCGTTTAATTGCATAATTTACAAGTATTTGTTGTTTTGTTGAACACATGTTAAAAGCAGTACAGTCTCTTCAACAAAACCAGCATTTCTGTAAAGAGCATCTGTAGATAAGTGCATGTTACAAGAGAGACTCGATTGACTGCCATGCATGATTAGAATTAAATGATAATTATTATTTTTTTATCAACAATTGATTATAAAGAACAGAAAGGTTACGTGGATCTCGTCTTTGAACTCACATGGAACATTTTTTACACACAACATGCAGTGAAAGGATCACACTGCTGAATACTCCAACATTATACTACACAATCACTAGTGAGTGAAATGTAAACATTTACCAGCCAGTTGGTAAGAGCTGCCATGCAAGGTGCTAGCCTGCTATTGGGAGCAACTTGGGGTTCAGTGTCTTGCCCAAGGGCACTTCGGCATGTGGAGTCACGTGGGCCGGGATTCGCAGATTCAACCCTGCGATTTGTGGCCGACCCGCTCCACCAACTGAGCCACAGCTGCCCCATGAATATATACATTTTAGTCACAGTGAGTGATTTTCTCTCATTGAAGTAGAGGGTTGCGCATAGTGTGAAAGATCGATCTTGGAATTTAAGAATCAATATCGAGATTAAAATCTATATTTTTACCTACTCCTAGTTACTTTACCGTGGTACCACCACAGTTCAAGTGCATGGATATTAAACTAGATGTATTATTGTCAAAATCAATAATACATAGTCAAATATCAATAGTTAAAAAATAAAGACACCGAATATTTGAATAGCGAGTCAACTGTGTGTAAGCACTACTGATATAGTGTTGCAGTCTGCAACTCTTTCCTTCTACACATATTAGGGTCACATGATACTTAACATGATTAGAAGAAGTGTATATGTCACAAGATTAGGCATGCCTATTTGATTAGATCACAAGCTGTGTGTGTATGTGAATGGAGAATGAATGACTGTTTGAGAGTCAAAGTAAGCTATTGGGTGTACACATAGCAAGCATACTGTGTCTGTATTATAGAATAGTGAAGGCCAACTGGGTTAGAAATAAACAAATCTAGTGAAATGGTTTTGAGTGTCTCTGTTATCCAGTATAACCCTTTGATACAGACTATACAAAGACAACACATTGATCCTGAACAGTCCCATTATATAAATTGAATTAAAACAATATTTGATATTTATGAAGGATTAAAATGTTTTTGGAAATGGGCATTTAGGGCTTTAGAGTTTTAGTGATTTAATTGAACAGTGTTTTGTCTTTGTGATTGTTTTTGGTCATCTATTCTTCATATAATGTATATTGATATGCTGTCTGTCTTTTTGTCTTTCTTTCTGTGTCTCTCTGTGTGAGTGCAGGGTTGGCGTTTGACTCTTGGGATCTGGACTACTACACTGCACTCTTCCAGAGGGTGAAGAGGAATCCCACTAGTGTTGAATGCTTTGATCTGGCCCAGTCCAACAGGTGTTTGTTCTTCATAGAATAAACAGGGGGAAATTAATCTAAGTGTGCCTTTTATCTAGAATAACGGTTTCTATTACTCCTGTTCATGTTACTTATAGTGAGCACAGTCGCCATTGGTTTTTCCGAGGGCGAATGATCATTGATGGAGAAGAGCAGAAGGAGAATCTCTTCAGCCTAATTATGGGCACTCAGCACCATAGCAACCAGAACAATGTCATCAAATTCTGTGACAACAGCAGGTGAGGAGTTAGAGCATGAATGTCAACCTTTTTAAATGGCATTTGGGCAAAGAACACAAGTCCTTTTGTCAATAGAATGCATTTGAATTGAATGATTAAGAAGTCACTTTGGATAAAATGGAAAAAGAAAAGAAGCATCTTCTGAGTGACATGTAACACGTAATCTTGACATTGATATTGCTGGATTCTCATGAAGAATGACCTTAAGAGCACTATCTGGTTGAAAACCTGGTTCTTGTGTGATTGTAGTGGTATTAAAGGCATGGAGCTGAAGTGTATGTTCCCCACAAATCCTGCGCAAGCCAGCCAATATGAAAGCCGAGGGACAACAAGACATGTCATCTTCACCGCTGAGACACACAACTTCCCCACTGGTCTGAGCTTAAATACATTTAATCTGCTCACTTTTCTCTTGTTACATTTACTACTTGTAAATTGTTACATTCTTAAATGATCTTCAAATTAATTGATTATCAATTCTAATTTGACATAACCATGATCATAAAGGAGAATACCAATATGCGTTATCCTGCGTTAAAGGAATATTCTGGGTTCACTACAAGTTAAGCTCAATTGACAGCATTTGTGGCATAATATTGATAACCACAAAAATGAATTTTGACTTGCCCCTCATTTCTTTAAACTGTCTTTAAAAAATAATAAACTGGCTTAGTTAGGAACTTGCAATGGAATTGAATCCGTAAATGTTAAAATACTATTTCAAAAGTATAACCACAAAACGTAAATAATATACGTGTTAAAGGTGCATTTTAGTAATTTTTTGAAGTATGGTTTACTCTGAAACCTAGTGGCTTGGATGCTTCATTTAAACACAGAAGTTTTCAGTCACCAATGCCATTGTAGATATTCACTATGCACAGTAAACCAGGATTAATTTAATCCATGAATGAAAGTGTCCAATAACAGGGCAGTTACTGTGATTAAGTGAGTATTATACAGCTGGTCATGTGATAAGATGGTAGCCTCATGAGGCGCCCCTGACCAATGTGTAATAAGAGCTTTTAAAAGGTTGCTGATAGGACTGATCTCACATGAGTGGTCATGATTTTGTATTTGGGTTTAAAAAAATTACTATTCATTTGGAATAAAATAAAAAATGTGGAATAAAATTACTGAATGCACCGTTAAAATGATTTTAGTGTGATAAAATTGCTTACTAACTGTGTATAAGGTTATAGACAATTTTACAGCGTCATTGCCATAATGATATAATGTCAACCAATTAATGTTTAAACAACTCAAATTATATGTGAGTTTTAATAAGAATGAATGAGAGTGCTTTTATAAAATTATAAGATTCACATTTCCACCTTTAAACCCTCTAAAATTGGTCCCATTCACTTCAATTGTAAGTGCCTCGCTGCAACTTTGATTTTTGCTTTTTTTAATATAAGGAGGGACGAGTCTAAATGATTTTGTGGTAATCAACATCATGCCACAAATGCTCTTGATTGAGCTTAACTTTTTTTAGTATTCCTTTAAGGAAACTGATACTGTGAGTCATATTTGCATGCCATTGTCTTGTAGATTTTAGAGTAACATCTAGTCATAATATCCTCTTTATTATGCATAGGTGTTGCTCCATTCAGTGGAGCCACAACAGGTACTGGCGGGCGAATTAGAGATGTGCAGAGTGCCGGTAAGGGTGGCCATGTGATCGCAGGGACTGCTGGGTACTGCTTTGGTAACCTACACATCCCAGGTAAGCCTTAAAAGAATTGTTCACCCTAAAAAGAAAATTCTCTCATAATTGAGTCACCTTCATGCTATTCCAGATGTGTATGACTTACTTTCTTCTGCAGAACAAAAAATATCTTGGGTCTATATATACCATTTCAAGGACAGTTCGTTGGTGACGTCACTATTCCGTGAACATTTCCTGCTTGTCAAAACAGAGAACATTTAGCAGAGGCAGGCCAATGCCCAAGAGGTTTCCAAAATAGGCCACTGAGAGACTTTGTTGAAAGGATCTGGAAATAAATTTGGACCGTTCTAATTCATTTGTTTTTGTTTACATTCTTGAAATGGTCTCTACAGTGCAAGTTAATGGGGTCCAAAACTTTGAAGATCCAAGAGGCACATAAAGGGTTTGAACAGACCAAAATGGAACTCCTTTTTTACTTCACATCTTGCCATTGTAGTCTCTAGACACAATCATGATTTCATGTAATCGAGCCTGAAATCAAGATCATGCCTAGAGACTGCAATGGCAAGATATAAAGGGAAAAGGTTCAATTTTGGTCTGTTCTCACCCAAAACTGGTTAGATCACTTCAGGAGACATGAATTAAACAATTGGACCCCATTCACTTGCATTGTAAGGACATACAGAGCTGAGATATTCTTCTCAAATCTTCTTTTGTTAGCTAAGAAGAAAGAAATTCATACACCTTTGGAATGGCATGAGAGTGAGTAAATGATGAGAGAATTTTCATTTTTAGGTGAACTATCCCTTTAATCACTGGACTCCTGAAAATCTGACTTAAAATCACAGTAATCTTATAATTGTATAGAGCACTGAAACTAATTTCCAGTACTGCATATGCCTAGCGTGCTTCTTTAAGAGTTTTGTTTCTGTGAGCAGGTTCTTGCATCATAAATCACAACAGGGCTGCAACTACCAATTATTTTGATATTGATTAATCAAGATTAATGGATTAATCAGAGACATATTTTTTTTTATTTCCTGTACTTTATTAAATGATTAAGGGTGAAATGATTTGGTTTTGATTTACTGTACTGAATTCACAATTCTATACTCTCACAAAACTTTGAGCAAAGCCTGAAACATGAAAAGTTAAGTTTGAATTTCTAATTATTATTACTTTAAGGACATATGTGAAATAGTTCCTTTACTTGTAAAGTCTAAAATTGGGAAAGGAGTGGGAAAAAATAAATGAACAAATAAAAATCACATCCAGTGTAGTCCAAAATTACCTATTAACAGTTTCTTTTAAGAAATAGTTCAAAAATGCTCTTCTAATTTTCCTTATGTCAAACTGTATTTAAAAATACGTATTTGCAACAAGATGTTTTTTGTAATGTTATTTCATAAAGAAGCATTAAAACATCACATTTCTCAGCAATAATCAGAGTATTTGCAAGTAGCATGTAAACTGGCTTGAAGATATTTGCCCAAATCATGTAAACATCTTAATATAATTATTCCTTATACGCATTGGTGTACATGTAAACATATTACACTGTCATGCTGAAAAGTCTCATCCTGGTGGAGGTCATTGTGTTACAAGCACTTACATGATGATAAATGATCTAAACACTTTGACCTCTGAGACTTCAGTGTGCCCCATGAAAGCTGCACAATTGAGTACATTGAAACTGAAATTGCGGTATGAAGTTGCACAGTTTTATCAAAAAGACTGCACTCCCTTTCTCAATTACGATCTGTTTGATTGACATGGATGTGCACGCAAGCTCGCTTGCTCAGTGAAGTTTAACTGAGATACGCTTGTGGTAAAGACAAGCAAAACATGTAAAAAGATATAAAGAAAAAATACATAAGATGCAAGGTGAAGACACCATCTCTCAACAACACCAAACTTAAAACAAGGGAAACAGAAGCACGCGTCCCACAGAAAACTGTAACCAGCCATGTTTGCAAACGGTACCATCAGCTTAACAATTCAGGTTTAGTCTCACTAAAAACCACAATACGATTTTGGAGAGCAGAGGTTGGGGGAGATATTTGATGAGTGGGAAGAGGGAGCGATACATTAATAGAAGCCACATAGATTCACTGCTAGAATCAATACCTGGCTTCTTTACGGGCACTAAAAAACACTGCACAAAAATATCTCGGATTACCGTTCTCGCTCGCATGACGTATCTAACTCTCTGGTTTGTAGCAGCTGCTTCTTGAGTGTGTCGTTGCTTTCGGCCAATGACAAAAATAGAAAAATACTGTTGATAGTTTGTGATTGGGTGGGGTGGTCTTCAGCCCACCCCCAAATTGCTTTTAACCAATGCACGGATCATACAAAATGAAATATTCTTTTTAATGCCATGTTTGCCAAATGTTTGATTGGGAAGGCAAGACTCACGTTTCGGTGGGCTCAGCCCACCCATCCCCATGCCTGCATCCGGCCCCAATCATAACATGAAAACAAAAAAAATAGTTGTAAAATGCATGTGTATATGCATCAAACAGCACAAGCACTCGTCAACTTGCCTGATGCAGAAACCAGTCCATACTAAACTGTATGCTTATTGTGATCTTTGAAGTGTTTATAAAGTGCTCTCGTGCGATGACATCTTGGGTCGTGTTTCTTCTTTCTCATATTGTCTCCATTTTTCAAACGAGTTTAATCATGCAACACATTTTTCACTGGGCTGTAATGTGACTTCACTGACAGAGCTTCTCCATGCTCTGTGCAAATATCCAATAATCGAAAGTGACATTTGTTGTTATTGATTTTCGTTATCGATCATTTACATATTTTATTGATTAGTTGTTGTAGCCCTACATCACAACGTGTTATTACCTTCTGTCTCCTCAGGATTTCTGCTCCCCTGGGAGGAAGAAGGGTGGGAGTACCCATCCAGCTTTGCATCTCCCCTCCAGGTGGCCATAGAGGCCAGCGATGGAGCTTCTGATTACGGGAATAAATTTGGGGAGCCGGTCCTAGCAGGTAAAATCTTTGCTAATGAGGGTCCATACCACAGGATATTAGGGAAAGCAATGACATGCTGACATAGGAAACGGATGTTGCTTCATTTTCTTCATTGTTTGTCAAAAATGGTTTAATTGCTTTCTTTATATGTTCTTTTCTCTTTTCCCCTGGAGGCTTTGCACGTTCCTTTGGAATGCGATTGGCTAATGGTGAACGACGGGAGTGGATTAAGCCAATCATGTTTAGTGGCGGGTTGGGCTCTATCGAAGACCAGCATGTGAAAAAAGAGCAAGCAGAGGAAGGTATGAGTGGACAGAGATGCACCTGATAAGCCATAATATTTTTAGAGTTGTTCCTGTTTGTCCACAGGGGAACTCTGTCTCTTTTTCCTTATATATGTCTCTCGCTCTCTTAATTTTGTCTTCGGCAGGTATGGAGGTAGTGAAAATTGGAGGCCCAGTTTACAGGATTGGTGTTGGTGGAGGAGCAGCCTCCTCCATACAGGTACATACAATAAAGATAATAATAATAATAATAATACAAATAATTGTATTTGTAAAAAGCTCTTTATAGCCTCAGTGTTTTGATTGAGTTTGCAGTCTGTTTATGTGTATTACATGCCTCAAATGCATGTACTGTATGTGTATATGTTTCATAGGTACAAGGTGATAACTCCAGTAGCAGAGATCTAGGAGCAGTTCAGAGAGGTGATGCTGAAATGGAGCAGAAGATGAATCGGGCTCTCAGGGCCTGCCTGGAGAAAGTGGAAGGAAACCCAATATGCAGCATCCATGACCAGGGCGCTGGGGGCAATGGTAGCTCATTTTTACATAACATGGGATGTCAAGGGTGATAATTTTCCATTGAACATGATCTCATCATGCTCACAGTGTAACAGTCTGAATTCTAAAGTTTAAGAATGCCATGTTATTTGTTTAGGTAACGTGCTAAAGGAGCTGAGTGAGCCTGCTGGTGCAGTTATCTACACCAGCAAGTTTAAGGTGAGATACAGTGTATTAAAACATATGTCTTGATTTTTATTTCAAGCTTTCATTTTGGATCCGTTTTATAAAAGTTCTTCTCTAATACTCAGACAGGTGACCCCACCCTTAGTGTTTTGGAGCTGTGGGGGGCGGAGTATCAGGAGAGTAACGCTTTGTTGCTCCGCCCCTCTGACCGGAGCTTCCTAGAGAAGGTGTGTCAGAGGGAGAAATGCCCTGTCGACTTTGTGGGCAAAATCACTGGTGATGGCAAGGTGAGTTGATCATGTATACAAGCATGTGTGCCGTATGTGCTTTTTTATAGTTATAAGTGTTTAAGGCCCTGTGTTTCTGTGCATGTATTACTCTATATAGATTGTGCTGGTGGATGACCAATATAAACAGGCCAATGGGCTTGATGGCGGGCGGAAACCTGTGGATCTGGAGCTGGATTGGGTGTTGGGGAAGATGCCACAAAAGGTGCACAAATAGCTGTTTTTAGATTAAACTTTGTTTGAATCTACTGAAAACTGTAAGGGAAAGTTCACCCGAAAATGAAAATTCTCTCATCATTTACTCGCCCTCAAGCCATCCACAGATGTGTGTGACTTCCTTTCCTAATTAGAACACATTTGAAAAAAAATAGAAAAATATCTTGGCTCAGTAGGTCCTTAAAATGCAATTGGATGGTGATACAACCTTTTGAAGCTTCAAATTGAACAGACAGTCAACTTAAACCTCATTTTTACTAAACCACTGGTGAGCGAAACAATCACTTTTGCTGCAAAAAAGATCAATATTTAAGTACTTTTTAAGGACCTATTAAGCTAAAAAAATATATATTTTTTCTTCAAATGTGTTCTGATGAAGTCAGTCATACATACACACCTGGTATGGCATGAGGGTGAGTAAATGATGAGAGAATTTTCATTTTTGTGTGAACTAACCCTTTAAAAGACAAATCTGTCATCAGTTACCTTCATGTTATTCCAAATTTCTTCTGTGGAACACAATAGGAGATGTTAGGCAGAACAAGGTTAAGGTTATGGAAAGAGTTAGGTTAGGGTCTCCCTATATCTTTGCTGGCGTTTAGTACTCTTTTTGTGGCTCTGCCTGCAGATATATCCATCTCAAGAAATAAGACATTGTGCTAGAGTGCACCCTCTCTTGGCTCATTGTAAATTGCAGTAGAATCCAGACTTCCAAATGTAAATAAGTTATTCATCAGCGCATGTAAATTTAGGTTGTTTCATATTTTACTATTTACTGCTACTAATTCTTAACTTGTACCACATGTATAAATGAGATTTTAAATGAGGACTTTGTCTTTTCAGGAGTTTGTGCTGGAACGCATGGCTGTCTCTCTACAGCCACTCTCTCTCCCTGCGGGTCTATCTGTTCTTCCAGCTTTGGAGAGAGTTCTCCGGCTGCCTGCAGTTGCCAGCAAACGCTACCTTACTAATAAGGTACCATACACCCTCGGCACAATAACTATATATTTGTATTATACAAGCTCCATAGCAACCATTAAAACATACACTTCTTGACATATCCAGACACTTAAAGGTGCACTCAGTAATTTTTTACGTTTACTTTTTTTATGTTTATCTTTGTCAGCTCTCACAGATTTAATTTAATTTGATTTATTAAAATATTTAGCTTATCATAAATCACTTTCTTCACCAGCTGATTCTGAGCATGGTTTGGGATGTTATAATTGCAAATCATTCCCATCCCAGACTGCTCAACCATGCTTGAGTAACGACTTTAGTGACATGACGACTAGTAATTGGTCACTTGCTCAGTATGTCCATTCTAATCCTGATTTTCCAGCACCACAGTGGAAAAAGAAACCATAACAGAGCCCGGATCGGATTGAAATAAAATTCAGTACAAAATATCCATAAAAACTCTGTATATAAATGTCAGTAGTTTTTGGACATGACTAAAAAATTATTTCTTCTAGGTTGATCGATCTGTGACCGGTCTGGTTGCTCAGCAACAGTGTGTGGGTCCTCTTCACACACCGCTGGCAGATGTAGCTGTTGTTGCCCTCTCCCCGTTCAGCCTCCAGGGTGCAGCCACAGCAATAGGCGAGCAGCCAATCAAAGGCCTGTTGTCAGCTGCTGCTGGGGCTCGCATGGCTGTGGGAGAAGCCCTCACTAACTTGATGTTTGCAAGAGTGACTGCTCTCAAGGTGAAAACATGTGCCTGTACATGTTTGTAAGTTAAGTGGTTAAATGAATATTTTGCTGTAAATATTCTTCTTTAAATATCTTGGCAGGATGTGAAGTGCAGTGGGAACTGGATGTGGGCTGCTAAGCTCCCAGGAGAGGGGGCGTGCCTGTGGGAGGCATGTCAGGCAATGTGTGAGGTCATGGGCCAGTTGGGTGTGGCCGTGGATGGGGGAAAGGATTCTCTTAGCATGGCTGCACGTGTCAGTGGAGAAACTGTTAAAGCTCCAGGTACTGGTCCTATACTTTGCATGTGAAGCCAGTGTCAGTTAATTAAGATTTGTCAGATGAAATCTTGCCTCATTGAACTTGTTTATATAATAACGTTGTTAACTGTTATTGCACAATTAGAAAAGTTGCTTGACTTTAGTTACTCCTTCATAGAGACCGTATTCGAGACACTGTTGTATGAACAGGACAAATCGAGAGTCACGCCTGTTCATTATTACGTTGTCAGTTCTAAAAACTGTTTGTGTTAACACAGCCTATGTGATTTTAATCTTATGTAATCCATTGTCTGCTTGTGCTTTGTTCATGTTGCACAACAACCTTTTCTCTTTCTTTTTTAGGCTCTCTGGTTATCTCTGTGTATGCTGTGTGTCCTGACATCACAGTCACCGTGACCCCTGATTTGGAAAACCCTAATGGCAGAGGTCAGTCCTGCACATCAGTAGCATAACTTTTAACTTTTTAGCACCTTTCACCTTTTCAAATCCATCTTGTATTTCTGCTGATATATTAAGAGTGTACAAATATAATTTGCTCCTCTCTCATCTCTTAGGCGTGCTTCTGTATGTACCTGTGAGCTCAGGTAAATACAGACTGGGTGGCTCTGCGATTGCTCAGTGTTATGGACAACTTGGAGACTGCAGTCCAGACCTGGATCAGCCAGACAAGCTCTCTGCCTGTTTTATCACTACACAGGCATTGATTCAGGGTCAGTGCGTGCTTATAAAATGCAATGCTACAACACTGAGACCTGATTGTTTACTTCCTCTGTATTGATACATTAAAGGGATAGTTCACCCAAAAATAACAATTCTCTCATCGTTTACTCACCCATATGCCATCCTAAATGTGTATGACTTTCTTTCTTCTGCAGAACACAAACAAAACTGTTTGAAAGAATATCTCAGCTCTGTTGTTCCTTACAATGCAAGTGTATGGTGATCAGACCTTTGAAGCTCCAAAAAGCACATTATGGCTGCATTAAAAGTAATCCATACATCCAAACATTCAGCTCCAATGGTTTAATCCATATCTTCAGTAGTGATATGATAGGTGTGTGTGAGAAATATATCAATATTTAAGTCCTTTTTCAACCATACATCTCCACTTTTACTATAAATATCTCCTTTCACATTTTGAAAGTGGAGATTTTTGGTAAAAAAAGAACTTAAATATTGAACTGTTTTTGACCAACACCTATCATCTTGCTTCAGAAAACATAGAATAAACCACTGGAGTTGTATGGATGATCTTTTATGTTATTTTTTTGGAGCTTCAAAGGCCTGGTCACCATTCACTTGCATTTTATGGACCAACAGAGCTGAGATATCCTTCTAAAAATAAAAAATACATAAAATTTTTGTTCAGCAGAATGTAGAAAGTCATACACCTCTGGGATGGCATGAAGGTGAGTAAATGGTGAGAGAATATTCAATTTTGGATGAACTATCCCTTTAATAGCACAAGGTTTCTGCTACGGGTATGACATCAGCAGCTACACTACTAAAATTATCAGCAACATTTGTAAACTGATCTAGGACCAGCACTTACTCCTCCCAAATACTGTTGCCCCTAAAATTGTGATTTCCAGGCCTAAAGTTATAAAAATAAACAAAATCTTGCAATTCATAGAAAAGTCAAGGAAATTTGTTGTGAATGTAGATTTTTCAAGTTATGCTCAGCTCTAAAATATTTAAATGGTTAGAAATGGCTCTTTGTGAGTACATTTTCTATTTAAAATAATAATAATAATAATAATAATAATAATGATTACTCTGTAATCACAAATGACTGGATAAGTGATATAACATCTTTGGTTTAAAGGTGTGGAAACTATTTAGCCATTTTGATCTCATTTCTATACAATCTTTGATCGAAAACGTCTTATATTGCAGATCGACTGCTGACTGCCGGACATGATGTCAGTGATGGAGGGCTTATTTCCTGTCTGCTGGAGATGGCCTTTGCAGGCAATTATGGGATTGAGGTGGACTTGCCTTTAGTAGGCGTTGAAGGTTAGTAATAAAAAATATGATTTCGATTTTAGCCAGTGATATCTTTTTTCTCTCTCACACCCTTTCTATGTTTCATCCCTCTCTTTTAGTGATGGAAGCTCTGTTTTCAGAGGAGCTTGGGCTGGTTTTAGAAGTGTGTGAGAGTAATGCAGTGAATGTCTGTCAGAGGTACACAGATGCTGGTCTCGTCTGTCACAGGATTGGTACAACCTCTAGTTTTGGACCCCAGGCTAGGGTGAGCTGTTATCTAAGGATATGAGATCTGTGGAAACTAAAATATAGGTGGTTTCAGCAATATTCTTTAACATTAACGATTAAGTGATGTGCAGAGTAAAGCATATGATAAACTGTCACTGTTTAAGATGTGTAAATGGGCATGGATTTCTTTTCTTCTTTATACTAACTTTTAGGTCAGAGTGAGTTTGTGTGGACAAGAAGTGCTGAATGAGCGTCTACCCACACTTCGTGCGATATGGGAAAGCACAAGCTTCCAGCTGGAGCGACTGCAGGCCAATCCATTCTGTGTCCAACAGGAGGAAGAAGGGCTTACTTCTCGCACACAGCCTTACCTCAAACTCACCTTTGACCCTTCCCAAACACCAGTCATTAAGGAACTTGGTGAGGCCATGAACAAAATGTAACATAAGTAAACTTGTATTTATTCTATCCTTATTTCTGCACTGTACCAGGACCAAGAGTATAGCAACAATATTGATACAGCTCTCAGTGTCTGTACTTTAGCTTCAGGAAAACCTCGTGTTGCTGTAGTGAGAGAGGAAGGCAGCAATGGAGACAGAGAGATGTCTGCTTCTCTCTTCATGGCTGGATTTGAGGTAAAAATACACCTATATCTAAAAAATAGCTATTATCATATTAAAATAGATTATACTGTATATTGTTTTATTAGCGATAGTTATTTTCAGAAATTAAATTAGCAAGGCTGAATTTGAGTTTTTTTTTTTTTTTTTTAGGTTTGAACTTTTGTACTTTGTGATCTGTAGGTGTGGGATGTCACAATGCAGGACCTGTGTACAGGCCCCACGACCCTTGACCCCTTTCGAGCTGTGGT
The DNA here is from genome assembly GCA_032164185.1 of Moxostoma hubbsi. NCBI lineage: Eukaryota > Metazoa > Chordata > Actinopteri > Cypriniformes > Catostomidae > Moxostoma > Moxostoma hubbsi. The sequence goes on from JAVLUX010000031.1 coordinate 22,601,219, forward strand.
GTTTGTAGGTGGATTCAGCTATGCAGATGTGCTAGGGTCAGCTAAAGGTAAAATTAAGCTATTGCATATTACAGCATTTTGATATCACTGCTGAACTATATAAGGTTAAAGGGATAGTTCACCCAAAAATTAAAATTATCTCGTCATTAACTCACCCTTATGCCATCCCAGATGTGTATGACTTTCTTTCTTCTGCTGAACTCAAACAAAGATTTTTAGATTTGTTTGTCTTTATATTGCAAGTGAATGGTTAACAAAATGTTGAAGCTCCAAAATGCACATAAACACAGCATAAAAGTAATCCATAAGACTCCAGTGGTTAAATCTGTCTTCAGTAGTGATATGAGGAACCGTGTGGGTGAGAAACAAATCCATATTTAAGTCAGTTTTTACCATAAATGCTCCCTGCCCAGTAGCAGAATGTGAAATTGAAAGAGGAGAGTGATCATAAAAAAAAGACTTGAATATTGATATGTTTCTCACCAACACTGTCATATCACTACTTAAGACATAGATTTAACCACTGGAGTCTTATGGATTACTTTTATGCTGTGTTTATGTGCATTTTGGAGCTTCAAAGTTCTGGCCACCATTCACTTGTATTGTGGGGATCTACAGAGCTGTAATATTATTCTAAGAATCTTTGAGTTCAGCAGAATAAAGAAAGTCATACACATCTGGGATGGCATGAGGGTGAGTAAATTATGATAAATTATTTTTCAGGGTGGGCTGCCACGGTGACTTTTAACCCCAGGGCTCGAGAGGAGTTTGAGCGTTTCCGTAATCGTGATGACACGCTGAGTCTGGGAGTGTGTAACGGATGCCAGCTCCTTGCTTTGCTGGGCTGGGTAGGGGGAGGAGAGGATGGAGGTGAGCTTGAACTCTCTAATTGTGTAATTGGCAACCAAAGCCTCAAGAATGTCCCACTTTCCTGCTCTGCCTTACCACATTCATCCTCTCATTTTATTTACCAGTACTTTGTTCTCCACTGCAGGTTCTGATGTTACTCTGACCCATAATAAGTCGGGTCGTTTTGAGTCGAGGTTTGTGAGTGTAAGCATCCTGCCCTCTCCAGCCATCATGCTCAAGGGAATGGAGGGCTCTGCTCTGGGTGTTTGGGTTGCTCATGGAGAAGGTTCGTAAATGTGTACTTCATAAAACTGTACAAGTACGGTACATGTCTGAGTTAGCTTTTGTACCTCTTTGTACATTTTTAAAGCATAATTCCAGGGTAATATACCAAAGTAAAACAGGGATCTGATGACAAAATAAGGTAAGTGGCAATATATCTGTATCGTTATCAGTACTGGCCTGTCTTTTTTGTTCAAATCAGTATCTGTATCAGACAAAAATGTTAACATCGGTGCATCCCTATTTACTGCCTATGTAAAAAAATTATTTTATAAAAAAAGTATTATGTGAAACGCAAAATATTTCAAACAGTAGTATGCTACATTGTCGTCATTATGTTGCATGTTTGATTCAGCGAGTGCCAGTTGCCATCTTGGAAGTAAATATGGTTATTCCTTTTTATTCCAATTTTGTGTAAAAATGTCAGTTTTTGTCAGTTCAGTGAAATTCTAAGTTAAAACTAACACATTGCTTCAGCGTTATGTACGCTCGTTGGTTGTATATTACACATTTTCCTAAAAGTAGGTCATCCTGGTATTCTATGCATATAAAGTGTATTGTTGTATGTTATTGTGACTATACCTTGAGGCTCACATTTCCTCTTCTGTGGCTTTTAAATACACCTTTCCTGTGCTCCACAGGTCTAATGCAGTTCCGTTCTCCTAAAGCTCAGCAGAAACTGATCAGCGCCTCTTTGGCTCCTCTACGTTATGTGGACGACTCGGGAGCTCCTACTGAAATCTATCCCATGAACCCCAACGGTTCTGCACAAGGTGTGGCAGGCATCTGCTCAGCAGATGGGCGGCACCTGGCCATGATGCCCCATCCGGAGCGGGCCGTGCTGGGCTGGCAATGGGCTTGGGCCCCTCACCACCTCAGGGGATCACTGGAGCACTCACCGTGGCTTAGTATGTTCCGTAATGCCACAGCGTGGTGTCAGAGTGCATAGAATGTGGTAGGGGGAGACACTAAATTCTATTGTACGTTCATAATGTAATCTGAATTAACTATAGAAACACTATTTTGTGAAAGGACTAACCAAATAGCCAAACTTGCCAACACATTAAAAAATTTCACATGGAGAATTGTGAAAGTACTCTGGATCTTCTTGGACTGACAAGTGTAGATCTAACACTCATCTTTATTTTTGTTTTATACAGGCATTGTTGTTATGTACTAGAATTTAATAAACATATTTCCTGCTGGGAAAATCCACACAAAAATAAATCCTAAATTCATAATGGGCTTCTCAAGTTTCACAATGGAATTATAATTTGCCAATTTAAAATATCATGATTTAATCTATTCCAGAAATTATGAAAATTATGAAAATTCCATGGAAATGGTTTACTGATAAAAACACTACAATGCATTTAATAAACAAATGAAAATATTTCTGTTAAATGTGGGGATTTGTGAAAGGTAAATAGAACACATTTAAATATTATGATAAATAATTGTTTATTAGAAACATGTATATTTACAAAAGTACTTTACATTTAATACATACATTTGTTTGTAAGAAAAACACCTTAAATTGCCCTTCAAAATATAACCTTATCAGAACTCTTCCTATCTGTCTGTGCCTTGTGTCTATTTTAGACACATCTTCATTGAAAATCCATGTTCACAGAGAGCAAAGTGCACCAGGTCATAACACCGTTAACCTTTCCCAACAAGGTTCATTAGTGTAATTTCAACATTCTAGTTAGCACATTACCAATGTCCTCTATAATGTGTCCGTCAGCACACCCTGGGTGACTGAATGCGTTCTTGTCCTCTGTGGCCCCATCTGTTGGTTAATGTTAATAATGCAAATAAGAAGAAGGAAGACCACAACAAAATCATCAATTATGCCCAGCATTCTGCTCAACGGTCCAGGAAGAGTCTCCAGTGGGGATGCCGCAGACAAGGCCGCCCCAAAGCCACAGACAGCCACCCTCAAAAGAAACAGCCACACCAGGCTGCCCATGTTCCCCAACCATCGCATCAAAAACAGCAGGAAGAGTGGAGCATCACACAGGTAATCCTTAACCTGGGAAAGGAAGAATTACATATTGTAATGTGTAACCGCAGAGGTGTATTAGAGTTAAGTTTGTTCTGTATGCATGCATGTGTGATCAATTTAATCATATTTCCATGTCTTCCCACTATACACCACAATGCCCTACACCCTCACTGACCTGTGGTTTCACAACCCAGTGTACCATCAGAGTATTAAAAAGTAACGGAAATAGGTGTGGTGATTTAATATAGCCAAGAGCAAATAAAATGATAAGGTCTTTGCTGAGAAGTAATAATGGTAACTGAATCTGCCAAATGGATTTACAGGGAGAGGCACAGATGTGTCAACAAAAGAGAGAAAGGTTATATAATTATTATATAAAGTTTTGCAGTGTTCTGAGTAGCAGCATCAATGAACACTAAAATAGGCTACATTTTCATGACCCCAAAACTGACTGAAATAAAGTTAAACTTGTAGTTTTTGGTACACATTAATACAATTTAAAACACGTCTAAATTAAACATGAAAATGCAACTAGAAAGGTATTACACTACGCCCTTGACTTTAATTCTGCTGAACACAAACATACATTTTTGAAACAATGTCTCAATTCTACAGGTCCATAGAATGCAAGTGAATGGTGACCAACATTTTGAAGCTACAAAAAGGCAGCCTAAACGTTGCCAAGGAGACTGCTGATTGTAAGATTTATTGTGGAAAAATTAGTTACATTTTGGCATGTTCTCCCCCATAACCAATTGGATCACTTCAGAAGACCAGGATTAAACCACTAGAGACATATGGATTACTTTTATGCTGCCTTTATGTGCTTTTTGGAGCTGAAAAATTTGGGTCGCTGTTCACTTGCATTGTATGGACCTACAGAGCTGAGATTCTTCTAAAAATCTTCATTTATGTTCAACAGAATAAAGAAAGCACATTTCAAAAAAAAAAAAAAACTCAATTCAAAATAACCCTGTTGCACTTAACTTTACCTGTCTTGGTGCTCCAGAGAAGCGCTTATTATAGTCTCTGACATGTCTTAACACTTCTCTCTCCTTACATTCAGCTGTGTTCTCACTGAAGAGATGACGCATCTTATTCACCTGAGAATAAAGAATAAAAGACACAAACGAGATTCAGAGATTGACCCTTTCTGTAATTCAAAGGATTTTACAGATGGTATGAAGTACAGGATGTAGGTATCTTACCATCTGTCTGCATAAAGGACAGTTGATGGCATCTAACCAGGAGCCATGTTTCCAGTATGATATCAGACATGGTGCTGGAGAGGGAAAGAGACAGAAGATCTGGTAAACGTGGGCTACGTGTTAACAGAATAATGGCCTCTCCTTCACCCTGTGCCTACTGCCATGTGCCAAATCTTTTGGCAGACAGAAATCTGTGTTTATTACCGCAATAGTCTACACAGGCATTTTATTGCTGCTTCACAGAGGTAAAGCGGTGAATTGTAAACTATTTTTTTAGGACTTGATGTCTTTTTAAATTGTGTATTGACTCAAGTAACACAAATTTGGATTATATTGCTCACCTTCTGTTAAAACCACATACAAATATGGATTAGTTTCATGTTTGTTGCTGTTACTTACGTCATTCTTTGATCTCTGGCATTCCCATTTAAATAAAAGGATTTAAATAAAATCAAATTGGTTTTCTTATAAATTATTATTTGAGATAAATGACACTAATGTATGATTCGAGGATCAGGTCCACTTCTATATGGTTAATATGTGAAGAGTCGTAACAAACAGGCTGTCTAATCTAAGTGTAGTTTGAGGGCATTGTGAAAGGCTTCTGTGTATGTGTATCAGCACGTATGTTTTTTTTTTTTATTATTTAATTTCATTACTTTAATATCTTTGCTGCTTTTAAATAAGTCTCTTTGTTGTGTTCATAGAGGGCCTAATGTGTAAAAAGTCATGTGATCTGTGTCAGGTGAGAGAGACAGCTATCGTAACTATGACAACAGTTTAATATTAAACTCCATAAGCAACACTGTAGATGAGTCACGTGACCCAGTGAGTGTCGAGTACTTTGAGTGAACACCTTCTGTGTAAATGTCCACCACCATCTGCTCTCTTGTAATGTAGACAAGTTTGTCTAGTCTACGATTTGCTAAGTACCTAGAGTAAATCTAAAGTGAACTAGCATGTTATAACGTTATTGTACATACCAATCTGTGTAAATGTCATTGATTGATCCGATCTCAAAACAAATTTGATTAATTTACATTCTGAACCACATGATGGAAGATTCCGTTTTAAGATAGCTACTCGTTGTCTACGGACAAGATTAAGTACTTTTATATTAATTAAGTTAGTTTAATTCTCTAGCTTATTAATAAATATTATTTATTATTCTTTGTTATCTTTACAATGTGTCTATCAGTCCTAAAGTTAAAAAAAAGTCACTTGTACATAAAATAAGTACATTTTACTTAACTTTTCAAAGGCTTGAATAATTAATGAGCTTGCATGGTTTCACTGTTTGCAAGTTTATTTACTGTTTATTCACTGTTTACTATTGTTAATTTAGGTGTTACGTTTGGTAACTTCTTGTTTTGTGCAAGTCTGAAGTTCATTTTGTACTCAAAACTACCCATTAATGAAAAAAATTAATTAAAGTGTTTTTTGCATCAAGTTATTTTTATCGCCAGTGATGCAAGACAATGTTGTCCTATAGATTATATATACTGCATTAAGCTACCCTGAGGTAGGCTTCCATATGTCAAGTGGTACATGACTAATCATGTTTGAAGAAAAATCTAAACAATACATGTTCTAATAATGTCCAATGCAATTTTACAAAGTTGAAGTAACATTAATATCATAGGGTTATTTGTAAGTAAAAGTTACTGTATGTACTAAAATGTTTAATTTACATTTAGTCACTCACTTTAAGCAATATCATGTCACGAAGTTAAGTAGATTTTACATATTTTTATACCATTAAGATTTACTTAGTTCTACTTAGAAGACAAACTAAGTAAATCTTACAAGTAATCTTTTTTTAATGTAAGAAATGACACCACAGACCAGAAATCTGGTGTTATGATTAACAAAACTCTCTTTTCTATGCAGTGTGATGTATTTAGGCAGTAGGTTGACACACACCACAGAAAAGGTGCCCACAGTTGGTCACTATAGGATAGCTGGCTATTTGTAAACACACAGGGCAGTGGAGGTCTCTGTTTCCTGCTGTTAACCACGGCTTGTGCAAATCCTGCAAGCATGGAAATAAGGGATGATTATTCCGAAAATATAATCTCAAACACTTTAAAATTGCAACAATACTAAACAATAAATGTAGCTGTTGAATACAAATGGAACACAATAAACACTGCTCCAATGCACAAAGCATTGTTTATTTCTAATGATTGCTTCAGTCTTCCAGTATTTCACGGTGAATATGATGGGGATGTGTATTCACCTCTCTGTTGTCAATGTCAGGATTGTGTGGCTGACCGTGACTCCTTATAGAGGACCTTCAAAAGTGAGAGATGCAATTATTGAAGAGATATACAGTGGAGTTTATATTCACCCATTCATACATTGTTATTTGAACTGAGAAAATCCCAATAACAATGCAGGACTAAAGTTTAAAAGGTCATCTCAGGACTGGATATAAATTGATTCATGAGCATAATTACTTTAGATTTTCTTTTGAAATTCTAAGTAGCCTAAAGTACTTCATTCTATTTCATAAGAGTAAAAGCATGTATTCATCTCAAGCTAGAAACTGAATTATCTCTTAAAACTTAAAAAATTTATTACACTTTTCATTACTGAGTCATCTGGACAAGCTGAACGATGTCTGGAGGAGCATGTACGACATCTAAATTTAGCTGGCTGACACACCTGTGTTTAACTCACAACAGATGGGTGAGTAAAAGGTATTTGAGAGTTGAAGAGTTACATTTATATGAATTAAGTTTGACATACTAAACTCTCTGATGTCATAGTGTAGGTCTTAGCGTGTCTGTGCGGTGTCTTTTATTGCACCAACATACCATAACACAATCAACATGCAGCCTTAGAACAGCACAAAACAGTATATACAGTATATAGATATATATATACATGTGCATAGACACATGTTGGAAGTGACTGAACTCTTTAGATAAAAGCTTACATCAAACAAAATGTATCTAATATTAAGGGAAGTTCCCAGTTAGAAAAGTTGCTGTGTACATGCACATAATGCAAGACAAAAGTCATAATTTAAATGTTCAAATTACACAACATATAGTTTTAAATAGGAATACACCGCACCGAATTTGAATAAGATACAAATAGTTTGAGTATCTCACCTATTGTGAAAGCTGTGACTAGTGGCCATGTTTCTTGTTAGTAATTCAGTTGCTCCTCTCGCAGAAGGCAGAGATTGGAATGCTTTCTCACTGCTTCACTGTACACAGTAAATTTGACAGACAGGTCAATCATTTACCAGGGATTTCAGTCCCACATTTGTCCCTTTTTTCTGGGGTTAAGTAACTACACTGAGTTCCAAGTGGATTTGTGAAATTAAGGAAATTTGCTTGAAGACTAACTGGCCTCTACAAATGCACACTAAATGTTAATGCAAATTGCAAATGTATTGATTAGCAATAGCAGATCAGAAATTTGTGTTTAACAAAGCCTTGCCCATTTCCAGGTGTGTGATGCTTCAGTTTTGTCATGTGACCACTTACACTGGTTTAATGACTGTAAGTCTCCTCCTACATTAAGAATTGGTATATGGTTAACCTGTCTGTCATTTACAGTAAGTTTACACAATCTAATGTGCTGTCCCTCATGGATGACCAAAGAAAGGCATTTCACTGGGATGCCTGGAAATCTCATCACTTGAGCAATCTAGTGAGTTAAAATAAAGCCACATCTGAATTAATACTATAACCATTAGCCTTAAGATATACAGAATGCATATAATCAACTATCCGATCTAATTAGCCATACACACTCACTGAGCACTTTATTAGGAACACTATGGTCCTAATAAAGTGCAGACGTGATCTGCTGTTGTAGCTCATCCGCCTAAAGGTTAAACATATTGTGCATTCTGAGATGCTATTCTGCTTACTATAACTGTACAGAGGGGTTATCTGAGTTACTGAAGCCTTTCTGTCAGCTCGAACCAGTCTGGCCATTCTCCGTTTCTGTTTCCATCCCAAGAACTGCCGCTCACTGGATGTTTTTTGTTTTTGTCACCATTCTGAATAAACTATAGCAAAGCTGAGCAACACACAAAATCACTGAGATCACATTTTCTTTTCCCCATTCTGTTGGTTGATGTGAACATTAACTGAAGCTCCTGACCCGTATTTGCATGATTTTATTCATTGCACTGCTGCTAGTTCACCCAATAATTAAAATGCTTTTATCATTTTCTCATTTACACATGATGTTCCAAACCTGTATGACTTTCTTTCTTCCATGGAACTCAAAAGAAAGTGTTAGGCTGCCTCAGTCACCATTTACTTTTAATTGCGTGGAAAACACATGTAATGAAAGTGAATGGTGACTGATACTACTATTCTGTTTAACATCTGCTTTTATATTCTACAGAAGAAAGTAATATAGGTTTGAAAGGACATGAGGGTGAATGAGGTTTTATTGTTGGCTGAACTAACCCTTTAAGTAAAATCGTGTAATATTGTTAGCTCACGTAACTCGGTTACCCCTCTTCCAAATTGGCTCCATACCATATCAGTCTATTTGTCCTGGACCTTTTTGCTAAAAATTTCTCAAGCTAATATTTATCTTTCCAATTTTTGCTCAAAACGGCAAGGTCACAGTGGCTAAAAATAGCATCTGTTGATTCACAAGGGCCTTGATGTCACAGAGGTAGGTTAAAGACCCCGGCTCCAAATCAGAATCTGAAAGCTGGTAGTTACTATAGGCCAAGGCTGCCATGATCAAGTCCAGTGTCATGTCAGTCAAGCACCACCAGTTATGTTGCCCTACATATTGTTGTTATCAGGTTGAAGTTGCAGCAGAACTCCATTTTTGGTATATTTCTAACCAGAGCTTGTATTGTTAAATGGGACCCCAATTATTGCAAAATTATTAAGACTCAGAATTTTGTGTATTGTTAGGTTGTAATACATTTTAATGTCTTTAATGATGATTGTGTATAAATAATATGTAGACTACTGCCAAAATTGAATGTTTTAATGGATGCATAAAAACATTCTACTTCTCAGTTGAATATTTATGCAGTTATGGAGTGTGTCTCTCTTAATGTTACTGGAATGGAGTGAACTTATCTATAAAGCTGATTTGCGATGAATGCACAAATGTGTCCCATATTTTATATGTGGTTTATGAAGAAATCCCACATATTAGTGTGCTCATTCCATATACTAGGTGTGCATGTGACTACACAATCTTATCTGTTTTTATTTCAAAAGGGGTCATAAAAGGTCTGAGAGGTGTTTTATACATGTTAATGTTAATGTTTAACTGCAGGAAAAACTAATCCATAGACATTGGGGTGAATCAGTATAAAGCCTCTACATTTGTCATGTTTTAAAGCTCTTTAACGGACTCAGTGATGTTCCTTCAAAGGTTTAATCTATTTCTCTGGATCTTTTTGCAGCAAATATGGAAAAGATTAATTGTTTTCTCATATTTGCATACGTGGTACTAAAATAAAATATAGATACAAAAATATTAAAAAATAGTCTTTGTAGACTGTGTGAGCTGGAGCATCAGTTGTCCTATGAAGTGTGGGCATTTGTAAAAACGGACAAGTAGGTGCTGAATATAAAATCAGTCGTATTGTGCGAAATTTGTGTTTACTATGGTGCACTATGCAAAAACAAAAAAAACTATTAATCATAAAAGAACAACAATAAATCCAATAGCAAAGCACAAATCAGAAAACATAACATCAAATCCAAAAACAAAAGAACAAATCAGAAAACATAACATCAAATCCAAAAACAAAAGAACAAATCAGAAAACATAAGAACAAGTCTGAAAACAAATGCCAAAATCTCATTGATTTATGCGCTGAATAATTTGGAATGGTTTCTCACTCAGTAAAACAGAAGATATTTTAGTAGACACTCAGGGATATTTCAACACACAGAGAAAAAAAAGAGTGACATGCGCCAATGGTGAAGAAAACTACACTAAACGACAGTGTGTACAGGCATTTTTTCAACTGACTTTCACAAGTCCTTACATAACAAACACTGTTAAAAATAGAAAAACTTTGTTTTGTTTGAACATTAAAGTCAATCAAATGAACACTTGGACGCCATCGACATTTGAGCACACTTTTTGGACTTTTTCGATGGTCCCTTATGCACCTTCAATGTAGGTGACCTGTAGGTTAGTATTTCAGACCCAAAGCTAACTTTATCCCGCTTGTTCTTTTTGCTCTCTGTGTTGTAAAGTATCCCGTTACTGTTTTACTAAGTGGGAAACCATTCCAAATGATTCAGAGCGTCGGAGCTTTTGGCATTTCTTTTGAAATAATCACACAGGTGGACATTGAACCAATTGTCAAATCGTTTCATTTACGAAAATAACCTCAGTTCCCTGAGACGAAGGGAACGAGACATTGCATACTAACACATATATGGGGAGTTGTCCTTCCACACGACCTAGTTGATACCTCTCTACAATAATTCCAATATTCTAATATTGGCTATGGCATTTGAGCCCCGTACTTTAGGGAGTGTATTTCCCTAGTGCTGACCAGCGCAGCGTTCAAGTCTATTGCGTCTACGCACTTGTAGAAGCGTAAAGGTTTGGTGAATTTACGCCACTGATACTCTGCGCAACAGCAAGGAATAAAATACCAATTCTAGTATTGTAGTATTGGCTAGTTGTTTGAGTCCAGCCCTTTTAGGCGCAAAGCTGTCCGCTATAAAAAGCAGGTGCACAAACACCATTCCTCAGAATTTTCTGACTGAGGGACAAGGAGCACATCGCTTGCACCTCAGAAGAGCTCTGAGTCTTGTAGTGCGGCCAGTGTTCGCAATGTCTCGTTCCATACGTACGCAACCGAGACGTTCCCTTTAGACTCCGTTCACTTGACATATTATATGAACGCATATGGGGAACAGAATTTCATCATGGTGCACTACACGACATAACCTTCCAGAGAGAAAACATGACGCCGCAGTCCTGCGGGACACCGACTAACATGAGTATGCCGCAAGTGAGAGACCCTCATGTTAGGCTAGGAGGGGAGCAAACAGAATGAATATATGAACTATAGTCATACAGTATGAATTAACCCCTTCACGAACCCAGTCGGGAATGGAGTTTATTTATAATGAAAGTGGTTGTGAGTTTCTGGTAAATTACAACGTCCTGATGCAGGCGGTTGTGTAAAATGATGGGGAGCTCGTACTTAAAGGGAGGGGCAGAAGTATATGTTTAGCAAACGAAATAACAAGTAATAGATTGTGAAAAAAGAGACGTTATGTCTAGGTTGTAAAAAAAAAAACATATATCTAGTGAAGACACACAGTTCGTCCATGCCCATGAGGAGGCCATACCTCTAGTTGAGTGTGCTTTAACACCAACTGGGCAGATCTTTCCCTGCAACTCGTAAGCCAGGACAATTACATCAACGATCCAGTGAGAAAGCCTTTGCTTGGAGATGGACATTCATTTCGTGCGTCCTCCATAACACACTGTGGAGAGCGGGGCAGGCCGAGCGGCGACTGTGAGGAGGAGGCAGGAACCGGACGAAGCATCAAAGTAATGTTTTTAATGAGACATTAAAACATAAAGACAAAACATAAACACAAATGCATACAGGGCAGCTGCCTGTAGCTCTCTCTCGGACTGAACCTATCCCTCTCCTCATCTGATTAGCCTGCCCTCCCCCTTGTCACACACACAAAGAGCTGATCAGACAGTCTGAACTGGTGGATGCGCTCAACATATGTGTGTATGCTCGCACAGGGCATAACAAATGCAAGGATTGTTCCTCATCCGAATTAAATGGAGGAGGGAAGAAAGCTTGAAGGTGAACCACATGCACTCTAAAGGGCATGGTTAGAATCTTAGGCACATAGCCTTTTCTGGGTTTGACAGTGGCTTTTCAAATTCCAGGGCCAAACTCCAGACATGAATTTTCAATTGAGAGTGCATGTAAGTCACGACCCTTTTTACTCAGGCCATAGCCAGCAGTAGTGCGATCTTAATGGAGAGCATGCGCAAATCAGTCCAAAAAGAGTCCAAAGGCTCGAAGGGGGGCCCTGCGAGCGCTTTTAGAACCAAAGTTAGGTCCTAAGTCAGGACTGTAGCCGGCAGAGGTGGATTTAATTGTCTTGCCTGTAAAATGTTTTCCTATGGATTCAGGTGCATGATATGCAGATATAGTCACCACATAAACTTTGAGCATTGACAGAGTGAGTCCTGCATCTAATCGCTCTTTAAGAATATGAGAATTTCATGTATGGGGCAATTTACTGGGTCTTTGCCATGTGAAAAACACCAATCAGTGAACTCATTCCATTTTATTTCCCATGGCAAGCTCTATAACATCTCTATAATTTCTGAAAACCATGGCAGATTGGGCCATTTCAGTGCAATTTACAGAATTTGATTGTGCTCAATCGTTGTAAACACCAGCTCTGGTGCGTACCAGTATTTTGACAGTTCTTTATGAACTTCAGGGAAGAATTGGGCAGATCTACGAGATGTGGTCGCTTAGCGGGATCCAGACTGCAGGAACCATTCATCAAGTTGAGATTGTGTAGGTTCCTCTGAAGGAAATCACTCGATAGCAAGCTCTTCGACTGCCCTTGAAAGGACACGAAGCTTCTCCTTATCAGTGGTGGGTACACGCTCCTCGCCCAACGCTGGGGGCTGGAAGCATCATCCACTGACCACTCGCCTGATGCAGCGATGGACATTATATCGTCATCATCCCCAGCGTTAGAACAGCCGAATGAGACAAGGCTGAGCCCTCTTGTGGAGGGCCGGAGCTCATCACGCACATAATGTATCGGCATAGGCGCGTTGCATGGAGATTGAGGGCCTCGCAGGTTGTGTGCCAGCATGAGGACCACCTCAAATTCAACCTGCTCGACCTCCCTCCCCGGTATCACAGAAGAGGCAGGTGGGAGGGTGCAGGAGGTTGAATCATCCCTCAGAACGAGGGTGATTCGCGAGCAAAGTGTCTTGAGACTCCACCTTCACAGTGAAGGCAGTCTGTCTCCATGAAAGCTGACTCTGCGTGAGCTTGGCCCAGAGAGAGAATGCAGCTCTCATGCTGGTCAGATAGATGTGTCTCTCACACAAGTAACACTTACGGAACAACATCTTTAAAAAGACACGAACACGTAAGCAACTATTTTAGATATATATAGTATATATAATATAGTATAGTTGACAGCGTAGCAGTAGATGGCTTCTAAACAGGAGATAAATCACTGTCTTGAAGAAAGAAACTTCTTCGTTTGTGCACCTACATTTATAGCGAACAGTTTCACACCTAAAAGGGCGGGACTACTCCTAGTCAATACTAGAATATACTGCCTTTATTTTAGAGAGGTTTCAACCAGTGTTAATTTCGTCGGACGAGACGAGACTAAATATGTTCGTCAACGACCTTTTTTTCCATGACTAAGACGAGACGATGACGAGACTGCACCAATGTCCAAAAACGCTGACTAAGACTAAATTAACATGCATTATTGTTGACGAAAAAAGACGAGACTAAAATGTTTTGCATAAAATAAAAACTAAGATAAAATCTCTCTTCATTTTCGTATACAATCGTCTCTACTTTTTCACCATGAGATAGAATATTCAGCTGTTACGCCTTCAAAATATTCCGAATGAGTTCGCGCTGTTGCTCTAGTAACGGTTACAACAGGTCTCATACTCCTGTGGCTGCAACACGAAACTACATGGAGCAAGAACACAACAATCATAGACAGTGGCGAACACGCGACGAGCGCCGACGACATGCTAGGTAGAAGGAAGAGGCTCGATATTTGGTCGCATTTTAGGTACAATGATATTGACAAAAAGTCAGAATGTCATTATAACTGACGGGAAGCACTGCGGACAAAAAATATCGGGGAAAAACACCACCAACCTTAAGCAACATCTAAAGGCTAACCACCCACACATTCAGGGAAGTTAACTTAAATTAACGTCTCATAAGCTAATGCTGATTTTAGGCATCTACGCTGTAAATTAACCAGTTAGCTATGGTGTTGTGGCACATACATTATGCAGGTTATATATATTTTATGTAACTTATTTGCTTAATAAAATACTCTTCAGAACAAGTTCATCATTTGTGAATGTGTCTCTTAAATCAGAAAACCAGACACGTTTAACAAAGTGAATTCAACAAATCATTCAACAAGTGTATTTTGTCAGGTAATTATGACATTTAACCAATATCTGAGATGTGTGAAACATTATTTGACTGAAATGGTTATCTTAGAATTAATCTCAGAAATAATTTATTTAAAAAAAGACAAAATGTTTTGAAACTTGACTAAGATAGTAGTTTTCTTTTGACTAAAACTAGACTAAAATGACGAGACTTTTAGTTGACAAACTTGACAAAGACACCTTAAATTCTCTTTTGACTAAAACTAGACTAAAATGACGAGACTTTTAGTTGACTAAAACTTGACTAAGATACCTTAAATTCTCTTTTGACTAAAACTAGACTAAAATGACGAGACTTTTAGTCGACTAAAACTTGACTAACAAAAAAAGATATGTGAATGACTAAATATGACTAAAACTAACAAGGACATTTCGCACAAGACTAAGACTAAGACTAAATTAAAAATAGGTGACAAAATTAACACTAGTTTCAACTAGGTGATGTGGAAGAACAACTCCCCATATGCGTTAGCACGCAATGTCAAGTGTACTGAGTCATAAGGGAACTGTCAAAAACTGGACAGCTCTTGTTACTGCATTTTGTCTAAATTTGACATGTGCCCACCTTTTTTTAATGTTGTGGAAACCAAATCATTTAATCAGCCGTGTACACTGGCTCTCTTATACACGATGCCCTCCAAGTCAATTTTGATTGGCTGGATGGCATCCTGAACTCAAAGACCATTGGTATTTTATTCCTTGCTGTTGCGCAGAGTATCAGTGGCGTAAATTCACCAAACCTTTACGCTTCTACAAGTGCGTAGACGCAATAGACTTGAACGCTGCGCTGGTCAGCACTAGGGAAATACACTACCAGGTGAGATGTAATGCAGTGGGAAAGGGAAGCGCAGTGTTGACAGGTGGACGGAATTATTTACCCGACAGCACAGAGCAGAGATGGATTTAAATAAAACGGTGCTGTGTGAGAGCCTGATTATTTGGGTAAGGTTCTGTCTTTCATATAAATGTCACGTGAGCATGTGCACCAGGTGTCGTTTATTTATGTGCGATCAGAGGCGTTACCTGTCGCAGGTAGTCGTTTACATCTAGCACCATGGTTAAAAAAAAACCCGGAAATAAGACATTTAAGTGAAGCTGTGGCTTTACACTTGTTCATGTAATCCAAATGTGGTTTGTAATGCATTCATCACAACAGTAACAAATGACGCGAGACTCGTCCAGCACGCGACCTTCATTTATATTCAGTGAGCATTAAAATCTGAAAGACGAGACTCGTTCGATCCAAGTTAGAGATGTAAACAACACAAACAGTCACAGCCGACTCCATCCTCATCCGATTTAAGCGTCTAATCTGGTTAGCTAGGGTATTTGTGGAATGTCTCTTATTCGATCTTTTCAGAAGCTCTTATGCAATCAAATATCTCCTGGCACCGGCGTCTAATGAGGTCGCTATGATTTTTGCCTGAGCTGTATGATGGCAAGGGCGCGTTCGTGCGTGCAGATAGTGGTTCTAGCAGGTTCTAGCCTATATGTATGTTTACATTGAGGATGCGCCATGGGACCTTTAGAGTATTTTTCAGAAAGACTTGTAAGGTGCAAAAATAATAAATGGATCATGTTTTAATGCATTAGAAGAAAGAACTGTGGTGTTTCCAATATAGTCATTATCCATTCTGCTACAATGAGTGGCATGCCCCTGGTTTGATTTCAGATATGTGGCACATTTGATTGTTTTCTATTGTCCCAAACTAACATTTACATAGTGATCTTAAGTGCCCAAGTGCATTAATCAGAACGGTATGCTTTGCTGTTCACCCAAATATGCACAATTTGTGGGTCTGTGCAAATCTACAGTATATCACAGAAGTTTAGACTTGCTATGCTACAATAGTGCAAAGATTTTTGATAACAATAAATATTAACTACATGCTTTTGTTAACGTTTACGCCGCTCCATTCCTTCGGTTTGCTCATTTGATTGGATGACTAACTTTTTAATACAAAACCTACTATGCTAGTTTCATTAGCATATACATATAGCATTGCTGTGCACTATGATGATTTATTTTACTGTCAATACTTATGATTTTCATTTATTTGTGTATGTGTCCTCAGCTGCAGACGTTTAACACCGCAGCCCCTTGTAAGACAGTGGAGGATCTGACCTCAGGGGTAGCCATGTCTCAGGCTCTGCATCAGATGTGAGTGGGTTTACATTTGCATGGCATTAAGATACTAAAAGCATTAGGCAGATTCAAGGTATACATTTGGTCTGTATCTGTGTCTCCTTGTTATTGAATCCATGACCTTGTTGTGTTGCTATGTCCATGCTCTTCCAGATAAGTTGTGTTTGTTTGTGCGGACACCTTTTGTCAAAAATGACCAGCCCAATAAGTTTGCAAATAAATCCTTCATATTTCATGTATTATACCAAGATATTGCATTAAATCATTTTTGGACACATTTATAATATATATTTGTGGAAGGATTTATTGAACTGAGCTTAAACCATGCTAGTGCACTCCCTGCAGGAAAAAAAAAATAATATTAATAATTATGTAACAAATTAATAACCACTTGCTTGATGTAAACAAAATATGTGTCATTTTAAAGCTTAGAATCTGGACTTAGCAAAGAGTAATGCCTACCAATTCATAAATAATGCTCTTTAATTGGCTGACAAATTAGAACTGTTTTGTTCTTATAATTTTCAAATGTGTTATCTCTACAATTATATTCAGTTGGTAAAAACATAAAAAAGTTGAGATAGCCATGTGTTATATACTGTTGGCAAATTTGTTTCATGCAGAGGCCAAACTGCAGTGAGTAGTAGTGTATGAAATCCCCGCTGACATACAAATATAATAAACAAGAGTGTCTTTTTGTCAAGTTTTTCCTTATTACTTCCTGAAACATACATAAAACATGGACAAGGACATATCGTAACTGACAGACTTTCGCAATTCAAACAAGCCAAAACACATCATAATATGATAAGTAGATCTAAGAGTAAACATGGAAAGATGATGCACAAAAGGGCGCTCAACAGACTTTGTGTGCGCTTTTCAATTGTGTGTGTGTGTGTTTGCGCTTTTGTGTGTGCTTGTGTGCGTACATGTCCGAGGACATATGTGCTCATCTAAAGGATAGGGATGCTCCTGAACACTAAATATTTCTGTATTTTGTAGTCTAATCCATTCATTTCCAATGGCCGGTCACTTTAGAGAGAGAACACCAGAGGTGAAATTAAACCAATAAAATGTTATGAAAATGATCTAAAAAATGTTTGTGTTCAGATGCAATCTGTGGAAAAAAAGTCATGGAATTCCATCTGGATGAAATAAACTACAGTACACAGATGAAGAAAAAAGTTAATTAGTCATTTTTTTACTGGAACACAATATAAAGGTTAGATGAACCATGTCCTGCCAGTTGAAGTAAAGAAAATCCCCTCTCTTTGACTCTTTCTGTCTTCCAGCAACTGTTTGTTACATTATGTATCATTTCACAACTATATCAAATCGGTCTTTTCCAGTCCATCTCATCTTGATAGGGTCTGAATGTTTTATGTCTTGCACCAGAATGTGGGTAGTCTTCAGAGTCACGTTACCTGAGATGTATTCGTTTTCTTTATTTTTGCATTTTCCAGGATTACAATCCAGTGCAATGAAAATTAGCATGTTTTGTTTTTAGTGAGTCAGTGGAACAAGGGAATATGAAGTAATCCTGATTACATTACATGTGAATGTATGTGAGAATGTGATGAAAACAAAATATTTACTTATTAAATTCTATTTTACTGATTGTACTTGTTTTAAATTGATCTGAATTAAAGAATCTGAATGAGATCAGGCTGAACTGCACTGATCACTATTTCAATTTCAGAGAACCTTCATGGTTCAGTGAGAGCTGGCTGGCACGCATTAAAGAGGATGTTGGGGATAACGTTAGACTCAAGGTAGATTTACTTTTATTTTAGGCCTCAGTGCTTAAAAACAAATCATGTCAAATGCAATGTGTTAACTACATTTTTTCCCTCCATTTTTACAGATTAACAACCTAAAAAAGATCCTTCAGATGATTGTTGATTATTATAATGAGGTAAATGACACACTAAGCTTTGACGTATTAAAATGCTTGCATAATTTCAGTGTCAATCTTAATTCCTCTGAATTTACAACAAGAAATGTGCAATCTCTTCACCACTAGCCTCATCAAATGGAATTGAAAGAAATGTTAACATAAAAAGTACACTTTTGAACTCGCTCACAAAGTTTTTAAGTTTGCTACTCACAACTCAACTTTTTATTATAGCTCCGTCTGTGTAAGCCACAGTTAATTGTATTCTTTTTAAGATTGCAATATATGTTTTATTTTAATAAAGATATAATGGCCATACTTTGTCTTTCCAAGTGTGTGTGTTAGTCTGTGCATGTATGTGTAATGTTATATGTGTTACGATCTCTTTGTGGTGTAGGTATTGACCCAGCAGATCTCAGAATTCCCACTTCCTGACCTGATGCGCATTGTAGAGCACTCTGACCAAGTAGAGCTTGGGCGCCTTCTACAGCTCGTCCTGGGGTGTGCTGTCAAATGTGACCGGAAACAAGGTTCAGCTTTAAGGAAGTGTTGGGAGCTTCTTGTAGGGAAAAGAACAAAACGAAGAATAAAAAGAAGATAACACATTGGAGTTATGAAATAGAAATTATATTCTGATATATTTTACAATAAATATGTATTTAATCACTTTTAATCCTGTGAAATTTCTGTTTTTCCAGAGTATATCCAGATCATCATGACCTTAGAGGAATCTGTACAGCATGTAGTAATGACTGCAATCCAGGAGGTCAGGAGTTTCACATTTCATCCATTTCTTATTATTAAAATGTAGTTTTGTAAAGAAATTCATACACAGGCTCATTTTATTATGTCTGCAAAACTAATTTCAAGCATTTCAGCACAAGTCTTTAAAAAAGGGGTTTTAAGATAATGAGAAACGTTGCAGTCAAATGTGTCTAAACTTTTGACTGCTAGTTTTGCAGGAAGAGAAAGGACATTCAAAGCTTTTAAAAATGTTGTGTTAACAGCTTATGATCAAGGAGAACGTTTCTCCGTTAGGAACAGAACCTTTAGGAGACAGTGAACAACAGGTAAGAAATAAACAGTGTTTTCATTATGCAATTCAATGTTTTTGTTGTGACAAGCTCATTGGCTATAAAGGAACAATTCACCCAAAAATGAAAATTCTCGCATTATTCACTTACTCTGATGCCATCCCATAAGTACAAGGGTGCCAGCACTTCGACGGTCCAAAAGTTATATTTAGGCAGCATAAAAGTAATCCATGCAACTCCAGTCGATCAATTAATGTCTTCTGAAGAGAATCGATATGTTTGTGTAAAATGTACATCAATAATTGAAACGTATTTAACTTTAAAGGGCAGTTTCGTCCAGGTCTCTGATGCAGTTTGAAATGTCCGAACTCTAGAGTGAACTCACCGACACGCTTGCGTCACTCTATGCGTCAGCTGCTGGCAAGAAGCACTTTTTAAAAGTTAATAACATTTTAATTACGATTATTTTTTTACACAAACTTATCAATTCGCTTCAGAAGACATTCATTGATCGACTGGAGTCGCATGGATTATTTTTGTGCTGCTTAAATATGACTTTTGGACCGTCAAAAAGCTTGCACCCATGTACTTCCGTTATAAGGAATCATCAATCTTCTACTAAAAATCTTAATTTGTGTTCTGCTGAAGAAAGACGGGATGGCATCGGTGTAAGTGAATAATTCATTATTTTTCATTTTTGGGTGAACTGTTCCTTTAAGATCAATATGTCTCTAGTAGCATTGGTAAGTGATGCCATGTGTGTCTGTCCATGTGTACATGTTTTGTTTGTAGTTAAAGAAAGCCTTAGAGGATTTAACTGAGGTGATGGCAGAGAAAGATGAGTTGTCACAACGCTGTCAGGAGCTCGACATCCAGGTGAGAGACCCGTTTCAGTTATACATTTATCAAAAAGTGTGCATCAACAAAGATACTATAAGATAAGACAAAAAATGCTGTGGCATAATAGAACTGTAGATGTACAGAAAAAAAATGTCTAGAAATGAATGTACAGATGAAGAATTATCTACATATAAAAAGAGTGAGCACCTCTTGCTGTAAAACATTGGACAGTGAATTGTTCAGAGACAGCATGTGTTTTAGTGTCTGTGTTTGCAGACTGTAAGTGTCAGTTCAGTGAACATAATTTGTGAGTCCTGCTGTTCTGTTGTTTCACCTTCATGGATGAACAGATTTTGCCTTAGGGTACAAGTATTGCTTTGTTTGTCTCTGCAGAGGCAGATATGTGTTTTTGTTTACCAAGAGGTGTACATTTCAGGTTAGCCTGAATAACAGCGGCAGGCATCATTCAATTTCCATTGCATCATTTTTCCATAAAATCACAGTGAATGGTGACTGAGGCTGTCATTCTACCTAACACCACCTTTTGTTTTAAATTATGACAGAGATTTCATTTTTGGGTGAACTATTCCTTTAAAGGGAAAGTTCACCCAAAAGTGAAAATTCTCATTATTTACTCACTCTCATATCATCCCAGATGTGTATGACTTTATTTCTTCTGCGGAACACAAACTAAGATTTTTAGAAAAAAAAAATTCAGCTCTGTAGATCTATTCAATGCAAGTACTTTGAATGTCCAAAAAGCACACAAAGACAGCATAAAATTAACATATACGAATCCAAAAATAAAATCTGTCTTCAGAAGTGATATGATAGGTGTGGGTGAGAAACAGATCAATATTTAAGTCCTTTTTTACTATAAATCTCTACTTTCTCCTCCTTTTTTGCAATTCACATTCTTCTTGCATATCGCCACCTACTGGGCAGGAGGAGAATTTGTAGATTAAAAAGGTCTTACATTTGTATCTGTTTCTCACTCACACTTATCAAATCACTTCTGAAATGTATTTACCAATGGAGTCATATGGATTACTTTTATGCTGCGTTATATGCTTTTTGGAGCTTCAAAGTTCTGGCTACCATTCACTTGCATTAAAAAGACAAACATGAGGCATGAGTAAATGATGAGAGCATTTTCATTCCAACTATTCCTTTAATGTTTAGGTATAAATTTCCCTTTTGAGGTTTATATAATTTACTGTATGATAAATGTATTACAGTAAAGGTTTATATTGTTGCATTAAGAGATTAAACTGCCATTTGACCTTTTTATGCCTATACATGAGTTAGAAATTCATGTGTTGCTGATTCTTGACAGATTGAGTTATAAAAGTATCTATGGCCAGTGAGAGGTACCGGTAAGTCGAATGCATGGCAAAATAGCCTAACTAAAACTAAAATCCTTTGTTGCCACTAACCAACTTAACGTTCATAAACTGGGGAGCTACTGACACATTTTTAATGGGTTATGGGGAAATAATGGGTTATCAGGTTGCTGTTATTTTTATAATGCATACTTTAAAACAAGAAGATTAAAAGCCATTGGACAGTGGGAGAGTTCTAACATGCTTAACATTAGCATTGGATTTGTTTTATTCAAAAATAATCCCCTTTCAAGCAAAATGGGAAACTGCATTCATTTGGAATTTATGTAACAGGGAAAGATATGAATATGCTCTTAAAGTGATCTCTAAAGCTGGAGGTTGTTTACAGATAATTTACTGAATTTAATTTATCAATCACTTACAAATTTTTTGCTTGTTTTGAAGGCCTTCCTCTTTCATATCATATGATGTTGATTATAGTTGTAGTTTTATGTTTTATTGTGTTTAACAGATCAGCCTTACACTTTGTTATAATATACACGATTTGCAAACATACAAAAGACAAAGTTTTGTGTGTATGCACTATATAACTCTATTTTCATATGTGCTTCATATTTAAGCTTAATAAAACTTCTTGGTTAAGGTTTACAACTTAATTTAGGGGCATCGCAATAAAAGAAAAAAGGCAAACATTTATTTTAACCGTTTTCCTAACTTCATGCTAAATACATTCAAATAGTTTTCACACATGTCACATATGATGCCTTGGCTTAGCACAATAAACAGATGGGAACTGCAATGGAGTTCCCCAGAAACCCTTGACATTGGACTTCCTTGCCATTTGGTCAGGTAACAATGCTGCAGGAGGAAAGGAATAGCCTACTGGCAGAAAATGACCTCTTGACCGATCGAGCCAATCAGCTTGACACATTTGATGACCCCAGCACTCCATCAGGGAGGAAGCACAGCCAGCTACAGCTGCAATTAGAGCAGCTTCAGGAAGAAAACTTCAGGTACAGTTTTATCTGAACACTTCTCCCACACATCGATATGCATGCTATCAGGGGTGTTGTGCCAAGCACTCTCCGAAATAATGAAATGATTGAGTTAAGATAATGGTTAGACAGGCATTGATCAAATACATAATGAACCAACCATGCGTAGAATGCTCATTTAAAATTGACTGTGTAAATAAAGAATGTGTGTGTAATAACCAGACTGGAGGCAGCTAAAGATGATTATCGCATCCATTGTGAAGAGCTGGAGAAACAACTAGTGGAGCTACAGCATAGGAATGATGACCTGACCAGCCTGGCTGAGGAGTCACGATCGCTTAAAGATGAATTAGACATATTAAGGTGCATGTGTTGTCTTTGCCATAAATGTTTTTTATTTTACTGAATGTTAAATCATCTTTGCCCGTTTCCTCTTTAGGTGTTTCAATGTAGTCTTACAGATTGTGTGTGTTTTGTTTGTTTAGGAGTTCCTCTGACCGGGCAGTGAAGCTAGAGGCTTCTGTTGAGACGTACAGGAAGAAGTTAGAAGATCTGAGTGACCTCAGACGGCAGGTCAAAGTTCTGGAGGAGAAGAACATGACCTACATGCAGAATACAGTCAGTCTTGAAGAGGAGCTACGCAAGGCCAATGCTGCAAGATCTCAGTTAGAGACATACAAGAGACAGGTACAAACACAAATGAAGACATAGCAGCAAGAGATTTGTGACAATTGTACAGAGACACAATAAGAGAATTAACACAGTAGTACACTCCAAAATTTTTATTTTGTCAGAATTTACTCAATGTCATTCCTTGTACGTGTATGACTTTCTTTCTGCCATGGAACACAAAAAGAAGAATTCTATTATAGAATTTAAGTGTTTTATTATGCTCATAATGGGACATTTCACACAAAAAGGAAAATTCTCTAATCATTTACTCACCCTCATGCCATCCCAGACATGTATGAATTTATTTTTTCTGCTGAACAAAAATGAAGATTTTTAGAAAAAATATCTCAGCTCTGTATGTCCGTTCAATGCAAGTAAATGCTGACAAGAAATTTGAAGCTCCAAAAAGTACAACTCCATTGATTCAATCTATGTCTTCAGAAGCGACATAGGTATGGGTGAGAAGCAGATCAATATTAAGTCATTTTTAACTATAAATTCTCCTCTCTGCCCAGTAGGTGGCAAAAAGCACAAACAATACGAATCAACAAAAACAACAGAATAACAATGAAAAGTGAAAGTGGAGAGTTATAGTAAAACATTTTTAAAAAAGGACTTAAATATTGACCTGTTTCTCACCCACACATAACATATTGCTTCTGAAGTTATAGATTAACCTCTTATGGATTACTTTTATGCTTCCTTTATGTGCTTTTTGGACCTTAAACTTTCTGGCCACCATTCACTTGCGATGTGTTGTCATACAGAGTTGAAATATTTTTCTAAAAATCTTCTTTTGTGTTCAGCAGAAGAAAGAAAGTCATACACATCTGGAATTGGCATGAGAGTGAATAAATGAAGAGAGAATTTTCCTTTTTGGGTGAACTATCCCCTTATGATGCATACACAGAATTTAATTTGCCCACATAACATTGAAACTGAAACTTAAGGTGCAGGAGCTTCGTAGAAAATTGTCTGAGGAGTCTCGCAGGGCTGATAACCTGGTGTTTGAGATGAAGAAGTTTCAGGAGAAGTATGACACTCTACTGAAAGAGAAAGAGGTAGATAGACGCTCGCATATAGACACTCACAAAGCAGACATTAAGACATCAGTTGACCAAACTTGCCTGTCCTGTGCTAATTGTGTGTGTGTGTGTGTGTGTGTGTGTGTGTGTGTGTGTGTGTGTGTGTGTGTGTGTTTCCTCCAACAGAGGATCAGCACTGAGCGAGACACTCTCAGAGAGATCAATGAGGAGCTGCGATGTACACAAGCTCAACACGACCAGCTATTACAAGCAGGTATATCTGCAGATACCACATCTATGTTCTGAAGAATTGAATTAGTTGATATTTAGCATGTACCACCATGCACAGGAAAAGATTGCATTTTAATGAAGATGATTGCCCACTGACGTAATTCAGTGCAGACAGGGTCTGGCCGTGTGTGATAAGACTGCTGCAATGATTTGTTTAGCATAGCCAATTCAAGTTTCAAGCAAATCTGTTGCTTCGGAGATACAGCCACTTACATTGATATTCCTATCACATAAGTGGAATGGTGAACCCAGCTATTTCAGCAGTCTGTCTGGGTCACTACACAGCTCTCCCAGCACAAATTGAAAATGTGATTTAGATTCTGGGAAGCGCTTTTAAAATTTTAACTTGTGCTCATTTTATACTTGACAGGAAAATATCAAACAGAAAGTCCAACCCATGTTAACCTAGCAGCTGAGATGTTGCCCATTGAGTACAGGTATGATGTGTGAGGTACATAATATAGATTTGAACAAATATAGTGTATAATAATAATAATGCATTTCATTTGTATAGCACCTTTCATACATCAAATGCAGCTCAAAGTGCTTCACATATTTGAAAGTAAGAAAGTGATCGCATTAAAAAAAACATACTTAAAATAATGTTTTTGTTATATTGAGATGCATATTAGATGATTTTTTTTAAATATAAAAGCTTGAAGCCTGTCAAATTTTAATTGGTAAAAAGGTCCGGCGGGTCTTATGAGTATAATGGCAAAAAGCCCAATCTCATAACAATATGACATAGAAATGTTCCAAAAATAAGCATTTCTTCTTAAACAATGATGTGGAACATATTTTGACAAAGAGAAGTGGGATCGTACACCCAAAAATGAAATTCTCTCATACTTTTAGAAGAATGTCTCAGCTCTGTAGGTCCATACAATGCAAGTGAATGGTGAACAAACCTTTCAAACTCCAAAAATCACTGAAAGCCAATAATTCATACGACTCCAGTGGTTTAATCCATGTCTTCTGAAGTGATACAATCACTTTGGGTGAGAAACAGATCAATATTTAAATCCTTTGGTAATATAAATTCTCCAGTTTCAAGTGGATATTTCTAAAAATAAAAAAGGACTTAAATAATGATCTGTTTTTCTCCCAAAGTGATTTTATCACTTCAGAAGACCATAAATTAAACAACTGGAGTCATATGGATTACTTGTATGATGCCTTTTATGTGATTTTTTTTTTTGGAGTTTGAAAGGTCTGGTCAACATTCTCTTGCATTGTATGAACCTACAGAGCTGAATATTCTTCTGAAAACCTTTTTTTTGTGTTGTGCAGAAGAGAGCAAAGCATACACATCTGCGATGGCATGAGGGTGAGTAAATTATGAGAGAATTTTCATTTTTGGGTGAACTATCCCTTTAAGGTGACAAGCCATTCAGTGCTTAAATAAACTACTGTGATTCACACATCTGCACCTCTAGGGAGAAGTTCATCCGTCTGCAGCATGAGAATAAAATGTTGCACCTGCAACAGGAGGAGTCAGAGAATGAGCGCATGACTGAGCTGCAGGAGCAGCTGGAGGAGGCTCGCCGTGGACGCAGTGAACTGGACACTGAGAACAGGTAGCAGGCTAAAAGCAAACACACACACACTGTCACTATATACAGTGGGGTCCAAAATGCTTCTCTTTTGCATTTTGTTAATTTAATCCATTTATAATATATTATTATAATATTTGCTTAACAATTTGAATGAAAAGTTGAATGTAAAGTCCTTAAACTTGATGAACCATGTCATCCTAGCATGATTTGAGAATGCTTCAAAGAGCATCTTCTGTGCTTCAAAGGAAACTAAGAAATCTGACCTGGTCAACAAAGGAATTAATAGGGTGAATTTATTTGTTACCTAGAAGTAGTGCATGTCTTTTCATTTTGCCTCATAATGGCAATCTTTGTTTTTATTTTTATTTATTTTTATTATTTTTCTTTGTTTTTGTTTTTTTTAATATTTACAATCCTAAAACTTTGTTTATGTCCAGGTTAAAATGGAATTTAAATCTCATATTTCCAACGTGGTCTCAGACTTTTTGACCCTACTGTTGTTATTTAGATGACATTGTTGCATGCTCAAAATGACTCAAATTCAGTCAAATCAATAGATTTTCAACCATCATTGGGAAAGAGCCTGTTAAAGCTGTTTCAGCTTTTGTACACAAACATTCCAATGCGAGTGAATGTGTTGTTCTGTTTTGTGTGCACTAAGGTTAAACAGAGAGAGAATCAGTGAGCTCCAGCAGCAGGTAGAGGATCTGCAAAAGACATTACAGACACAAGGAATCAAACCTGAAGATGTAAGTGTGTATTGTGCCTCTTGATGGCACTGCTGCAACATAATTGTGTACTCCCACAGCAATACTGCATTTCCA
Source organism: Moxostoma hubbsi (assembly GCA_032164185.1). Taxonomy (NCBI): domain Eukaryota; kingdom Metazoa; phylum Chordata; class Actinopteri; order Cypriniformes; family Catostomidae; genus Moxostoma; species Moxostoma hubbsi. The sequence goes on from JAVLUX010000031.1 coordinate 22,628,377, forward strand.
TAATTCATGGACCTAAACAGCTTGTTCAAAATCCTAAATTATAATTGCTTAATTGGCTTTGATTTGTTTTATATGCAGCATGCTATTAACATTTCTGGTTGTAGTTTTCATAAAATGTCACATTGTTTCTTGTTTACTTTCACTACAGTCTCATTTGAAAAGAAAGCTGGATGCTCATATGTAAGTTTCATGTAATTATAAATACTACTAATTAATGTTCTGTGACAAGAAATCAGATTAGTTTCCTTTAGCTAAATTGAATCATCTTTGCATTTTCTGAAGATGTTCTGATGTTTTTCCCAGGGTGCAACTGAATGAGGCACAAGATGAAATAATGAAGAAGAAAGAGCTGTTGGCGGACCTTCAGCCAGATGCTACTCAAACCAGTCAGTCTCTAACCTTTGACCTGACCTTATATTTGACCATCGTTTGCACTGCATGACCTGGGAATACCATATGTACCTTAAAGGAATAGTTCACCCAAAAATGACTATTCTGTCATCATTTACTCACCCTCATGTTGTTTTAATATCCCGGTCCTTCTTTTCAATACAATGTACTGGATAGTGATTCCTCTTTCAAGCTTCAAAAAGGACCCAAAAGTAGTTCATGTGACTCCTGTTTCATATTCTCTATGTTTTCTGAAGGCATACGATAAGCTTTGTTGAGAAACTAAATGAAATAAAATCTTTATATAGTGTCAGCTTTGACGTCTGTTGTGCGTTCATGGGCGCTATAGAGAAGCATGCTCACAGTGACTCGCATTTTCACACCAGAACTTGCTGCAGTAATTCAGGATGTTTTTAAAAATGACACCTTTTGTGTTAAGCAGAAGATAGCAAGTCATACGTGTTTGGAATGATGTAATGGTGAGTTAATAAAATCATTTTCATTTTGGGTTCAGCTATCTCTTTAAAAGACAAGACTAAATCACACTCACCCTCTTAAAGGGATAGTTCATCCAAAAAGGAAAATTCTCTCTTCATTTACTCACCCTCATGCCATTCCAGATGTGTATGACTTTCTTTCTACTTCTGCACACAAATGAAGATTTTTTTTAAAAATTCTCAGCTCTGTAGGTCCATACAATGCAAGTGGATGGTGGCCAGAACTATGAAGGTTATAAAAAAGCACATCAATGCTGCATAAAATTAATCCATACAACTTCAGTTGTTAAATCCATGTCTTCAAAAACAATATGATAGGTGTGGGTGAGACAGATCAATTTTTAATAATTTTCTATTATAAATCTCTAATTTCACTTTCACATTCTTCTTTAGTTGTTGGCGATTCGCATTCTTTGTGTATATTGCCACCCACTGGGCAGGGAGGAGAATTTATTGTAAAAAATGACTTAAATATTGATCTGTTTCTCACCTACACCCATCATATTGCTTCTGAAGACATGTGTTTACCACTGAAATTGCATGGATTACTTTTATGCTGCCTTTTATATGCTTTTTGGACATTCAAAGTTCTGGCCACCATTTGCATTGTGTTGACCTACAGAGCTGAGATTTTCTAAAAATCTTCATCAGAAGAAAGTCATACACATTAGGGTGACATGAGGGTGAGTAAGCGATGAGAGAATTTTCATTTTGGGTGAACTATCCCTTTAATTTATCATCTTAACCCACACACTCTAAGATCTAATACTGTGCGTTTATTATCCTCTTTGAGCTGCACATAAAATGTGTCATCATGTTTCTTTCAGGTATGAAGCTGGATGAGCTGATGGCAGTATTGAAGAAGAAAGATGAGGACATGAGGGGGATGGAGGATCGATACAAGATGTACCTGGAGAAAGCTCGAGATGTAGTTACCTTGACTTCAGTTCTCCAATAAATGGCTTCAGTTTTCTATGTATCCACCTCTAAACATCCCAGAAGAGTTTATTTTTGAGATCAAGTACAAATTCTGCTTTTTGAGGTGGTGTAATTGTTTGGAGTCACTTGTTGTACTTAATGCAGCGAGTAATTTCAACACCATTCGCAACAATGTATATTTGCTATGTTTTGATTACATAAGCCCAGTAACACGTACATCTCCTTGATTACAAATCAGCCAGTATATAGTGTACATTGTTGCCATTTTTTAAGCTCTTATCACATTCCTTTGAAAAATAAAAAAGCTCTCAACAGTTACGGTACACATTTGTTTCTGCAATTTTAAGGTTATTCGAGCTCTGGATCCCAAGCTGAACCCAGCCTCTGCTGAAATTCAGTCCCTGAAAAGTCAACTCTCTGAGAAAGACAAGAGGATCATTGCTCTGGAGGTTAAGGACATCCATCTCTATGTTCCTCTCATGGATTGTCGTATCTGTTATTCTGTTCTAGTAAATTCAGGCAATCTCACTCTTGCTTGTTTGCTGTCTATTTCTCTGTTTTTCTTTTCATTAATGGCTACTCTCAACATCTTTTCTATACTTAGCGGGAGTGTGATCAGGCCAAACTGAGGGAATATGAGGAGAAGTTAATTGTTACAGCTTGGTATAATAAGGTATGGTGACGTGTTTCAATAGTTTGTTAAAATACAGCGTAAATTAAACATTTCATATTTTTCAATGTCATCTGAATAGTTGCTGTAAAATCAATTCCGCAGTACTTATTCTTTATTTTTCTCCTCACATCAGAGTATGAATTTCCAGAAGATGGCTATCGAGTCACGTCTCACTGGGCGGTCCAACTCTTTAGTGTCACCTGGCCAGTCTTTTCTGGCTCAGCAACGTCAGGTGACCAACGCCCGTCACACAGTGTCCATCAATGTGCCTACCTCTTCTTCCAAGTAACATTGCCCCCAGTATATCCCAGCTTCCGGCTCTACTTCTCCTTTTCCTCACGAGCACACTCAAGTGACCTTAAATAAACTTACAACAACACTTACATGAGGAGACAAGCATGCCATTTTGTGAACATTAGCTTGTCCCCATTTGCTCACTATCTACAGTTACACTCCATCCACAACACACACATGTATAATAATGTACTGTACATACTAAGTATTTCAAGAGATGTTTCACCCAACAATTACAATTTTGTCATTATTTACTCACCATCATGTTGTTCCAAATTTGTAGGACTTTCTTCTCTAGAACACAAAAGGACATGTTAGCTTCAGTCACTATTCACTTCCATTGTATTAGAGAGAGAGAAAAAAATTATTATCAGTCCCTAACATTCTGCCTAACATCTCCTTTTGTGTTCTACTGAAGAAATAAAGACATATGGGTTTGGACCGACATGGGGTTGAGTAAATGATGACTGAATTTTCATTTGTCAGTGAACTTTCTTTTTAAATTTACTCAAGCACTCAATCAGCTCACTTTATGATGTCTTCATTTTCATCTTCATCTTCAATGCTAAACAAGCGACAACACACTGACCTGAAACTTGCAGCAAGGTCACTTTTGAACCAGCTTTGAAAATAAATCTGCCTGAATTGAAGGGCTTCAATGTGACAGGTCGGTCTTGTTTCTCAGACTATTCTCAGTGTCTCTGTGTGATGAAAGAAATGCATAAAGTCTGAATCAGCAGGCCCTGCAACAGTAGCATGGATGCTTTTGTTCGAACTGGCTTCCAATGATACACTATGCAGTCATGGAATATGTTTGTAATTCCACTGCAGTGTAGGTATGTACAAACTACACATTCTGACTAAAAACATGAGGTCATCTGTCCTAATTAATCAAAATCCAGCCAAGCATGTTAATCCGCCACATGAAAGCTTAATGTAAGCAGCAGTTCAGGATAAAATTGGATTTGGCGTTGGACACATTTGTTTCTTACTACTATTATGTCTTTTTCTCTGAAACAACAACAAATGTATATATATATTTAAAAAATGCAATTAATTTGATCAAACTGATTGATTAATCTAAATCCAGGTGCTTTGTTTGATCTTTACTCTGTTAAAATGTTTTGTATTCATTTGTCTGTGATAGGACTCTTGCATACTCTTTTAACAAGCAAAAGAGCCTTTTTTAGCTACTTAATATTTCTTGTCTGTGTGAAGACATCAGATATCAGGGCTTAAACACCAGCGCATAATCATAGTAGGCCAGCCAAGCCGTCTCTGTTAAAGCTAAATGCTATGCCAGCTTTGAATGTCTTGTATGCATTAGCCTGTTTTGGCTTCACTCTTTAGAGATACATATATTACTTGTGAAACATAGCTGCATCTAAAATGGCTTTGCTGTATTTTGTAAAAAAAAATAACTGCACCTGATTAGGTTGATCTGACTGAACTATTTGCCAATATTCACTATTCCGAAGAAAAGACAGTTCTGTTTGTGTTGGAATTTATTAAATATTCTCTGTTTATTTGCTGTTTTAAGTGGGAAGGTTTATCATTACAGGTCTGATTTGTCTTTTTTCATGTTTTTTCTTGCCTGTTTTGGGTTCAGATTAGTTTTTTGAAATATGATGTGTTTAAAAGAAAGAACTCCTAAATTTGTGTACTCAATTTTATGAGCACTATTGTTTGTGAGAGGTTATGATTAATAAGAATGGATTCATAATTATTGTAATTCCTTTAGGGATTTAAAGAGCAATGGGAGCCTTAATTTTCATGTGATGAATAAACAGTCTGAAATTTGTTTTGCAGTATTGCTGCCTTGTGTTTTAATTCTCAAGCTGAAATTGTAAAGCCTTTACTTACCACTGGATGGCTACTAATACCTCCTGGCTGCATCAAAAGTAAAGATATATTGTGATATTATGGTATTTTTCTATATTAAAGATCTCTGTTAAATAGTTAGATTCGTTTTTAAATGACATGCTTTTCACTGGCCCAAATTCCTGTATTATATTAAAGGGATAGTTCACCCAAAAATGAAAATTCTCTCATAATTTACTCCATTTTATGCCATCACAGATGTGAATGACTTAATTTCTTCTGCTGAACTCAACAAAGATTTTTTTAAGAATATTTCAGCTCTTCAGATCCATACAATGCAAGTTAATGGTGACCAAAATCTTGAATCTTCAAAAACCACATAAAGCAGAATAAAAGTAATCCAAAAGACACCAGTGGTTAAATACATATCTTAAAAAGCAATATGGTTGGTGTGGGTGAGAAACAGATCAATATTTAAGTCATTTTTTCCATAAATCACTTCCTCTGACCAGCCGCCATCAGTAGGTGGTGATATGCAGGATGAGTGTGAATTGCCAAAAAAACAAAAGTAGAAGAAAGTGAAAGTGGAGATTTATGGTAAAAAAAGATATGAAGATATGGATTTAACCACTAGAGATTTATTCATTTACTAGAGATTGATTTTATGCTGCTTTATGTGATTTTTGGAGATTCAAAGTTCTGGTCACCATTTACTTGCACTGCATGGATCTACAGAGCTGAGATATTATCCTAAAAATCTAAAAGTCACACATCTGGGATGGTATGAGACTAAATGATGAGAATTTTTATTTTTGAGTGAACTATCCCTTTAAGATATATTATATAATATACATTCATTCATTTATATATTCATCGTCTATATATTACATTTATTTATAATCTATATTTTTTATTTATAATAATTTAACAGGTTTGTAATTGCTGTTTACTGTTTGGGACTCTTTCAGTTATGTAAAAGCTAAAGTACTTTCCAACATGTATACAATGAGATAAACTGCTGAATCTGTTTACATTACAGCAGACATATTTTGAATATGTTCATTTATTTCCCCATTGAATATTTACAGTTAAACAAATTAATCTTAAAAAGGCACAAAAAACACGTCATGGTTATATAATCCAGAATGAAAAAGTCTTATTAGGATAAATGTTAGTTTTAGGTCAGAGATCAGAGATAAACTCTTCTTAACCTTTGCTTTCCAGTCAGCAAAAACAGACACACCCTGCAATGGTTTCCTCAGAGATCTCCAAACGTTTCAACTTCAGACTAGTTTTCAGATATTCTTCTTGTAAGGATGAATGAGCATAAAGAATATCAATGGACAAAGTTAAGCATGTGATTTGCCTAAAATTATTAACATTGTCTCCACTATTTGTGATTAGGTAGCATGCTTCTCTTTTTAATTGTATGTATTATTTACCATGTCCGTGTTTGTGGGGAATTATGATTATGAACCTGTAGTTCAACAGCTGAGCAAATTGTAACATAATATTGATATATAATTTCCTTCAACAACATGACAAAAATTTGACTATGCTTTCTCACTGATACTACTTCATGCTATGCATTACATATTACATTATACACATGATGATATACATTTCTTAGGTTTTACAAACTTGAACTTCATCCCCTGTCCACATTATCTGATGCAATAAACAGGTACATGTAGGAATTTGTAACTTCTCAGGGGTGAACTTTTCTTTCTTTTTTGGTGTAATTATGACTATGCAGATTGGCTCTATTTGTTTTCACAGAATGACATGATTAAGTAGATCTAGAACCAAAGGTTCTGTTTTCTAGGTAGGAACACTCTCATTTGGGTCAAAATCCCATTAATCAAACAAGAAGTCCATTGAGATCTGCTGAACATTCGGTTGCATAACAAGTCCATTATCAAAAGCACAGAAAAGCTTCCATTGATTTATTTCCTGAGAGATGCAATGTCATATCAGGTGAAACAGTTCAGTTTATAATTTTATTGAAATGATTTATTGGTATAGTAGAAGTCCTTTAGTGAGTTTGGTTTGTTCACCGTGCCATTGCATGGATCTTAAAGGGGTGTGGGGTTCGTGTGACTCCTATCACACCATCAAGGTTGAGCTTCTCGCCGTCTCCTGCTGAGAAGCAGAATTTTCGGAACAAACTGACAAAGAACAGGAAGAATTCCATTCTGGCAAGCTGCTCCCCAAGACACACCCTCTTTCCTGAGAGATGGAGAGAAAGTTATTTATTCATATTCTTTCCTAACACTGGAATCCTTCAGATGGTATACTGAGCAGCAGGTCCTTAGATTCCTCATGATAAGTCCCCATTAAGAATATTTAATCAGTAAAATGCACAAACTCTGCAGTGGTTGGCAAAATATAATGAGCTAACTGATTAAATGGGTGGAACAACACAGAGTGTGAGGTTTCACATAAATGTTTTTTTTTTTTTAGTTGTAAATTAGTTCCTGCTCTTTTCAGGATTTTAAAAAAACAAAACTGGTTTTATAGTTCTGGTGTCACTTTACCTGCCGAAAACGGCATGAATGCCTCCCGCCTTACAAACTTGCCCTCTTTATCTAGAAAGTGCTCAGGGTTGAATTTGTTGGGTGTTTCCCACTCATTCACATCAAACAGAACAGAGTGCAATATGGGTAACACTGCTGTGCCCTGTAAGAAAACACAACAGGTTAGTTGTTAGTCTTATTCTGTCATGAAGTGTTAGTAAAGGATATGTGCAAAAAGGTCTTAAGTCAAAGTCTGTCAAATGAATTAATTGTCTGAAAATTCAAATTTTTTGAATACAGACACATTTTATGTATATATATATGCAGGGATGGGGAGCAACGGAATACATGTAACAGGATTACATATTTAAAATTTAAAATATAAGTAACTGTATTCCACTACAGTTACAATTTAATTAATTGGTAATTAGAATACAGTTACATTCAAACGTATTTTGATTACTGAAGAGATTACTTTGCATTTTATTGTCATTTGTTTAATTTAATATTTAGTCCTAGAAGTAAGTTTGGAGCAGAAGAAATAGAAATAAAACTTGTGTAAACTGTCAGCTTTATGCTAAGATAAAATTGTATTTCTAGCCATTTTACATGCACATGTTACAGACACGATCATATTTTTTATCAAGAAAATTCATGTTAGATCATAATAAAAAACAATTCTAGTAAAATCTTTGATATTAGAGCAAAAATCATATTTTTCTTTATTTTTTTCCTGTAAAGATATCTCAAAATCCTTAAAATACGATGCATTAGATTGATCTTGTTTTAGAAACAACACTGTATAAGATATTTATGGTTTTCAGAGAATGTTTAACATGTATTTTGTCTTACTGTACTGGCAGAGTTTTTATAGTTAAAACAAGTGAAAAAAATCTACCAGTGCTGAAGAAGTAATCCAGAGTATTTAAAATACATTACTGACCTTGAATAATCTAACGGAATACTTTGCAAATTACATTTTACAACATGTATTCTGTAATCTGTAGTGGAATACATTTCAAAAGTAACCCTACATTACAAAAGTAAAATACATTACAAAAGTAACCCTCCCAACCCTGTATATATATATTATATATATATATATATATATATATATATATATATATATATATATATATATATATATATATATATATATATATATATATTACTGGTCAAAGGTTTAGGGTCACTTATTCTTTATTTTAATTATTGTTCACATTTTAGAATAATTGCAAAGTCATCTAAACTATGAAATAACATAAATAGAACTATGGGAATTATGTTGTGAATTTGCAGACATGTACTCTTGACATTTTCTCAACAAACTTCTTGAGAAATCACCCTGGGGTGCTTTTTAAACAGTATTGAAGGAGTTCCCATCTATATGCACTTACTGGCTGCTTTTCTTAATTATTAGGTCAAAGTAATCAATTTCAAAAACTTTTATAGATATAGTATATGCCATTCAAAAGTTTGGGGGGCTTGCCTGAAATGTTTCTCATGATCTTAAAAACCTTTTGATCTGAAGGCATATGCTAAAATGTTTGAAATTAATTTTGTAAACACGAATATAATTGTGCCAACATATTAATTTACTGTATTTCATTACAAAACAAAAATGTTATAAAAAAAGGCATCCCAGGATGTTTAAAAGCATCCCAGGGTGATACCTCAAGAAATTGGTTGAGAAAATGCAGAGTACATTTCTGCAAATTCCTATTCAAAGGGTCGCTATATATTGTATATATATATATATATATATATATATATATATATATATATATATCTGTCCCTGCAAGACAGAATGTGTCTCCTTCCCAAGCTGTGTGGTCTCAAGGTGTTTATACTTCCATACTATTATTTGTACAGATGAACGTGCTACCATCAGGCATTTGGAAATTTCTCCCAATGATGAACCAGACTTGTGGAGGTCCACAATTGTTTTTTCTTTTGATATTCCCATGATGTCAAGCAAAGAGGCACTGAGTTTGTTTGTAGGCCTTAAAATACACCCACATGTGAACCCCCAATTCAGTACACCTCAAATCAGAAGCTAATTTGTGAATAGTCTAAATACTTAACATAATTTTCTGGAATTTTCCAAGCTGCTTAAAGGCACAGTTAACTTAGATATGTAAACTTCTGATCTTAGAGATAACAAATGATTGGGAGTTTGGCCATGAGTGACAACTTCCACTCCTTGGTTTATAGAAATATATGACATTACAATTCAGCCCATCAAATTATATACGAAAAATGTTTTTCATACACTTTTTATGCACCAAACATTAAATTGATATTTCTGAAAAAAAAGAGAATTACAAAGCCTAGCCTGGTCTCTTTTCTCTCTATGTTTCTCGCATAGAGTCAACGGCTTGGGCCCTTACACTGGAAGGAGGTCTTACCCAGTTTCAGGGGGGAAAAGACCATGCGGAAACCACACCTGCCCAGAGAGGGGGAGGTAAGAGTGGTGAATACACCACATGGGCTTTTAGGTCACAAGTGGGAAGTGGCGCGGTGGTAGATCCCACCTCTTCGGAGAGAGGAGTTGCTACAGACACGGCGACCGGGGGCAGCGGGAACTGCCCAAGGGAGACGCGGGTCTGCTCATAAGGGGACCGTACCACGGAAAATACACACAGGGGGGAAGTCCATGTAGGAGCCCTGACCTGTGGAGCACCTATTCCAGTACAGGGTAGATTTGAGTACCCACAGTGGATTGGGTCGGCGAATTCCTCTGCCGAATTGCGGACCCAGAGGGCTAGGGAGGAGTCATCCAGGGAGCCGAGTAAGTGGGATCTCCTGGGAGAAAAAAGCGCATGGTATTACCTCAACCGAGAATGAACAGACGTATTTCCCTGCTTTTATACACGTATGTCCGGGGGCGGAACATGTAAATTCTGTCTGCCAACTTCTCATTTGCCTTTTTTCATATATCAGAGGCATATTCGGCGCTCAAGAGAGCGACAGACGGGGAAATACAAATACATATACATTTCAATTCACACTTTAAATTTATCTTGTAAAAATTATATGTCAGTATTTTCATACCTCTGTCCTTACGATTGTGATAGTTCATATCCTATTTAACACATTTCAACATGATTATTTTATAAAATAATGTACAAAAGTTTAACCAAACACAAGCTGCTTCAATTCAGCAAATAATCAATTTGAAATATCAGTAGCAATATAAACATTATTGTTACTTTATCAAAATCAACAAAGTTTTTATACCAGTACGATGATGGCCATTTTGGTTATGATATTGCAAGGGCTTCTACTTCCAGATGAGCATGGAAACTTCCTCCAGGAGGCAGTAGACATCTAGTACATTGCAAGTAGGTACAGCTGCAGCCTGGAGATCTTTAAATGGGGTGGAAACTCTAAAGATTGTGGGGTAACTCCAGAAAGGTGTTCCATTTGATGGAATTTGATGACAGCAAATGTTTTTTGTTTTTTGCATAATAATTATGTTGACCAGTTATGTCAAATTATTTTTCAGTGACTATATTCATCCACTATTATTTGTACCAGGGTTGGGGTGCAAATAATATTTGCCACTATTTACAAATAGCATACTTTTATTTGCACCAGGGTGCAAAAAGCATCTGCTAATTCTTTTTGGAAGTGAGACTTTAAGGACAGCATGTTGTTCCATATATGTACCTACATTTTATATTTATGCATTTGGCAGACACTTTTATCTAAAGCGACTTACAGTGCACTTATTACAGGGACAATCCCTCCAGAGCAACCTGGAGTTAAGTGCCTTGCTCAAGGACACAATGGTGGTGGCCATGGGATCGAACCAGCGACCTTCTGATAAACAGTTATGCGCTTCAGCCCACTACACCACCACCAATCCTATATAAATATATAAAAGTCACCTTTGGGATGAAACATTCTCCAAGAGTTGTGTCTTTCTCAGCCATCCGCAAGCCATTCAGTGGGACAATATCTCCTAATCTCAGGATCTCATGGATCACAGCGTCAGTGTAGGGCATGTTGGCCCTGTCGGCTATACTTGGTTCCCGTAACTGTCCGATCACTCTGTCAATCTCTTCCTGGACCTTCTCTACACCAACATATATTCATGTGTCAATTATAATGTATTTATTATTGTGTTTGTGTGTATGTTAATGAATGAAAAAAACACAGAATTTTTATTTTCACCCTGTATTTCTGGGTTGGTGATGAGATAGATGAGACTCCAGGATAATGAAGTTGATGTAGTTTCTGTCCCAGCCAGAAACAGGTCTAATGCACATGCAACCAGGTTCTCCTCATCAAAACCATCTGTTGGGTCATGTGGCTTCTGGTCAGGGGTGGAACACGTAAAGGTTAGGACACTCCATCACAAGTGTTTATGTACACACGAGTAAGAGAGGCACATTTGAAAATGTATTTATTTTAGTGGCACATCTATATTTTAAATATGGATACAGTAAGTGCCCTTCATGTGAGAAGATGCTATTTAAGATGTTATGCTTTCTGTCACACATTTTATGAAAGAATTAATTTGCTACTGACTTGCAAGACTTTCTGTCATCAGTGGAAAACTAAAGGAAATGTTATGTAGTATGTTAGTTTCATTCATATTTCACTTTAATTTTTACTTTTTTTTCTACATTCAATGAAAGTGAATGTTGACAGGCTGTCATTCTGCCTAACATCTCATTTTGTGATCCGAAGAAGAAAGTCATACAGGTTTGTAACAATATGAGTAAATGTTGACAGAATTTAGATTTTTGGGTGAACTTTCCCTTTTAAAGTTGTAATACCTCCATCATCTCAATAAGGAAGCTGTCGATGTAGTCGTGAGGCTCTAAGGGGTCTAGATCTGCCTTATGTTTATCCACAGCCTCTTTCATGAAGGCACGCAATAATTTGTAGTTATTAAAGATGTCATTGTGTCTGCCTGGTAGATGGTTCATAATGGCTGGAAATGCTTCGTAGAGCTGGGAAAAAGACAGTTTGTTTTTCTTTACTCATGCCTACTATGTCTGTATGACAAAACATAATTGGGGTTGTATATCATAAGGACAGTTGTAATGTTATAGATGCTTCCCGTCCTGGGCTATTTGTCCTACAATTAGTCCTTGCGTTAATGTTTCCATAGTGTAGCCACAGTCATATAAAGAACTGTTTTAGGACAATTATAGGAAAGAAAAATAATTCTAGAATAAAACCTTTTTTTAATTAAACTTTATAAACAATAGGCTCCTAAAAAACTTTTTTGTGTGTGTGAAAGAGTGCGTGGCACATAATTTACCTGCCCCCATATGGATCCCTCTAATTGAATGCATTTAGATATGTATTTTAGCATTAACTTGAAGCGGTGGTCGGTATAATCAAATCTCTGGCCAAAAACCATTTGACAGATGATATTGGAAACAGCATTGTTGAACAGGATAGTTGGGTCAAAAGCAGCTCCTAAGAAGGAAAGACACATAATAAGTCAGACATCAGTTATTTACCTGATATATTGCATTTTAAATTGATACTAATACAGGTACAGTATATGCATACATTGACTCATCATGTTATGCATTTTTATTCATACCTTTCTGTCTATCCATCTCATCTAATAGGAAGCGGCTCTCTTCACAGATGGCTCGCTCCATGGTTTTCTTTCCCAAGCCAAAGTTCCTCAGTGTGGACAGAGCAAACCGTCTCTGCTTCTTCCACATCTGACCATTGCTGAAGAAGAGTCCAGCTGCAGGTGAAAAGAGTGAGAAGTTCATTGTACCGTCAAAAATGCTTGCAAAATAATATCCATCTTGTCACGGGTTGTCCTAGAAATTTCCAATAATATTTAAAATTTGTATTAAATGTAACATTTCAAAACATAAAAGAAAAAAAGGAAAAAGATGGAAAAATCAATCATTATAATTGGTTAGACATTTTGCTTTGTAGACTAAAGTATTGCAGTCCAAATATTTAAAGACCATGCACAATGTAATAGATTTCAAATTGAATGACCCTGAGTTTTGTGGCTCTTCTACGGTATGTGTTAATGTACACCTAAAAGATGATCAAATTAGCCATTAGTAGATAAATGCTTTTAAAATGTACAGTTTCTCTCTTCTTGGAAAATAGACCAAAAATTATAGATGAATCATCTTGCACTACATTAGATTTTTGTCAAATCAAATTCTCTATAGAATGAGAATAAAGGGGTCCTGTTATGAGGAATCAAATTTTCCTTTATATTTTGACATATACAATATTGTTATTCTACTATAAAAACATACTGTACATTTCAGAATTCTAAACGTAATCCCCAATGCAATAAAAACATTTACTGAAACCAAACTGCAAAAATGCCCCATTCTCTACTTCCACGACTAAGCTATGACTTGGGTTATATTAATTCATGACCGCCTATGTAGCTATAACTTCAATGCCTACATCATCACATTCTTGGCCCCGCCAATGGTGCTTAGCATGTAAACACAGAGATCAGGAAAGACAAGCCCAGTGTGGCCTAATAACTATTCATGAACACCAAAGGGGACACATCTGGACAATTTTGAATTATTTTTGTATATAAACATGCACTAGACAGATGTCTTTGACCATTGTCATGTATCTTTAAAAGACACAGTTTTAATTGTTGGTGTATAAAAACATGTACAAGATGGACGTCTTTGACTGTTTTTATGCATTTCCGGCGATGTGCGCACCGGTACAGGTCAGAATGATACTGTGTGTGTGTGTCTTGTTTCATCATGCTTTGGACTACGTATATGTTTTTTTTATGTTTATTATGTTCATATCAGCATGGATTGCTTGTGAACCAGTCATAATATGATTCAAGCTTTGCAAAGGAACTGCTATAGAAGGATGGGGCAGTTAAAAACACTTGAACCCAATCGCAAAACCTTAAGTGAACAGTTTAAAAATGAATATTTAAAATGGCATGACTGTTCGATAGTCTATGGTGCTGCTGTGATTGAGTGAACAGTTTAATGTATTCAGATGCAATTTCAGTAGTTCGCAAGTTAAGTGGAGCACTTGCTAAGCCCTGTGTGAGATAGGCAGAGGTGCCAAAGATGATAGAACTAGCAATGGCAGCCTCACGCTAGGGTCCGATCAGGGGATAGGAAACTGGGAGGTGCAGGTTAGATAGAAAAATTAAGATTGAAAATAGCCTGAAGCACTGAAGAGACAGTGTCGGTTACAGCCGCATGGAAATGAGCTCTTGCGGGAGCTGTTATGCACTAGAGGGATTTTTACACCTGAACATGGGGGCTACCCCCGCGGTCATGGGGGCTACCCCTGCGGTCACATTCGAACTGTGGAGTCCTCGCTGCACTTCGAATGGGAGAGCCCACAATACAAATAAATGTGAGTTAGCACACACTGCTTCGAATAGGAGAACCCACACTGCGATTCAAACAGGAGAACCCTTGAGTGCTTACAGCGGGCTTTTACAACAATTTGAAATGGGGTGGCTCACAGACTACCTGGGGCGGGGGGGGGTTTGGGGGGTGGTGGGGGTGCTCCAACTGACGAGGATGAAGCAAGTGTTCCCGTGACCACGATTATGAACGTTTTGTGATTAGCTGTTGAGGGCTTGTTGTGCCTTTCTGATGTGGAGACGGTTGGTACGGATGTAGCTAAGATATGTGTCGGATGACCAGTAAGTGTATTTGGTGCTCAGGCAGGCCTTTGTGGGCTGCAGTGATTGCAGCACCGATATGGAAGAAATTTTTTGTTTGGTATCAGTAACATAATATGGGTTACGGAGCCATGGATGTTTAGACACATTTGTGCTGTTTTGCAGTGTAGTGGGAGGTTTAGTCACACGGCCCAAAAGACGCCACAGTTGTGGCACCTGGACAGCACATTTGTGCTGCTTAGGGATGTATTGAGCCAATAGCAGGTGTGCCATGGTTGCAATGTCGCCAAGTTTGAGTGCATTGCCTGAGGAGAGGGTTGGCTGTGAGGTACTGGGGTGGTATGTATGAGTTAGAGGAGAAAGGAACTTGCAGTTGCAAAGTAGAGGCTTGTTACAGCAGCTGTGAGGCATGGATGAAAGGGACTTTGGTGGAAGCATGGTAAAATAATGAGGCTGCGGTGGGTTGGTATTAGCCATTAGTGAATGTGGCCGAGGGAACCTGAAGCGGTCAGACATAGATTGCATTGGTCCATAACAAATCGTTTCGGTTAGCTGGGAGCACTTCTAGGAAGATGTTTCGAATTTCATATAAATGTATAAATATAAACGTAGCATCTGCGGACGCCTTAAACTTAATTGTTCACTGGATTAAATATGCATGCATGCAGCATCATTTAAAGTTGTAGATTGTCATGAAAATAGAAGGCACCTGAAACTAAGTACCAAGATGAATACGGAAGGCTGATGTTTATTTAACTTAAGCATATGTTTTGGAGCTTTGTAGTAATGTGAGTAATTCCATTACCTATTATTGGCACAGGGTGAATCGTCTCATTTTGACGAGGACGTACAAAATAATTTGGAATTTGTGCCTGAGAATTATTTTTAATAGATATGTTGTGCCGTTTGCAGTAGTGTGGTGAATAAAATGACTTATTTATATTGATAACCTAATAAATTCTACAGAAAAACTGAAATATTGTGAGTATGAAGCAAATGCAAAACCGAATCATCTGGCGTCAATTTCAACCCATTGCTTTAAACTTGGGTGGAGCACAAGGTTATGACAGATTTTTTCACACTTTTGAAGTCATGCAGCAATACGTTTTTATTTTCAAGTTTGTTAAGAGTATGTAATCCAATGATTCAGTCAAAAGTTGAGGAGACTTGTTTGTAAAATTAAAACGATTGATTAATTTAAATGCGTGAAACGCTTATAGTCTAGAGATTAATAGAAGTTTACAGAAGTGCTTGCTTCATGGTTAAATGTTCAGTTGAAAGGTTCATTGCTGAGGAGGCAAGACACATTTGGGGAATGATTCATGAACTAGTTGTGACGCAGAGCCAAATTCGGCTTGTGTCTGTTCGATCAGAAGCTGTATATAGCTGTAGTGAGCTGTAGCATGGTCAGATCGGGTGCTGCAGTGGCAGCGAGCTCACGCCAAAACGTCTGGACTGATTTGGAAAGATGTTTGTAATGTGAGTAGCAGCCGTTTGAATGGAATAAATCACACTCCGAAGTGCACTTTGAAGTTAGGACAATCGTGATAGTCATGTTGGAAGATTACTTCAAATGGAATCACTGAATGGAACGCCCTAAACTAGCTGCCTGGTGTGGTAATCAGACTGCCAGGAATGTGGGAGAACCGGATTGAAATGCTGGGGAGCATTGGAATATTGATTGAATTATGCTGCCTTCATGTACTATAGGAATTTTCATACTTCCTAATTCTGAAGTGGTAATTAAAAGTACTTCGTGTTCACGTGCTTTGTTGTCGGAAAGAACAGGAAACATGGACTACGCCAGGTTCATTCATTCATTTTTCTTAAGGAACTGTTATTTTGACACCATAATACATATCACTCAGTTAGCTTGCTGGTGATAATGGAATTTTGGTTAAGTATGAGCTATTTTCATGGTGTAAAAATGTACAACATGCATAGAATGTTTGCTGATATACATAAATGAATATGACCAAAACGGCAAGCACTAACAATTAGCTGTATTTTAAAAAATAAGACAACATTTGAACAGTCCAAGGGAGCTGTTTCACATGTATACAATGGTGAAGTGGTCAGCATGTGGAAGCAGCTTCACGCAACGGACCGCTCCAGGTGGAAAGTTTAGAAAAAGAGAACATGTGAACAGTCGTAGGGAGCTGTTTCACATGTATTCAGCTCTGAAGCAGCCAGATTGCGGAATTAGCTTCATGCTATGATCTGCTTTGGCGAATTGAGATTAGGAAGAAAGATAAAAATAAAGCACTTAAAGTAGTAGCGGTCAATGCTGCAAAAATATTAAAACAATGAGCTGCTGCAGCAGCTTCTGTTGAATAACATGATTATTTAGACAGAAGAGGTGATTTGATGAGGGCAAATGCTTTGCAGCGAAGTAGCATTGGGGATGGGTGGATCGATCCTTAAGCATCGATACTTCCGATACTGATGTTGTATCAAAAATATACATCCTCACACTAACATATAGTAATATTGTAGTGTAGTTTTTTTATTAATTTTTTTGGTGCTGAAACAATGGTTTTCAAATTATCCTAAATTATGACTATTTTGGTGCAAAAAAAAAAACCTCAGGGAAGATAACAAAAGGATAAAAAAAGAGGATGTCATGTCCCCATAAGGAATATTCTGGGTTCAATAGACAGCGTTTGTGGCATATTTTTGAAAGTTTCCATACCCTGCCATAAGCAATTGATGCCCCTGTCATCTAGTGATTTCATGGGGGTCTTTAAGTACTCAAATAATGATTTTTGCTGCAATGTTGTGACAATGTACGTCATCACCATTTGATTTACCATTGCCTGAATAGGCTCTTGCTTGCAATGGACTGTAGGGCCGATCCACAAAGTTTTCAGCTTGAGTCACCAGGGCCTCCTTCACCATTTTATAACCGGTTATAATAACCACTTTGTCTCTTCCTAGACGCAGACTGAAGATATTGTTGTAAGCATGACCAAGCTGTGAGAAAAAAAAGGAGTCGCACAAACACGGTTTCAGTAGATTCAGGTACATGTGACTGTATCTAATGCAATTACTTGGTTCAAGAATGTTTTTTGTCAGCAAAATAGTTGGCCATGCAAGCATCAGCAATTATATATTTATAGCTTATTTGAGTTTTGTTCTGATTCTGTGGCTTGTTTACATAGTTTGATTTTTGTATGCATAAAAATGCCATTTCTGATCAAATTAATGAATACTTATTTATATAATTATAAAATCATAGGTAAATAATCCATCCATCCATCCATCCATCGTCAACCGCTTATCCTGTGTACAGGGTCGCGGGGGGCTGGAGCCTATCCCAGCTAACATTGGGCGAAAGGCGGGGTACACCCTGGACAGGTCGCCAGTTCATCGCAGGGCCACACATAGACAGACACACACTCACACTCACATCCACACCTAGGGCAATTTTTGGAGACACCAATTAACTTAGCCTGCATGTCTTTTGGATGGTGGAGGTAAATAATATGAAGTGTAAATCTTATCAGTAAACTCATTCTGTCATTTTGTTCTATTTAAATGTATATTTTCCCATGCTGTCAGTCCAGAAGTGCCAATGGCATTTGCTCACCTTTGTCAGATATATATGTGGCTCTTTGGAATCCATGTGAAAAATGTTGCCTACGAGTGGAAGAGAGAAAGGGCTTGGTGGATATTTTGATGGGTTTCTGTTCTTTAGGAAGTCCGCCACCAAGAGAAAGGCGACCATGAAGAGTAATACTCCTTTTAGATCAACAATCTCGAGAATTGCAGTTAACACCATGGCTGAAAAAGGAAAGAAGGAAAGTGTTTTGCAGAATGTGTCGTATGTTGAACAGACTCTGTCTGCCAGATTAGACTGCCACTCCCCTCACAGTTGGCTCACTAGCTATAATGTTTTGAACAGAGTGCACTCAAGAGATACGTAAGATCTTGATGGATTGAGCACATCTGTTGTGTGGGAGCTCTTTTACATTTTATGAGGTCTTCATCAGATGGGGTTGTTCTCTGCACCATGAGCAAATGAGCAACAAGGTGCACCTTTTGAGAGTATGCCTTTCAAGTTCATTTTTAACAGAAGTTGACCTTTGTTATAGTGCCAGTGAACGAGCCCTCACCACTCATTCTTCCAGCTTACCATAGTGCTATGTTTGCTCTTTGGCTTATCTTGTGGAAAATTTGATTTAAGACGTCCGTGAAATGCAGTGACATGTTGAATGTAGGGCTGCTTTTGTTATGTTGTAAATCGATTCTCAAATACACATGGGGATGCTCACTAAGTAGTCAAACATATCCTTGAATGTTTTCTTTTTGTCTTTATTATTAATGGAAAATGGAGTGCAGACAGGAAAGTAGGGGCAAGAGAATGGAAATGGGATTGGATCATGGCCCAGGGTGGACTCAAACCTGGGTCCCTATGAGTCATCAGTTCTTATATGTTCAGAACATGTACACTATCAACTGCACCACGACTCTATTTTTTAAGTGTGATAACTAATTAATCAATATTGCTGTCCAATGAGATGTCCAATGACTCAGCAATTTGAATTGCTCAATCAGTCATTAAACTATAAGCTATGTTCACTTGGGAAAGTTTACATGTTTAGGTTTGGAAAAATAATCTAATAAGTAAAATGGTAAATTCACAAAGATACATACTGCCACAGGGATTCAGGGTCAAATAATAAAATGATGATAATGAGACTGTTGATCTTGATGATCAGTAGTTTAAGATACTATCTTTAACCTTTTGTTTATACCTGATAAGACAAAGCAGTTAAATGATATGTCTAAGAGGACAGAGGTGACATATTTTCCTTTACCAAACTTTGTCATAATAGTCACATATTATGCAGAGCTGATGTGTGTAATTATTTTCATGTTAAAATAATTTCTCGTATCCCAACTTAAAGAAATAATTCACACAAAATTGATAATTCTCTCATCATTTACTCAGGCTCATGCATCTAAAACTCAAATAACTTTCTTCTGCAGAACACAAATGAAGATTTCTTAAAGGATGCATGATGAAGTCAATGGGGTGCAAAGCTTTCAAGCTCCGAAAAGAACATAGAGGCAGCATAAAAGTAATCCATATGACTCAAGTCATTTATTTAATGTCTTCTGAAGCTAAATGATAATGGTGAATGAATAATCATTATTATTATTACTATTATTTTAACATCACATGGCAAAACAGAACACACACTATAAACAAGTAAAAGGCAAGGAGTGAAACATTTAAATCAACATGAATACAGAAAGTAGTACACTACTAGTCTGTGTATCCAGAAGGTAACAGTGTGGTATTCGAGTCAGTGGCAAAGGCATATTCATGTAGTTTCCAAAAGTCACATATTCTGACTCATTGGGATGACAAAAAAGTTTCATTATTATAATCCTTATTTACATTATTTAGCCCTGACTCTTTTCAACACACCGCACTTCCGTGTTTTGTCTCTTAACCTCCGGTTTGTATTGAAGCTACTGAGAAGAGTCAATCAAAATGGACTATGTGTGGGAGCACAGAAAGTTTTTTTCACCAAGAGTCGATGGTGTGAGTCTACGCAATACACCCTTTACTATGTGAAAATGCTAGTGAGGTGTTTTTTTCTGTCAATGTAAATGTTAACTTTTCTGACACACAGAGTTAAGTTGGACCTGGCAGATCGCATTCGGAAAGCTATGACAGGCAAACTGCACTTTTTCATTATACAAGCGTTTTATTGTTATACATGTATTTCTACTTATTTTTTTAGGTTTCAACTTGTTTATAATTTGTGTGAAAAATCTGTAGTTGACATTTTCAAACAGGACAGCTCATATTCATATTACTTCACATGCAAGTTCATAGCATTAAATAAAATTACAATTGTACTATTTAAAATTAAGGCTTAAATGTAATATAAAATTGTTGTAAACGGAATATAAATTAAATGTACACATTCACATGTATCTATATTTGTGTGTGTGTGGGTGGGTTTGGTTGATTTGAGGACACTTTTTTTTTTGGTTACAAACTGGTAATTACAATGAATTTTGCTATAAATGTGGTTTATAAGGACATTTCTAGTGTCTCCATAATTCAAATACTAAATTGTGTTTTTTCGGAAATGTAAAAATTCTGAATTTTTTTTGTGAGGGTTAGGTTTAGGAGTAGCGTTAGGTGGATAGAATCTATAGTTCATATAACAATAATTATGTCTATGGAGAGTCCTCATAATGATAGCCGCACCAACGTGTGTGTGTGTGTGTGTGTGTGTGTGGCTGCCTGGCTGTCTTCCCGTCCCGGTTTGCTCAACTTAAGTCTCTTGGAGTTTCATGAGCACAGAAGTATATCAGTAAGTCCACAGTGTGAAGGTAAGATCTTGTGGATTTATGAAAGAAGCACTCTTCAACCCACTCTGCTTCCACTCTGACATCCTGAACACTTTAAAATACTCATGATAATCTTTGGCAACTCTAATAACCTGTAAATCCACTTTGCTAGCATATTACACTTTGACATCAACACTATAGATATCTACATAGATAACACTACAAGAAGAAGAAGAAAAATAATGTGTTTGGAACTTATTCTAAATTAGTAAATACATTCACCAAATATAGTCCCGATGTGTACCCATAAATGGCTTGATTACAGGCTGCATTATTCCCAAGTGGATGATGCAGATTCATTGCCATACTGAGCCGACACCATTTATCTCAGGTGAGCACACAGCATGTACGGCAGAGGTGCTTGTGTGAAGCCAACTTTGCTCTCCAAACTGGGCTCCTCACCAGGGGAAGGGCTGAAGTTGAAGATCTGCAGTAAAATGGTGAGGAAGATGAACAGCTCCACGTGAGCTAGGTACTCGCCTGGACACTGCCTCTTGCCTGTAAAAGGGATCACAAATGAAGGAGCTTTCTGAACATTACAAGCAAAGAACAATGCAAAGATACTCTTGATTAGCCTGCAAACTGCGTTGTTGTTAATGCATAGTTATCTAGGTTACTTGACTGAAGTACACTTTTGAGAGTATGGCATGTTTTAATAGACAGATAGGGTTTTTCTTTTAAGGAATATCTGTACCTGCTGAGAAAGCAAAGAAGGCATTTTTCTTGCAGAAGTGGCCCTCAGAGTTTAGAAAGTGTCCAGGATTGAAGGTGTCCGGTGTTTCCCATTCATTTTTATCATATAGCACTGATGTCAGATTAGTGATTATCACTGTCCCCTTAATTCAGCACAGGAAGGAAGAAATATTATTGGGGGTTGTATGTAAGAAGTTTCACAATGTGTTAGCTTAGAAAACTGCTGTGTTCTATCAGAAATGTGTATTCCGTGATCCTAATTTTCTGCAATATTTAATTCTTAGACTATTTTAAAATGATCTTCGTATGTATTTTTTAAATTAATCTGCAGTAAAGAGACTCTTAAACTGAATTATCAAGTGGTGTGAAACACAAACGTTATAAACTGTCTTCTTTTACCTTTGGTATGAAGTAGCCACTTAGGGTTGTGTCCTTTCTTGCCATTCTAGACATATTGATTGGCACAAGGTTTGATTTTCTGAGAACCTCATGAATGAAAGCATTAGTGTAATGCATGTTTGCCTTATCTGCCATAGTAGGTAAACGGGACCCAATCACCTGGTCTATCTCTGCCTGGACCTTCTCTAATAAAGAAAAGAATGATGGTATTTGCGAGGAACATTGATGTGCACTTCTAAAATAATTCCTACTCCATGTGTTCACTATGGTCAAATCAAAAACAAGGTTACGCCGGTTTACTAGTAAGGATTTCATGTCTCTTTTTACGCACTTTTGATATTAAGTACATTCATTGTTGTACCTTGGATGTCAGAGTACTTGATGAGGAAGAGTAGAGCCCATCGGAGAGTGTTGGTTGTTGTTTCAGTTCCCCCTTCAAACAAGTCCACCATACACCATACCAGACTGTCAATACTAAATCCTGCCTCCTTGTCATTCTTCCTCTGAAGCTGAGAATGAAACACAAGGACAAGTATGTTTAGTATACGTTTTAGATCATTCTCAATCATGCAATTGGAATAATGCAAAAACAAGTACGCTGTCTTATTTCTGCAAAACTCAATGTTTTTATACCTTCTCTGTTTCCGTAAGGTATGCATCAATATAATCTTTAGGATTATCCCTGTCCCAGTCTGGTCTGTGTTGCTCAACCTTTTCTCTCAGGAAGTTTGCCAACTCTTGATAGTTTGAGATTATTGTCTGATGAGGTCCTGGCAACCACCTCATTATACCTGGGAAGGTATCATACAGCTAAAGAAGGATGAAAGTTTTGTTAAAATATGAGTATTATACATGCTGGGTTCCTCGGATGCCTCACTGGCAAATCCTTCTGAAGAAATTTTAAGCAACCTTTTACTTCTACGATTCTACCAACAGTTCTTTCAGGAACTTAGCATGAAGGAAAGGTTTTGAGGTACTTGAAATCATTTATATTAAAGTTTATTGAGCACATAAATAGGATACTGAAGACTCCCTTCTTCAAATTCAGAGTTCATCCAGTGTGGCATCTGGGGAACCACAAATTGTGCCTCAACTATCTTTTAATTTTTACAGTGTTCAATTTGTATAGCTGTATTTGCATCAGGTCAAGTATGAAGGTTCTACCTGGTACCACACAGATCCTGTAAGAAACACAGACTCTGCACTCATTTGTAGACGCTTTTGGAAATCAACATCATCATACTCATATCGATGGCCATACACCAGGTTACCAATAACATTGGCCACTGCATTGTTGATTTTGACGAGAGGGTCAAATGGGTGGCCTGTGATGCAAGGTAGAGACAGACCAAATCATGAAAATTATGAGTTAGTGTGGTGTGTATGTATGAAAGGCTCACAGTGTGAAACCGACCATTTAACCTCTCTTATCACATAATTTAAACTCAAACAATCCTGAAAAATTCTCAATATGTGTTGGGGTCATTGTTATTCTGCATAAAGATTTCTCATCTAAGTTTTCGGGCACTTACCTTGCTCTTCTTTAAAGGCTCTACTTAGGGAGTAGCACTCTCGTTGAATATTTTCTTCTAGAGTCTTCCTCCCCTCTCCAAAATTTTTCAGATGACTCATGGAAAACTGCTGATGCTTTCTCCATGAGTACCCATTGTTAAAGGACATACCTTTTCCAGTCCAAGACAAAGGGGTGACATTTTTTTAGACCAGTTTTCGGCAAATCCCACATGCTTTTCTTTGAAACAACAACAGTTAAAAAAGGGTGACAACTCTGTAAACCCTAGAACGCTTATGCAACCTTACCCCACTTATATGCATATGTGGCTCAAAAAATACCCAGGTGAAATCTCAATGATTCTTCTTTATAAAACCTTTTTTAAATCATGTAAAATTAACTGGAATGATAATGTTATTTATTATTTACTTTATTGAATATTGAATTGAGTTTCACACACACTGAAAATAAAGCACGACTTTTGGGTGACAGTGTAAAAAAGACTGTATAAAAAAAATATGGGCAATTTTTACGTTTGGTGGTAAAATAAAACTAAAGTTGCAGATTCAAACACGCTAAGAAGTGGTTCTAAGAAGTGGAACCTGCATAGGACAAGAGGCTATAGAAGATGGGTGGACCATAAACATATATGGATCATAGAGGGTTATACATTACATCACATATATGAAATATGTATGTGACAAATAATAAACCTTGAACCAAGAGGACCAACATATGCATTGTAGGAGTACTGATGCAAATTCTCTTATAATTAAAAAAAACATTTAACTGTTAAAAAAAAAGTCTTTTAAGTTACAAAAACTTTTTGTTACTTAGTAGGATGTTCTTTAGGTAAAACATAAAGGCCCTTTCTCAGTTTTGTGTCAGTGTCAAAAAGAATGGCTTTCCTTTGGTGTTATTTCTATGTATAGATTATTTCCACGTATAGATATGTTTTTCTATTTACAAAATGGTTTGCATTTGACCCTACTGAGCAAGGAGATATATTTCTCAACATGTGGCCTGTTATGCTTATCTGCGATGAAACTCTAAACCATTATTGCAATAATCACCTGCAATACGCAAATTTTATACCTTCTATTGTGCAATAGAATGTCATCATGATGATGAGGGATAGATATGTTTGATTCAATATAAACTGTATTTATAATCTGACATCTTTGTTTATTTGCTTTGTTAAAACCATTGACCCACTTAGTATTGTTACTAGGTATAGTATTCTAAATCTAATTTTTAGTAGTTGTTACATACACCTACCTCTGCCTTTATAAAGTGCATCAAATAGAGGTGAAACGGGGCGGTCAATGAAGGTATCCCCCTGAGTAATCAAAACCTCCTTCACCATTTTAAATCCAGAAACGTACACTATTTTATCACCTCCATTTCTCAGGCTGAATGTGTTTCCATACTTCTCAATAAACTGAAGAAGAAAAAAATGATAAGCTATATTTAAATCACTGCACAGCAAATGAAAATGTAAATATCTCATAATACTGTTACGATTAACATCATAACTGTTGTAAAAAGATTAGAACATCATGTAACTTGATATTTTGTGTTCATATTACACATTAGCACCTATAGTCATTGCAAGAAATATCTTAATGTCTCAATGTCTTTATATTATTAAAGAGTGCCTCACCTGATCCACAGTTTTATAGTTAACATCAGTGAAGGTATTTCCTAGGAAGGGAAGCGGCTGGGGTCCTGGTGGAAAATTTGCAGGACTTTTATTTCTGATAATATCTATAAGCAGCATGAGTAAACAAAAACAAAACAAGCATCCTTTTAAATCCAGCAACTCATATAAGGAATATAAAATCATTGCTAAATCTTTAGGCAGCAGGCTCTACTTCTCAAGTAAACTGAAAGTCCTACTAACTGACTTAGCTCAGCCTGATCTTTGTTGTCTAGGCGATGGAAGTTTTTTATTTTTTTTCTTTATCTCAGAAGAGTATGTTGACCTGAGTCTCAGCAGTAAGGGGGCATTTGACTAGTTTTGGAGCTGTTATGTAATTCTGTTATATAATGATGAATCCTATAGTTTTCAACAAAAACAGACCCCCCCCCCCCCCCCCCCCCCCCCCAAATCAACCTTTGTGTGAACTCTTTGTGTACATTTTTCCCAGAACAAGTAATAATGACTTAATTACAAGGTTGAAACTACAAAAGACAGAAGAGTTAAACCACATGCACACATGGCACATGAGAATATCTGTGCAGTCTTGAAAACATAAGTGTTTTGATTTGACAGAGCACTTTTTCCTAATGATTAAGTAGTCTATAGAGGGTTGGGCGGATGTAATACGAAACCATCGTTTTGCTCTCTTTCTGATATTCTCTTGAAGAAACTAGCTTAGCTTGTAACATCTCGCTACAGATTATCCTTTTTTTTATTTAAGAGCCTTCTACATGTAACTGACCAAGCTTTCTTTACAGTGTGTGCAGTTATTGCAATGTTCAATTAAATAAAAAAAAACTAAACACTTAAAAGGGTAAATTTAGCTCTTTTGTACCCTGGTCTGAGAGTGATATATTCTATAAAAAAAAAAATAAATAAATAAAAAAAAGAACAAATACTGAATCTACAAAAATGAGGTTGTCCGTGGTTATATGGATTCTGTGATCCAAGTGTTTTATGGTTGAAAGTACGAGGATTCCCATGGGTCAGGGGCCCCAATTTGTTACATAATAGCTGTTGCTCCGGTTTGAGTTGCACTGTGAAAACACTCGACTGTGAAACGTTCCTTTACTTGGTTATTGATAGCATATCCTGACTGTTTTTCTTCTTCTTTGGCTTAAATACTGTTTAGTTCTCTTTTGGCTTTTGTTGATTTCTATTTATTAACTAATATTAGGTATTGTGATTTTTATGTTTTGTTTTTCTTTGACAGTTGTCTTTAAATGGTTTTGTTGTCTATCCTATATCTTTTGTATGTTCTGGATGAAACAGAGTGATGTTATTTGCTTACACAAGAAAATTAATATTGAAAGGAAACTTCAGTACATTTATGAATCAAGATTTATTTAGATTTATTTTTGAAAGTCACAATTGCTGTACAGGCACACACTGTAACCCTTGTGCGTCAATAAAAAAAGTTATACATTAATATTATTTTCCACTTTCACTGACACAGATTTTTTTTAACCAACATCAGTCCTGATCATAACTATCAAATATTCATTCATGTTCAGGATTTTAACCCTTTAAATGCCAGTTTGTTTACATAATGCAACTGTTTTTTACACACACAAACACACATACACACACACACACACACATTTCTCAATTCACAAATACAAAACACACCCTGACATCCATACCAACACACCCACACAATTTCTGTTGCATTATTAATTAAATTCGCCTGCAAAAATTAATAAAAAATTATGTTTTTGCTCCATAGGCCAAACATGAGAAAAATGGTGCCATTTGGTGGAAAATATTAAACACATTTTGAAGCCAGGGCTCCTGAATGAAAGCATAATATAATATACTTCATGATTTTATGCTTTAATAGCACTGGGAAATATTGTAATTTTAATGGGTTTCAATGGGGACATTTATGTCCTGGAGGTCCTGAGTGTAACTATTTTGTGTACACAGTGTATAATAGATGTATTTTAGGAACTGAGGTTGAAATATCAAAATTCCCCAAAAATACACACCTTTGGCAAAATTTATGCAGTTGGAATTAACATAGCCAAAAAACAAAACAAAAAATTTAAAAAGCCAAAAATTTCCAGAAGGTCGCACAAGGGTTAAACTCTAGGCTGTAAAAATGTTTTTTAACATTTTCACTGTTCAACAGAAATATACAGTTTACTGGCATTTTGTGACAACATGCTCTAATAATAGACCAATTAACACAAAATAATTCATGAAACAGCAAAAATGTAGGCCTGTAAGGTAACAAAATAGACAAAGCATTATTTTGGCTACAAATATTGTTATTAATACATATAAAACATGAAAACTTCACTTGAATTGACTTCCCTGACCAGATATTTATGAAAGTACCACTTCCTAAGAACACTTTTCACACTTTCAATTAAAATCAACCTGCATAACATATACACTTGACTGAATGTTTGCCAGTGTGGTTTCATTGTGTTCACCTGTTCACCCTACAGCTGAAGCACATAACTGGCTTTGGATAAAAGCGTCTGATAAATGTAAATATAATTTTGGAATTTTCATTTGGAGGATAGAATTCACACAAATATTTTCGATTTAGTACAGATTTGATCTAGGTATTGAAAACTATAATACTAAATCACTGCCAGAGAAAAGGATTTGTGAAACTTTTGAGTCAAAAACTTAATAATAAAATATAACATAATAAAACTTATATATAAAACTATAACTAAAAACATGCTTTGTTTCAGATTTGACTAACTTTCTTTAAAAAAATATTTCCCACAAATTTTTTGTTTTTTTTTCTTGCCATGCATGCTATAATTGCAATGTTATAATGAGTATGCTCTGTTAATGTTCTGAAAGTCATAATGCAATATAAAAAAGTGTAATATTTGATCCATATATTCCTTTTCAGCAATGCCTTCTTGCAGTCACACTCTGTGAATAAGAATATTACACACATAAACTTTTCATGTATAAAACATAAAACATCAAAGGAAAACTCTCTTTATTTTATGCTATTAATGAACAGGCTTAGTTGTTAATGTATACACAAAAAACACACTTCACCTTATAACACAAACTCTAGCGTTGGGACAAACAAATGCAGAAAGGAGCAGGAGCGTATGTAAACCATATCTCGCCATCCAAACTGGGTTCTTCTCCAGGACATTTAGAGAAATTGAATTGCTGCAGCAGGGAGGTGAAGAACAGGAAGAGCTCCATGTGAGCCAGCTGCTCTCCCAAACACGCTCTCTTACCTATAAGAAGATGTAACCAGAAAAAAAGTTAATCCTTAGAGTGTGGACAAACAAAAATATAACTACTACATATGATGATGAGGAATTACATACATAATAATGTAGCAAAGGACATTAAGTTAGTCTTGTGAAGTTTAAACTTCATTAATGTGCACTATTGCTTGTTTATATTTAATACCAGAAATTAATAAATTATTACTTAATGAGTTTATCTGATTATGTCATGGTTAAATAAAGCATTTCACATATTCAGAAATTATATCAGGTTGTATGGTTTCAAATCATTACCTGCTGAAAATGGTAGGAAGGCATCTCTTTTCCGAAACTGGCCTTGTTCATCCAGGAAGTGTTCTGGGTTAAATGTGTCTGGTGTTTCCCATTCTTCTGGATCATTCAGAACTGAAGACAGGTTTGTTGTAACAGAGGTGCCCTAATGAAGAGAGAAGGAAAAAACAATGCTTTAGTTTAAGATATTATTTAGAACCAAAAACTGAACGTCATTTGAATTTTATACTAACAGATCACTGTACTGTATGATATCCATCAACAAATACTATACAAGATGACTCTGGAATAGAATAGAATAGAATAGAATACCTTTGGAATGAAGTATCCCCCTATTGTGGTGTCTTTAGCAGCTTGTTTAGGGAATCCCAGTGGCACTACATTGCCAAATCTTTGAATCTCGTGGATAACAGCATGAGTGTATGGCATGTTAACTTTATCAGCCAAGCAAGGTTGACGTGACTGTCCAATAACCCTGTCTATCTCTTCCTGGACCTTTTCTAAATGGAAAAGACAACACATATCAGTAATTGGTCATACTTTAATTAAACAATTAATTAGTTTTAAAGTGGGGAAGTTGGGACAATCTTTAATATTTCTTAAATCAATAAAGAATAAATGCAAACTAGATAATGATAACTTATTGCCTTCACACTCACCCTGTATTTCAGGAAACTTTATCATATAAAGCAGACCCCAGCGTAATGTTGTTGTAGCAGTCTCTGTCCCAGCCTCAACCAGGTCTAGGCAAGCCACGACTAAACTTTCTATATTAAAGCCAGCCTCAGGGTCACTCTCTTTCTGTGAAAATGGAAATCAATACCATATAGAATTACAGTTAATCAAGTCTGCCACAAATAATGCCACAAAGTTGGAAAAAACAATGTATAATTCTCTCTTTTAACAATGATGACTGTTGGTAAGTCCTTCAGAAATGACAAGGCAGTCAAGTATTTCCAAAGTGTGATGAAAGAAACTTTAAGTACCTTTTCCATCTCTGACAGGTAGTTGTCTATGTAGTCACGAGGGTTTGAGGCATCCCAGTCTTCTCTGTGTTTTCTGATCTCTCCTCTCAGGAAGTCTGTGATCTTATTATAGTTGCCAAACATGGTTTGGTGGGGGCCGGGTAAGTATTCAAAGAGGCTGGGCCACACATTGTACAGCTGTTTAAATTAACACAGTTGGTGGTGATGCAAAGGGATCTAAAAAAATACAGTATTGTCTACAGTTCCTGTCCAGAACAAATTGATGCAATAAGCTGTCAATACATGTGAGGAAAAAAAATGCTTTTTGAGGATGCCATCATGAGTCAGTACCTGTACTCGAGGAGAGCCTGCTAATATAACACATTCAGTATCAAGGCGCAGAATGTTTTGGTAATTTTCATCATGATAGTCAAAGCGTTGTCCGAGTGTCAAGCAGGCGATGATGTTTGAGACAGCACTATTTAAGGTCACCAGAGGATTGAAAGGTGCTGTTTGAGAGAAAACATGGATGTGTATTTAATCAGAAAAAACTTTCCCCCAGTTAGATTTTTCCAACTGTCTTGTTAACAAACAAGTTTCCCACAACAATTACCACTGATGTTCTTCACAGAGTATGAAGTTACAAAAAAAAGGTACAAATTGTAATATATGGAGTCACTCTGCAACTCTTATATCAGATTCAAATTATGTAGGAAATAATATGGAAGGAGCAAAAAAAAGGTCATATGCAAAGTTCATACCCTTTTCTGCTTTAAAAGCATCACAAAGGTAGACACACTCTTGTTGGATACTGAGCTCAAGGCTTTTCTTCCCCTCACCAAAGGCCCGCAAATGGGAGACAGTGAACTTCCTATGCATGCGCCATGGGTATCCGTTGCTTAGTGTGACACCTTCATAATATTACAGAGAAAAAAATAAAAAATTAAATAACTAAATATATATATATATATATATATATATATATATATATATATATATATATATATATATATATATTTAATTATTGTCTTTAACAAATCACCATCTCTTGAATAAAATGTAGATTTAAATGTGTAGACATAAAGGTCAATAAAGGTCATAAATTATAGTCAGTGTACTTACCAATTCCCTTAAAAGTTTTATGAAAGATGGGGACTTGTGGACGGTCAACAAAGTTGTCAATCTGGCCAATCAGGGCCTCCTTTACCGTTTTATATCCAGACACGATTACAGCTTTCTCACTACCCACTCTTAAGCTGAATACATTCCCGTAAACTTCAGTCAACTAAAATTCAAATATAATATACTAAATATAACATATATACCTTGCATACTGTATATTGGACCATAAATGTGTTTAAACGTTCAACTTGATAACATCCATAAGCAACATTAACGGCTAAAGCATGTTTATACATAAACTTGGCAATAAATTACATCAGTCCTTTCTCTAAAAAAAAAAAAGATGTAAATTGAGAGACATGCAAATAAGCAAATTATGACTTTTGCTCCCACCTTATCCATGGTTTTGAAATCCATTTCAGTGAATATAGTTCCCAGGAACGGTACAGGCCATGGTCCTGGGGGAAAATTGGGCGGATTCTTGTTTTTGATGATGTCCACGAGAATCATTAAAATTACAATTAAAATGACCAAGCTTCTAAAATCAAGGCTGTCATATATGATGTGTAGAATCATGGTGTTGAAGGAGATGGCAGATTCCCTTTGCCTGAGTGTGTGGACAACAGAGTAATTGAGCTCTGCAGCCTGAAAATGTATGCAGTGTATGTTATTTTGTCCAGTACTGATAAATGTAGACCTTGGAGGGGAGGAGTGGAGGGGCATTACATAAGTCACTTGAAATTCCAGGAACTGGGGAGAAAGACACCACTATGAACTGCAATTTGGATTAATTTTTTTTTTACAAACAATCCTTTCGACACATTTATCAAGATAAGCACATGGGATAATGTAAACACACATGGACAACATCATACTCCTGTCTAAAATCTCTCCATTTGCACTTGAAGTCTTCTAAACTTTGTATTGATAGAATGTTCAGTTTAACATTTACTCTGAACTGTAAACATGAATAGTAAAACATTTTCACTTTCTTCAGCTTTAGTTGCATATGCGCATAATAACAATTGGCTATCCTTTCTCTTCCCCACATGGATTTAATATCTGGACAAATCCTTAAAAAGTAGAATTGTTATTTCATAATAATGTTCAAGGGTGCCTCCGATAAATTATTAACTAATAATCACATGCATGTGTGGTGGTGGGGCAGTATACTTTGTAATTATTAGTGTAGATATAGAATGTATAGTCATGTCATGTGTACTAAGATTTCATAATCAGAAATATGAGCGCAGCGTAGTTCTAGCGGGAAGACTAGCAGCTGTACATCATCACACTATTAGCTGGGTAATTCCTAGCCAATCGCAGGTAAGCCATTGCTTTATAAGTCTGCTCCCAATCTATCACATTGCTGTTTCAGTGCACTAAGATGGCAACCTCCACCACCCCACCACCACCAGTTGAGCCCCGTCCCGCACGGGGGTAGGCTCCTCGCCCCTGCCTCCTATCTCCGGCAGGCTATGATGGTTCCGAGTACAACTCCCTCGGACCGCCGGACGGGGCCTACGCCAAAGAGAGACATTAATTTTCTGTTCTACATTCATCAAATAAATGGCATCATAAACCTCACTCAAGCCTGCGTGTCTTCCCGATAGAATTATTTTTACTGCAAAGTATGCTTCCATATACAAGGAATTGTTCTTGGTGACAGAAGCTTCCAGTGCACAAACAAGACAACAACAAGACTCTTTCTTAAAAAAAAAGAAAAAAGAAAAATCACACCGAGGCAGCGTTTGTGGATGGCTCTTGTACTAATTGCGAGAACATGACCGTTGGGGTAGCAGCATTCATTTCTCAAGAGGATTGAGAATGACCCGGCCGGCAATGGAGGCGATTTGGGGGGTTCAGCGGGGGCAGTTTCGCCGGGTAAATCCCTAAGAACCACCCGCCCCCATCACGCTCGATTGTTTGCGTGCGGGCTCGACGTGAGACCGGCTCACCTCAAGGCCAGTCTGATGTCTCCGATGGCGCCATGGAGCCGGATGATGACGTTGCCGCTGCATCGGAGAGCGTCGCGGCATATGATGCGGAGGACTCAGCTGGGCTGCCAACTTCGGGTTTGCCCGCCCAGTTCGAGGCTGACTCCCAGATGTCCGATATGCTTGCCCGAGCCACCGTGAGCGTGGTGCTGGACTGGAACCCTCCGTCCTCCCATCAACCCTCACGACTAGACGATTGGTTCCTCGGGTCAGGGCGCCACTCCAGGTACGTCATCTAAGGCTGAACTTGGTCGAGATGCGGGAAAATGACAAAGCCCGCTTTCTCAACGCCCCATCTCCCAGCTCGGCCTATTCGGCGACACCGTTGAAGACTTCGCCCAGCAGTTCTCAATGGTGATAAAGCAGACGGAGGCCATCAACACATCCTACCTCTGCGCTGGTCTACATCCAGACGAGCCCCGTCTGCTCGCCGAGGGCGTCCCCCTACAGCAGCAAGAAACCAGCAGGTAGCTCCACCTCAACCAGGGCCCAGCTCTCAGTCCCGGTGTTGAGCTACATGCAGGAAGCAGACGCCCTCCTTCTCACGAACTACGCTATTCAGTTCGCCAGGCGTGCACCCCGTTTTAGTGTCACTTC
The DNA here is from genome assembly GCA_032164185.1 of Moxostoma hubbsi. Taxonomy (NCBI): domain Eukaryota; kingdom Metazoa; phylum Chordata; class Actinopteri; order Cypriniformes; family Catostomidae; genus Moxostoma; species Moxostoma hubbsi. Next base: position 22,662,003 of record JAVLUX010000031.1, read on the forward strand.
GGTGCACGCCGAAAAAGCCAGCACCCTGCTTGTGGAAATCACTACCCTTTTGCAAAAGGACGCGATAAAGCCTGTCCCTCCAGCTGAGATATAGAAGGGTTTCTACAGCCCTTACTTCATCGTACTCAAAAAAGGGGGTGGGTTGATATCAATCTTGGACCTGCGAGTTTTCATCCGGGGATCTGCCCAAACTCCTGTTCAAGATGCTCACGCTAAAACAAATTCTAACATGCGACCGGCATCAAGATTGGTTCGCAGCGGTAGACCTGAAGGACGCGTACTTTCACATCTCAATTTTGCCCCAACACCGACCCCCTACGGTTCGGGTTTGAGGGCCGGGCGTACCAGTACAAGGTCCTCCCCTTTGGCCTGTCCCTGTCCCCTCGCGTCTTCACAAAGGTCGCAGAGGCCACCCTTGCCCCGCTAAGGGAAGTGGGCATCCGCATACTCAACTACCTCGATGACTGGCTAATCTTAGCTCACTTTCGAGAGGCACTATGCGCCCACAGGGACCAGGTGCTCAGGCACCTCAGCTGTCTAGGGCTTCAGGTCAACTGGGAAAAGCGCAAGCTCTCCCCGGTTCAGAGCATCTCTTTTCTCGGCATGGAGTCAGTCTCAATGATAGTGCGCCTCACAAACGAGTGTGCACAGTCAGTGCTGAATTGCCTCTCATCATTCAAAATAGGCACTGCGGTCCCTCTAAAACAGTACCAGAGGCTCCTGGGGCATATGGCATCCTCAGCCGTAGTTGTGCCGCTAGGGTTGATGCATATTAGACTGCTCCAGCACTGGCTTCAGACTCGAGTCACGAGATGGGCATGGCACCACGGCACGTATCATGTGATCTTCACCCCCCTCTGCCGTCAGTTATTCAACCCCTGGACAGACCTCTCTTTTCTGCAAACAGGAGTCCCCCTGCAGCAGGTGTCCAGATGCATCTTGTCACCACAGATGCCTCCAGACAGGGTTGGGGCACCGTGTGCAATGGGCACGCTGCCGCTGGTTCCTGGTCGGGCCCATAGCTACATTGGCACATTAACTGCCTAGAGTTGCTGGCTGTATTTCTTGCCCTACAGAGGTTTCTCCCGCTGAACCAAGGCCAGCATGTCTTGATCCATTCAGACAGCACCATGACGGTAGCGTACATAAATCGCCAAGGCAGTGTGCACTCTCGTCATATGTCAAAACTCGCCTGCCATCTCCTCCTCTGGAGTCAGCACTGACTAAGGTCGCTGCACGCCATTCATATCCTGGGCAGCCTCAACATGACAGCAGACATGCTGTCATGGCAGGCTCCGCTCAACGGAGAGTGGAGGCTCCACCCCCAGGTGGTTCAGCTGATCTGGGACCGTTATGGCAAAGCACAGGTAGACCTGTTTTACCTAACTCCCATTGCCTGCTCTGACACTCCCACAGGTCAGATACAAGTCCCCTCGGGACAGATGCATTGGCACACAGCTGGCCCCGGGGGCTGCGCAAGTATGCATTTCACCCAGTGATCCTACTTGCACTCTAGTGGCCAATTACTGGCCTACCTGGTCTTGGTTCTCGGCTCTTATGGTCCTCGTGACAGCACCTCCCTGGCAAATCCCCCTGAGGAAAGACCTTTCTCAGGGATGGGGCACCCTCTGGCATCTGCGCCCAGACCTCTGTAACCTCCATGTCTGGCCCCTGGTTGGGATGTGGAAGATCTAACCACCTGTTGTAGACACGATCAACCAAGCCTGAGCTCCCTCTACCAGGCAGCTTTACGCCCTAAAGTGGCATCTGTTTGCAAATTGGTGTTCTTCCCGATCAGAAGACCCACAGAAGTGCGAAGTTGGGTCAGTGCTCTCATTCCTACAGTGAAAACTGGAGGGGTGGATGTAGCCGCTATTCAGCAGAGGAATTCCTGACCAGACCCACTACGGGTACTAGCTACTCTGTACTGGAATAAGTGCTCCATAGGTGCCAGATATCACGGTCTATCACTGTGATCACTGTTACACTGTGATCACGGATATCACTGTGATGTATTTTCCTCGATACGGCCCCCCTGTCAGGCGGACCGTGTCCCCCTTGGGCAGTCCCCTCTGCCCCAGTCACCGTGTTTGTAGAGCTCCTCATCATTAGGTAGGACCTACCACCGCACCACTTCCATGTGTGGCTAACAGGCCCACATGACGTATTTGCCACATATTCACCTCCCCATCCTGGGCAGGATGTGGTCTCCGTGGGGTCTTTTCCCCCTGAAAGAATAGGACTGTAAAAGAACGCATTCCCCGATGCATGTTATAGCTAGATGACCCCAGCCGCATCAAACACTGTATGAAGAGAAACATAGAAAGAGAAAAGAGCTGCGGCTGGCGCGGCCTGCACCAATGCTTGTCAGGTCGCTTGTTTCCACACATCAAGGTAAATCCTTTATCGGGTGCCAAGAACCTAATAAAAACAATATGATGTCTTAGTGGGGTGTTGGGGAAGGTTACGTGCAGTCTGATGCCCATGCTCAATGGCACGCTACAGCTTGCTGCACCAGCATCAGCAGATCACGTAACACGGTTCAGTGTAGGTGGTGCTATTGAATAGGGACCCCTTGTGTCACTACAATGGACACAACGTTGATTGAGTGACAGAAGGGGAACGTCTAGGTTACTAGTGTAACCCCCCTTGCCACAACACTGTACCAAGCCACTGTAATGGCCAAACCTTATTCTCAGCTCCTCAGTGCAGAACCTGACTGAACAGATGCATGATCCCTGCATTTTATACCTGTATGTCCGGGGCGGAACATGCAAATTCTGTTTGCCAATTCTGCATTGGCCTTTTTCATATTCAGAGGTATCTGAGGCTCCCGAAAGAAGCCCCTTGTGTCACTACAATCGACACAATGTCTTGTTCCCTCCATCAGGGAATGGCGGTTACACTAGTAACCTAGACTATTCATGAGATGGATATCCTGAGGGGGAAAAACAGTTCTTATGCCTGATGGTTCTGGTGTGCAGTGCTCTGTTGCATCGTCCAAAAAGCAACAGTTCAAAAAGGTAGTGTGCTGGATGGGTGGGGTCCAGGCTGATTTGAAAAAATATTTAGGATATTGCAAGGTTTCATGCACCACATCTTTCCAGCACATCTCAAATACTGTATTGTGTTAAGTAAAATTCTATAGTTGAAATGACAGTGATGGAAATGATTTTGCAAAAAAAGACTTCCTTTGTCTTGATAAGGCATATTTCATTGCTAACATTTTATGTATCTTGAAAACAATAATGAAAAATATATTTTTCCAAATTTTACAGCTTGGCTGGAAATAACGGACAATAAAAGTAATCTGCACACAAGTGATGACATTATTTGTCCCATTTGGATATTTGAAGCATCTCAAGCATGATGTTCACCTGCACTTTGTTGACTTGGTTAACAGGTATGCAAAATATGAAAACACTTTGTTGGAAGCAAACATTTTTGGTGTGGTGGCAATGACACAACAACTGTGGGACAAACGTAATTTTTTTTTAAATATGCTAGAAATAATTTTCCCACAATAAATATTAAAATAGTTTATGTTTGTTTCATTCTTTGGATAATTCTTTCATAATGGATTTTTATAGCTTTAAATAGAAAGTCTACATCTGGGACAAGGCTAAAACTGTAACATCTGTACATAAAAGACATTTGAAAAGTACCAATGATCAGATCAATGGTGTGTAGTAACGTGCTACATTTACTCCGTTTCATTTTCTTGAGTAATGATTTTAAAAAAATACTTTTAGAGTTGGTTTAAATGTGGGTACTTTTTGCTTTCACTCAAATACATTTCTAATTATTTTTTTTACTTTTACTTCTTTACCATGGCTGGCATTCCTGTTGTTACATTACTGGGTTTAATTTTAATTAATGTGTAATTTATTGAGAGATTATTGAATGGAACTTTTACAAGAGCGGAAGTTCATACAGCTGTGCGTGCTGAGCCGGTGTCACAGACTGTCACTCAATCACTGCTGCAGCATCAAGCTTTTCAATGTGAAACACTTTCTTTGCTCCTCACAGTGAAAAATATAATAGTTTAATCATGCAATGCCTTCATTTAACACCAAGACAAGCTGATATTTCAAGATTAAAATCACATCTCCAATTTAAGGTGGCACACTGAGGTAAGTTTTTAGCTCTAATGCTAACGCAGGATTTTCTGTGTAATGTGATGGTCATTTTTAGGGTGATAATGTACCTGGGCTCTTATGACATCAGTTTTTAAGTGTACATTTTTAAAATCAGAATGCTTTGTCCCTCGTACCCAGGCACGGATTAACGCACAGGCTTGCATAGGCTGGAGCCTAGGGGCCCCACGTGTGCAGGGGCCCCGGATTGGCCAGACTATAGGGATGGGCGGATTGATCCTAAAAGTATCGATACTTCCGATACTGATGTTGTATCAAAAATATCGTTCCTCACACAAAAATACTGATTCTAAATAATTTATTTATTATTTAACTAGGGGTATTATTATTTGGTTACCACGAACAATAATCATAAGCTTCAAAGTTAAATAAAATGGATTTGGCTATATTAGCAAATACTTGTGCAGGATGGGAACTGTTTCTTCTTCCGCTCATCTTAACATTCATAAATGCTGGAAAACACATGCAGACAAGCGCTTGATCCATCACAAGACTCGTTCAAACAAGAGGGTTCAGTGTCTTATAGAGGTAATGATAAAAAAAATCAGAGAAACAGCTTCTGATGTGTAGTCAAGGGCATATATAGGTCGTATGCCCTCCTATCTGTTTTAGGATTTTGCGTATGCCCACATGAAATAACTAATGATACGTGTGGCCGCCAGAACAATTAGCTTTTGACCCGGATGTTTTTCAATCTAATAATGCCACAGCACCGTTGAGTGAATTGTGTTTTATTATTATTATTATTAAAACATTTTTACTGAGATTTTCTCTAAACGTGCCCGGAGATGCACTGGGGCGCACTTTCAAGACAGACAGTTCGACTGAGCTGCTCCACCAATCAGAACGTTCATTTCAGACGCGATTAGTGATTAGATTAGATTATTTGTTAACCAATCATAATTTCCGTTTCAGTAAGGGGCAGGACATTTCCAGCATCTGATGCACAAGCATTCCTGGAGAAACTATAATTTGCACTGCATATTTATTTCCCTGCTAAACGTTAATATATGTATACATTTAAATGTATCTTATGCAATTAAACTTTGTGAAAATACTGCATGTTATTGCACCCCCTCTTGTTTTCTTTTTTTGCCCTTTACTGATGTCCGTGGTGCCTTTTTCTCGTGATATCAAATAATTATATTCTAAGTAGGAAAACTATTTCACTCTACACAGAAAAGCACATAATAGTACACAAATAAATAAATAAATAAATAAATAAAACATTCATTTCTATGTAGTTTATATATGGCAATACAAGATAACGTGCTAACGTGAACATTACTACACTCATATTAATGCTTAACAGTTTATTGCGTATTATGAATTAATTTATTCGTTAGAATAATAATCAAGTATTAACAATTTTCTTAGTAGCATAATAAAAGGAACAATAATGACACCTATTAATTTAAAAAAATAAGCAGGTGATTGTATAGATATGACTTGGATCACATCTGTCCAATCAGGTGCTGGTCAAATCATGTGAAACATTTTAATTTACTTCACTGTTATTGCATAGCGGCAAAATGTCCGAAAGAAAGTACGATAGTGTAGCACAAAAACAGAAAATACAAAGGTTAAAAGGTATAACGTAACCAAGACATACTGAAAAAATTGACAGGATACTTCAAGATCTTCACACAGTAGCAGCTAATCTGCAGAAGAAATATTCAGGTGATCCAGAAGGAGGATTTTGTAGACGAAATTGGACAATTTACCAAAGAAAACGAGGACACCTCAGCAAGGTCACTGCTGCAACTTATAAGAGCAAGGAAACTACAATCAGTGTTTCCAAATGTTGATAGCACTCCGGCTATTTATGACTTTGCCTGTAACCAACGCTAGAGGGGAGCGCTCCTTTTCAAAACTGGGACTAATTAAAAATAGACTAAGATCCACGATGGGCTGGATTGGTAATCTGGCATCCCGGCCATTTTTCTGGTGGGCCAACGCACTTTGGGGCCGATCAGGGGCTGACTGGCCATCGGGAGAACCAAGCGGGCCGGTGGGTCGTCTGAGAAAATGTGCCGAATGGGCCGCGATAAACTAAAATGAGCCGCCACGTTAATCATAATGAACAACAAAACGGCGCCGTGATATGCAGAAAAGGACATGTTTTTTGGGGACAGCCCCTCAAGTTTTGGGCCTGTTGCCATGTAAAAGCAGCCTAGGGGCCCCTGACCACCTTAATCCACCTCTGCTCGTCCCGCATGTCATGAGAAGTCTATCCCGCACCCTCGCTGGGGTACTGGAAACTATCGCAGCTACTTCAGGCGGATTAACTATAAATCCATGTAAACATCCAAGTTACGTGTAAATAAATGCCTTTTGCTCTGCCGTTCGGGTGATCAACAACTGGAGCATGAACAGACAGCATTTCTGCATGAGCACAGCAAGGTGCGCAGGGCACGCGTGCGTGAGATGTGCGGGCGTGAGACAATCGTCTGAGAAGTGTAGAGAATGGCTGTGTCCAAAATCATTCACTCATTCACTATTTACTGTATAGCGAATGGCCGTTAATGCACCATATCTCAGCAGAGAGTGAATTAAATGAGTGGGTGAATTTAGAAACAGAAACAACATCACACATTAAATATTAAAATACTTGGGCCTTAATTGTTATTCTTATTAAATAATATATTAATAAAATAAATCTTCATTCTCTTTGTCATTTTTAATATATACTGTGTGTTAATATAAATTTAAAATTATTATCATATAAAGAGTACATATTAAAATGTATCTGTATGTTTTGCCTCTCTATATGTTATGTTATATTAATCAAGAAATTATTTGTCAAAAAGTGATTTAATAAATTCAACATTAAATAAAATATTGCAGGAACGAAGGAAGCAGTAAACTACCAGCTTGTACGTCTTCCTCGTGGTGGATTGTGGGCAAATAACCATTGTCCAGTGTACATCAAATATACACTCAAAATTATAGTGCACTGTGGACTATATTTAAAGGGCCCACAAAACATCCAGACATGTCGACCGGTATCTTTTTGCCGACATATCACAAGTAGTGTATATCTTCAAATCTTTTAATATATTATTATATAATATAAACAATAATATCCACTTTCATCAACTCACCTGGCACACCAACAATTAGTCCACGCATCTTTTTTTTTATTATTATTTATATCCCTGTAAGGAAACAGGGACAGATCACATATTATGGGAAAACCCTCCACGGCAATAATCAGTTTCTCCTCCATTTTGTCTTCGGAACTAATGTTTGGTGGGAACCAAAGTTTACACGGTTGTTTTTTCTAGACTTTGCAAGAGCGGAGCACTATTTATTTATTTATTTTTATTAGAAACAAGCAAGGGGCATACATAGTACACAATAATACAGATATATTTTACAAAAATGCAAAGACAATATATCCATTACATGGTTTTCAATGCTTTGGAGTTGTTGGAGGTACAAAGAGTATTTAAATAATATTTCAAGTCTTTACAAAAAAGTTCAAATAGGGGCTTTATAGACATAAATTTACACTTATGTATAAAAAAAAAACTTGGCAAAAAAAAATAAACAGATTAACCAGAAAATATTAACTTAAGTTATCAAAACTGTGAAAACCAAATAAAATGTCACACCTCCTTAACCTGGTTGGTAATTAAATATTTGTGAGGTAAAGACCACACATTCTTCCAGGGTATGTCTTCATCATACCTACTCCAATAAGAAATTAATGAGGGGACAGTACATATGTCTTTCTGAAAAAGTTGTCTAATCTTTCTATTTTTTAGAGCTGGATTGGACAAAAAACAAATAGTCCCTACTGGAAGTGTTAAAGAAGTCAAATGGGGCAAAGGTCCACTTTGTTCTACAGCACCAGAAGGAACAGCATCCATAACTACAGTGAAATCCCTAGGAGTGACCGGAATACAGTACTCTGCCAACAATTCAGAATAAGAAAAACAAAAGACCATTTGAATTTATAAATTGAGGAACCAAAAAATATTACTATTGAACCAATCAGGAAAAAATAAGGTCTTATTTTTGTATCGGATATCCTGGTTATTCCAAATAAAATAACGGTGGAGAATAAAGTTATGTTTGTAGATCAAATGCCAGGCCAAGAGTACCTGCTTATGGAAATTTGACAATTTAACTGGTAATTAGAAATACTATAATTACATAACAAAAAGGACTTTTGGGAAAATATATTTTGGAATGGCATTCCATAAAAAAGATTCAGGGTTAATAAAGAATTGCCTTAAACAATTTATTTTTAATGTATAGTTTAAAGAAGAAAAGTCAAGAAAATGTAGGCCCCCCGAGTTCATAGCTATTTATAACAACAGATTTTTTTTAATGTAGTGTATTTTGTGTCTCCATAAGAAATTAAAAAAAGCATTCGATCAATCTCTGTACAGACAGATTGAACCACATGCATTGAAAGAGCAGGATATTTCAACCCTAGAGATACCCCCAATTTAACCTCAGAAGAGTCCTTCCTCTTAGTGACAAATTCCTTTGTAGCCAGGAATTTTATATTTTCTTATCTTTCAAATGACCGGATCATTATTTAACCTTCCTCTCATACCATTATCTTTGCAAATGGTTACACCTAAATAATTCACTTGAGACTTTACATGAATATTATATAGGGCTAAATCAGAACAAGACTTTATAGCGAGCAATTCGCATTTATAGAAATTCAAAGTTAGACGGAGCACTTCTATACTCCAGTTGGTTGCCGCCGAACCGCGTCAAAGCTCATTACCATAATGTTGCCCGCACTTGAACTTTCCTCTGACGCCCACACCGCACCGTTCTCGCCGCCCAGAGACGCTGGCTGCCATAGAAAATTAACAACTTCCGGTCGATTTTGATGCTCTCGACGCCTCTGGTCTGGACGCACCATTAAAGGGATAGTTCACACAAAAATACAATTCTCATTATTTACTCACCCTCATGCCACACCAGATGTATATGGCTTTATTTCATCTGCTGAACTCAAATAAAGATTTTTAGAAGAATATCTCAGCTCTGTAGGTCCATACAATGAAAGTGAATGGGTGGCAGCATTTTTAAAACTAAACAAAATCACATAAGTCAGCATTAAAGTAATACTAGTGCTGCACGATTAATCATATCGCAATCGCGATGTCAGCCTGTGCGATTATATGACGGCAAAATTCTGCGATTTTATTAAATCATGTATGTGCCCTTTCTCTCCGAAAGCTGTTTGCCCATTTTCTACACCGCTAATAAAAAGATGACCAGTCAGTCTCAGTTTAGGGAGTGGCACGTGTGGTCATGTCATGTGACTTTCTGGTGTGCATCATGGAAATCAGGTGAAGATGGATGCCGAGCAGACCAACACTGAAATGGTGGCCAGAAAAAATAACACAAACACCCATCACAGCTTGGCGATATATCTTTGTTTTACCAATAATTAAAGTTCATATAATACTGGAGCGTGTCATGTAAATAAGCACAAACTCCAAAACTGTCATTCTCTGTGCGGTCAGAGTGCTTCAACCAGTCGCGTAAGAGACCCAATCTGAGCAGGAGTCGAGACCGGGAGAGATTTAAAGTTCCGCAGGCTGATGCGCACTCTTAACACGGAGACACTCGTCTCTCACTCCTGCTGTCTGCAGCTCGCAACGTGTTGCATCAATGATGAGATCATCATCATGATACAATCAATCTTATGTGAAAAATAACACTAAAATGACAACAATAAAATGTGTGTGTAAATTGTGTACACACACACACACACACACACACACACACACACACACAGTGTTCAGTGACTAAAATATGGCTAAAATGTCAACAGTTTTTATTGACTAAATCTACATTAAAAAGCCCAGACTTTGTCAACTAAAACTTGACAAAAAAAAAAAAAAAAAAAAAAACATAAAAATAGGATAGGTTGACTAAATATAATAAAACTCATTTGTGTCAAATGTACTCTTTAGTTAAGTCTAATTAAAAAAACAGCTGACAAAATTAACACTAGTATTCAGTTTCCAGGACATTAGGAGTGTATTAAGGCAAAGTCAACATTTACGTTCACGACGTAAGTCACTTTTTTTGATCAGTAGGGTACCACATCCGCATCATTTTGAGCCAGGAAAAAACCTGGTTATATGGGGATATTTTGGCTTTAAGATAACCGACACTGAGCAGAGAGGTACTCTGCAAAATGTGCAAAATTAAAGTTGCTACATCACATGGCAACACAACAAATTTATATCATCACATCTCCGTGCATTATATCATTTTGCATTAATGCAAAGATATTATTTAATTTTGTATAAACATTTTTTTTAATTTTTTCAAACACTGTTCATTTATAGTTGTTGTTGTTGCTAGTTTGTATGTTTGAGTTGAAAAATACACATTTCAGCATTATCAGTAATCTATTTGTGCATTTTCCTTGATAATCAAGCAAGTTGGCCATTTGTTTATTATATCGCAATCGTAAATCGCAATATTAACCTCAATAATCGCAATATGACATTTCCCCAAATCGTGCAGCCCTAAGTAATACATAAGGCTCTAGTGGTTAAATCAGTATCTTCAGAAGTGATGTGATATGTGTGGATGAGAAACAGAGAAACTTCTACATGAGTAATTATTTTTTTAAGTAACTGTACTTTTACTCGAGTACAGTTTGACTACTCTACCTACCTCTGCCAATGATAAAAGATGATGAAGGTCTTGTAAAAAGTTTCTTAGTCAGTTTAGCATGACTGAAATTACAAACTATGTTTGTTTTAATACAAATCAACCCCCTGGAACATGAAATTGCTGTTAAAGAAACACCCATAGTTACATGTCACTGTTTACTAGGATGTACATTAATCATGCAATTTTTCAGGATAGAAACTGACAAACAGACAGAAACCAAATCCACATAACAACTCTTACCTGTGAATATAAAAAAGCATGTGCCTACACATGGCTTCAGTTGTGCGGAGTTTGGTCTGCCAGAATCTCCCACGTCGTGTATTATGGAAGCCCATATCTACCACATGGGGGGGAAAAATTCCTTGCAGCAATATAAAATAGCATTTAAGTAACTCATGTACACAGTATACTGTACTGTTAGATCAAAAAAAGTCACACAAAAGTCTAGTATTTAGTTGGACCGGCTTTAGCTTTTTTCATTTTCATTTAGAGTTGCATGAGATTTAGCCGAGATCTTATATTGATGAGTCGAACCACTCTGTAAAATCTTTTCCAGCACATCCCAAAGACTTTCAATGGGGTTAAGATCAGGAATTAATGAGTGAAAATAATTCCTCATGCTCCCTGAACCACTCTTTCACAATTTGAGCCCAATGAATATTGGCAGAGTCGTACTGGAATATGCCTGTGCTGTTAGGGAAGATAAAATCCATTGATGGGATAACCTGGTCATTCAGTACATTCAGGCAGTCAGCTGACTTTCCGCATTATATTGTTGCTGAGCCTAGACCAAATCTAGAGCCTAGATCTGACCAATTAAAGCAACCCCAGATCGTAACATGCCTCCAGAGGCTTGTACAGTGGACACTTTGCATGACGGGTGCATCACCTCATGCACTTCCCTTTTCACCCAGACGTGCCCATCGCTTTGGAATAGGGTAAATCTGGACTCATCAGACCGCATGTCTTTTTTCCATTGCTCCACAGTCCAATCTTTATGCTCCGTAGCAAATTGAAGATGTTTTTTTCCGATTAACCTCATTAATTAGTGGCTTTCTTGTGGCCACACAGATGTTTAGTACCAATCCTGTAAGTTCTTGTCACACTGTGTGTGTGGAAATCCTCTTACTTTTACTATTAAACATAGCCATGAGTTATGAGTACTGTCAAAATTTTATGATGAGACTTCACCTAGCGTTTAGTCATCTCTGATCATGATCATTAAAAAACAATTCTTACTAAGTTTCTTCCACGAAGCTGATGGTTCACCACTCTCCTTCCAGGTTTTATTAATGTGTTGGACAGTTCTTAACCCAATTCCAGTGATTTCAGCAATCTCCTTATTATCTCCAACCTCCAGTTATTTTCTTTGCTAGATTAACATATGTTCCACAACCACAAGATGGTAGTTTAAGAAATGAGAAGCTACACACTGCATCAGTTATGGTTAAAAGAATTGTTGCCATCTGAAACATATTAATCACTGCAATAATGATCCAATCATAGGCTCTTAAGTATCTGCTAATTTAATCCAAAAGGCGACTTTTTTTGGCCAAGCAGTGTATTTGCAAAGACACATTTGATAAACGTATGTGACAAAGAGTATATTTTTTTATTTACACATTATAAGAAATTATTAGCATTAAGACATTGTGAAAACTTCATGGTAATTTACTTTATTTAACATTTTTGCAAATCCTTTATGTTGGCCTGTACGTTAACATAAGCTCTAACGTGGTGACACACAAATGCGGTACGGAGCAGGAGCATATGTAAACCATAACTCTCCATCCAAACTGGGTTCCTCATCTGGACTTTTAGAGAGAGAGAACTGCTGCAGCAGGGAGGTGAAGAACAGGAAGAGCTCCATGCGAGCCAGCTGCTCTCCCAAACACCCTCTCTTTCCTATGTGCAGATAGCATCAGATAACTAGTTAAACATCAGAAGGTTTCATAGACAAGTAACAACATAATGATGACAAACTTTGTGATGATGCAGGCATTACATTACAGCTTATTAATTATCATTATTTTGAAAAGGCTAATGACAGCTGACAAAGTCATCTGTGCTTTTCAGATGAGGGTGTGAAATCAATGAATGAAGTTTACCCGATGATGTCATTATTAAATACAAATCTATCACCACAGCCACCCCAGGTGGATAGAGTGAATGCTTTGAAGATGAAATAATCACAGAATTTGCCCAAGTTTGCCAGGTTAGTGACATCATATCTTTTAAATATATTTCTGTGCTGTACTCTCTACACTTTTTCTACTACTCTCCAATGTCTTTCTGTGCAATCGCTAGTGGAGACTTGCGTGTCATTATATACATTTGTTTTTCCATGTCTGTCTTTTATTATGGTATGATATGGTATTTTATTTATTTTTTGTCTATTTCTTTTTTGTCAAGTTATTGAAATAGAGTTATTAGCCTTGAAATAGCTGAAATAGAAAGTCTTTAAAAACACGCTCAGACCTGCTGAAAATGGTAGGAAAGCACTTTTCTTCCGAAACTGGCCTTGTTCATCCAGGAAGTGTTTTGGGTTAAAGGTGTCTGGTGTTTCCCATTCTTCTGGATCATGCAGGACTGAAGACAGGTTTGTTGTAATAGAGGTGCCCTAATGAAGAGAGAAGGAAAACAAATGCATTTGTGCAAGATCCTCTATAGAACATCTGATGAACATCAAATCAATGTATTTTTAAACCAACTTAATCTATTTTAGACTATTCTGGAATAGAATAGAATGGAATAAAATTCATACCTTTGGAATGAAGTATCCCCCTAGTGTGGTGTCTTTAGTTGCTCTTTTAGGGAATCCCAGTGGCAGCACATTGCCAAATCTTTGAATCTCGTGGATAACAGCATGAGTGTATGGCATGTTAACTTTATCAGCAAAGCAAGGTTGACGTGACTGTCCAATAACCCTGTCTATCTCTTCCTGGACCATTTCTAAATGGAAAAGACAACACTACTTGTCACAAAGCAATGAATTGCACAATTAATAAATTGTACAACAATTAATTTTAACAATAAATTAGTCTTATGGGGAAGTTGGGGCATTCTTTAATATTCTTAAACCAATAAAATGCCTCCACACTCACCCTGTATTTCTGGAAACTTTATCATATAAAGCAGACCCCAGCGTAATGTTGTTGTAACAGTCTCTGTCCCAGCCTCAATCAGGTCTAGGCAAGTCACCACTAATCCATCTATGTTAAATCCAGCCTCAGGATCACTCTCTTTCTGTGAAAATGGAAATCAATATCTGTTGAATTAAATTAGAGTATGTAAAATGCCACAAGTGTCAAAAAAATTATACACTTGGAGAGTACTGTATTACCACCTTAAGTAGATTAAATGACAATTGCATATTAATGATGACTGCAAATTTACCGTTTGTACAATTTCAGAAATCATAAGGAAGCCAATAAAGTTTCAAAAACAATATTAAAGAACATCTTCATGTAATCTACCTTTTTTATCTCTGCCAGGTAGTTGTCTACATAGTCACGTGGGTTTGAAGGGTCCCAGTCTTCTCTGTGTTTTCGGACTTCTCCACTCAGAAAACATTTAATCTTCCTATAGTTCTCAAAAATTGTTTGATGGGGGCCAGGTAAGTAGTCAAAGAGGCGAGGACACACATTGTACAGCTGTATAAAGCAACATATTTAGGCACTGAATACAGATTACAGTACATTGCTAGATGCAAAACCTCTGAAATTAATTATTATTAACTCATAGGAAGAGAGATCATCAGAGTAGTTTTCAAATTAATAAACTGTTTATTAATTTTAGGTGCATTTTTTATATGCATTCTGAGGATGCCATCATGAGTCAGAACCTGTGCTCTTGTATAGCCTGTTAACTTAATGCATTCAGTATCCAGGCGAAGAATGTTTTGGTAATTTTCATCATGATACTCAAAGCGTTGTCCAAGTATCAAGCAGGCGACGATATTTGAGACAGCACCATTTGTAATGAACAGAGGATTGAAAGGTCCTGTTTGAGAGAAAAACATGGACATGTATTTAATTGAAGAAAAAAAATTCCACTCCTCTTTCCAACTACCTTGCTAACAAATAAGTTACAAAACAGAGTAAAGTTCCCAAAACAACTAGCATTGACGTCTTTCATAGAGCATGAAGTCAGCCATACAAGAAGACACAGTGCAAAAAATATATGGAGTCACTCTAAAACTCTTATTTCAGATTTAATTTACTGTAAATTATAAAGGATTCCCCGAGAGACAATAAGGAAGGAATAAAATATGAACTGTATTTACACATATTTACACATGCTGTAGGTCATACCTTTTTCTGCCTTAAAGGCATCACAAAGGTAGACACACTCTTGTTGGATACCAAACTCAAGGCTTTGTTTCCCCTCTCCAAAGGTTTTCAAATGGGAGACAGTGAACTTCCTGTGCATGTGCCATAGGTGTCCGTTACTCAGCGCCACACCTTCATAAAAATGTTTATTATCATTAACAAATGATAATGTTAGCTCCACTTGATAATAAAATATGGTCATATATAAAGATCAATAAAGGTCAATATGGACTCTGTACATACCAACACCATTAAAAGTTTTGTTGAACAGAGGGAGATCTGGACGGTCAGCAAAGGTGTCAATTTGGTGAATCAGGGCCTCTTTTACTATTTTATATCCAGATGCAATTACCATTTTCTGACTGCCCACTCTTACGCTGAATATCTTCCCATAGACTTTGGTCAACTTAAATTAAAAATATAATATAACATACAGTATATACCATACATGTAACATAAATGTGTTTATATATTCAACTTGCTAACATCCACTAGCAACATATCAAGCACTAAATTATATCAATCCAAGTTCATTAACAGATTTGCCAATCAATTATGGTAATAATTTTGTTCTCACCTTATTCATGGTCTTAAAGTCCATCTTAGTGAAGATAGTTCCCAGAAACGGTACAGGCCATGGTCCTGGGGGAAAATTGGGAGGATTCTTATTTTTGATGATGTCCACGAGAATCAATAAAGCAAAAATGAAAATGACTGAGCTTTTAAAATCAAGGCTCTCATATATGAAGTGTAGAATCATGATGTTGAAGGAGATGGCAGATTCCCCTTGTCTGAGTGTGTGGACAACAGAGTAAGTGAGCTCTGCAGCTTATGGATGTTTAGAAGTGGTTTTGTCTAGGACTGGGAAATATAGAATTTGGATGGGAGGAGTGAAGAGAAATGACACAGGCTACTCCACATTCCAGGAAGATAATTACAGTTTTTGCAATCAATCCTTTGGAGATATATATTTATCAGAAGGTGAAGATATGGATATGGGATAATATCATCATAGGCAGCATAATAGTCCTACATTTAGACAGGAAATGGTCCCAAAAATGTACAGTATAAATGGTGTTGAGTTCAGTGTTGACTCTGAACTGGAAGGATGAATATCTATATATACACTCACCTAAAGGATTATTAGGAACACCTGTTCAATTTCTCTTTAATGCAATTATCTAATCAACCAATCACATGGCAGTTGCTTCAGTGCATTTAGGGGTGTGGTCCTGGTCAAGACAATCTCCTGAACTCCAAACTGAATGTCAGAATGGGAAAGAAATGTGATTTAAGCAATTTTGAGCGTGGCATGGTTGTTGATGCCAGACGGGCCGGTCTGAGTATTTCACAATCTGCTCAGTTACTGGGATTTTCACGCACAACCATTTCTAGGGTTTACAAAGAATGGTGTGAAAAGGGAAAAACATCCAGTATGCGGCAGTCCTGTGGGCGAAAATGCCTTGTTGATGCTAGAGGTCAGAGGAGAATGGGCCGACTGATTCAAGCTGATAGAAGAGCAACTTTGACTGAAATAACCACTCGTTACAACCGAGGTATGCAGCAAAGCATTTGTGAAGCCACAACACGCACAACCTTGAGGCGGATGGGCTACAACAGCAGAAGACCCCACCGGGTACCACTCATCTCCACTACAAATAGGAAAAAGAGGCTACAATTTGCAAGAGCTCACCAAAATTGGACTGTTGAAGACTGGAAAAATGTTGCCTGGTCTGATGAGTCTCGATTTCTGTTGAGACATTCAGATGGTAGAGTCAGAATTTGGCGTAAACAGAATGAGAACATGGATCCATCATGCCTTGTTACCACTGTGCAGGCAGGTGGTGGTGGTGTAATGGTGTGGGGGATGTTTTCTTGCCACACTTTAGGCCCCTTAGTGCCAATTGGGCATCGTTTAAATGCCACGGCCTACCTGAGCATTGTTTCTGACCATGTCCATCCCGTTATGGCCACCATGTACCCATCCTCTGATGGCTACTTCCAGCAGGATAATGCACCATGTCACAAAGCTCGAATCATTTCAAATTGGTTTCTTGAACATGACAATGAGTTCATTGTACTAAAATGGCCCCCACAGTCACCAGATCTCAACCCAATAGAGCATCTTTGGGATGTGGTGGAACGGGAGCTTCGTGCCCTGGATGTGCATCCCACAAATCTCCATCAACTGCAAGATGCTATCCTATCAATATGGGCCAACATTTCTAAAGAATGCTTTCAGCACATTGTTGAATCAATGCCACGTAGAATTAAGGCAGTTCTGAAGGCGAAAGGGGGTCAAACACAGTATTAGTATGGTGTTCCTAATAATCCTTTAGGTGAGTGTATATATATATATATATATATATGTACATATATACACACTTCAGCATTTGTTTGCACATGCACATAACTGCATTTGGTTATCCTATCTTTCTCCACTTTTTTTTATATTCACTTTAATATGTACAGTCACATCCAGTTTCATAACAGTGCTCAAGGGTGAATCTGAATAATTATTAACTTGAAAAATAGTCATGCATGTTCATGCTGATGAGAGCGGGCCAGCTTGCTTAGTCATTATATTATTCAACTTAGTAGTTCTGACCCCCGGGTTTGTACACAGATTTTAAAGCCTGTAGGTTATTTCTTGGTTTCATGCACGTAGATATTTATATTATTGTCATGTAATCAGTTGTGTGTGGCTGTTCTTTATCAACATAGAGGGATAAATATATCAGCATAGCGTGACATCCATTGGACTCTCTGCCATCTGAAAAAAGATTAAAATAATCTTCTTACCTTACATCATAAGACTCCTAAAACACCCTGATGCTGGACACTGTATGCTTTTTTGTTTTTTTAAATACACTTACTAAGCACTTTTTGAGGCACACCTGTACATCTACATATTCGTGCAATTATCTAATCACCCAATCTTGTGGCAGCAGTGCAGTTCATAAAATCATGCAGATACAGGTCAGGAGATTCAATTAGTGTTCACATCAATCACCAGAATGGGGAAAAATGTCATCTCTGTGATTTGGACCGTGTCATGATTGTTGTTGCCAGACGGGCTGGTTTGAGTATTTCTGTAACTGCTGATCTTCTGGGATTTTCATGCACAACAGTCTCCGAGTGGTGCCAAAAACAAAATACATCCAGTGAGTGACAATTCTGTGGATGGAAATGCCTTTTTGATGAGAGAAGTCAGCAGAGAATGGTCAGAATGGTTTGAGCTGGCAGAAAAGCTACAGTAACTCAGATAACCACTCTGTACAATTGTAGTGAGCAGAATTGCTTCTCAGAATGCTACAACAGCAGCAGACCATATTAGGGACATTATTAGGACCATAGTGTTATTAATAAAGTTCTCAGTGTGTGTAAATATACACTACCGTTCAAATGTTTAGGATCACTTACTCATTCTTTATTTATTTTTTTATTTCATATTGTAGAATAATAGTAAAGTTATCACAACTGTGGAATAATAGAAATGTAAATATAGGAATTATGTTGTGACTAAAAAAATCCCAAATAAATCAAAACTATGTTTTATTTTAGCATCTTCAAAGTAGTCACCGTTTGCCTAGAATTTGCAGACATGTACTCTTGACATTTTCTCAACAAACTTCTTGAGAAATCACCCTGGGATGCTTTTTAAACAGTATTGAAGGAGTTCCCATCTACACTCACCTAAAGGAAAGGATTATTAGGAACACCATACTAATACTGTGTTTGACCCCCTTTCGCCTTCAGAACTGCCTTAATTCTACGTGGCATTGATTCAACAAGGTGCTGAAAGCATTCTTTAGAAATGTTGGCCCATATTGATAGGATAGCATCTTGCAGTTGATGGAGATTTGTGGGATGCACATCCAGGGCACGAAGCTCCCGTTCCACCACATCCCAAAGATGCTCTATTGGGTTGAGATCTGGTAACTGTGGGGGCCATTTTAGTACAGTGAACTCATTGTCATGTTCAAGAAACCAATTTGAAATGATTCGAGCTTTGTGACATGGTGCATTATCCTGCTGGAAGTAGCCATCAGAGGATGGGTACATGGTGGCCATAAAGGGATGGACATGGTCAGAAACAATGCTCAGGTAGGCCGTGGCATTTAAACGATGCCCAATTGGCACTAAGGGGCCTAAAGTGTGGCAAGAAAACATCCCCCACACCATTACACCACCACCAGCAGCCAAATTGAACAGGTGTTCCTAATAATCCTTTAGGTGAGTGTATATGCACTTATTGGCTGCTTTTCTTAATTATTCAGTCCGAGTTAAAAACGTGTTTATTTTATATATATAATTTTAGTTTGTAATTAAATAAATTAATATGTTGGCACAATTATATTTTTGTGTACAATATTAATTTCAAATATTTAAGCATATGCTTAAGATCAAAAGGTTTTTAAGATCATGAGAAACTTTTTAGGCAAGTCCCCCAAACTTTTGAACAGAAGTTTATATATATATATATATATATATATATATATATATATATATATATATATATATATATATATATACTACCGTTCAAAAGTATATATACATATAGTGAAGGGTTGGATTTACCCCTGTCTCTTGAGCCTGTTGATGAGCTGAATACATTTACTAGTAATAGTTATGCATGTGAGTTGCTACTATTTCATTGATCACTTATTCAGTTTAAGAGTTTCATTGTTTTTAAGTTTAAGGTCATTAATTGCTGACACAAATGCATACTAATTTATTATATATATAAATAATTATGGCATAATTAATCACCTATTCTATAGCCATTTGATTCTATTTTAATTCAGTCATTAGTAATTGAATGAGAGAGAGATTTTAGTTATGATCTTATTATCATCCATGTTTTTATATGGTTTGTAAAAGCAACTATTGCATGCAACATATCTACCTCATGTAATCATTGAACTGAAACATCTCATTTCTTTATTTATGTGCCTTATTAGGCCTTGTGCATGGCTTTCAGGGCTGCAGGCGACCTGGACCCAGACGTATCGGCTTCAAGGGAACTCAGTTCACAGTTCTGTAAACTTGTACTTTTTCAGCAAATCACCTGAAATTTAAAAGCCATGTGACCATCACTCTATGACTGTGTTAGAAAGCTAAGGAAGCTACCTTGCCACCTCACTGTCCAATCAGCCTGACTTCACACGCAGCATTTTGTGTCTGAAGATACCTTGGTTTACAGGCTTCTGAGGTGCTGTGATGATGTGTAATTATCTAAAGAATATTAATACGAGCTTAAGAAATAACCAAACAAATATAAATAAATTAAATAAGTACTTATTTCTCAGGAAAAAAAACAAAACTTCTATATGTTTATTGTACTGTATGTGTGACATTTACAGTATTTATACATCAGAACAAATAGCCATAAGCATTAAAACATTGTCAAAAGCTAAACATGCACTGTGAACTTTATGGTAACATATGGAATAACTAATGGTACAGGGTACAGTTACAGGTGTTGGAAGATGTTTGGACACAATAGTTATCAGAAAACCTGCATTGTTTCAAACTTGATTGTCTTTTTTTGCAAAGTCTGTCTTTTGTATCTTGTCAAAATTACAACTGCTGTGCTAAAGTAGTATTATGTATGACTGGGGGTATTTGGGTAGGAAAACACAGAACCTGTCTTTATAAAGTTTCATAAAGAAGTAATACATAAAACAGACCAATAATAATATTTTTATTACTTCAACTTTGTTCATATGCTCACCTAAAATGCTACACTTGTAACACAAAATCACATTGGGGATAAAGAAATGCGGAAAGGAGCAGGAGCGTATGTAAACCATATCTCGCCATCCAAACTGGGTTCTTCTCCAGGACATTTAGAGAAATTGAATCGCTGCAGCAGGGAGGTGAAGAACAGGAAGAGCTCCATGCGAGCCAGCTGCTCTCCCAAACACGCTCTCTTACCTATAAGCAGATGCCATCAGGTAAAGTTGAACATTAGAAGGTTAGTGTTTCCCATTAATTACCAAGACTGTGGTGACCCCTGTTACCGATCTAGAAACAGCTATGGCCTGTTTGATTGACAGGCGGTGTATGTGTGTGTGCTGAACATACACATGTTCCAAAAATGCTTGCGCTAATGCGCACCTAAACGGTCAAATAGCCTATCTTGAAGAGGTATTCATGTAAACACAGAGAGTGATGTCTAAAGTGAACGTATACAGCAGAGAAAAAAAAGTGTATTTGTATTAAAATGTCAGACTTGCAAGTATAAATGTAAGCTAATAGACCTGCTGCCATCTAGTGTGTCATTATAATAATCAAACGACCATAACAAGAAAACACTCACTGCTCTTGACTGTGTAACTTTAGTAGCTTTAAAAGGTTTTCATATATAATAGTCGTACAGTGAATACCAGTAGTATTTTTAAGTTGCATTTCATTGCATTTTACTTGAATACTTGATACTGCTGTTAAAATCTTTATAAGCTGTTTAAAAAGCACTGAATTTTCTTAATTTTTATTTTTTGTTCTATTATTTTGTATCTATTTCTATTCATTGCTGTTTTATATAGTTATTTTATTACTGACTTTTTACTAGTCTTGAATAATTACTTAAGAACTTGATTCTTCCATAATTAACATATTAGTTGGTGTTTTTATTTGTTGTGGTTTTGAAGCTGGTATTGAAAATCATCAAATTTCACTACCAACTACTGAAAGTTTGGTATTGTGATAATGTATAGCCTTTACTGTACAAGGTGATTCTTGCTGCAATAACATGATGAAAATGTAGATCTCTTTCCATAAAACTATGTGCATTCCTGCTATTAATGGTGGCGACGGAGGCTTTCCTTTATTTGACTACCATACCTAACAAAATAATCATCATATGATTACCCCTACCCAGTGCAGTTTACATTTCTGTCGCAGAGAATTGAGTTGATTGCATAGGTAAACTATTAGGTTGGGCATCGGTCATCATTTTAGAAAAATATACAACATAAACTTTGACATGTTACTTGTGCATCTAACTTAAATGTCCTTTTTTCCCTCTGGACAAGTAACTTTTTTACTTGGACAAGTGAATGACCAATTTACTTGTCTGGAGGACAAGCACATAACAATGCTTAATCTCAAGCCCTGGCTCAAATGTATGCTCTAGTTAATTTTGTGTTATGTCCATTTGTGAACTCTCGTCTTGTTTATGCTTCATGGGTGTGAATTTTGCCGTGATATCACCAATCATATCTATACAACCAATGTGTTTATGATTAAATTACTACAAGAGCACAAAATTGTTTACAAGAGCACAAAGTTCTTCATAGATCTAGCCTCTTAATTTTGCTCTCAAAGTGCACCAGAATGATGCATCTATCTTTAAAATGTACATATTTTTTTTCCAGAGAATCATGCCACCGAACCCAAAGAGGGTCTGAGGTCCACCCACCACAGTCTTGCAAAATCCTGTGGGAAACACTGGATTTAAAACTGTGAATAAAATTGTGATGTAGGAATTCAACAGTGCATTTTAAAAGGAGTATTGTGACACAAGTACATTTCATTATATTGACTACGGTGTGAGTGGGATATAAAGCTTCTCATGTGAAGTTAAAACTTCATTAAACTCGGGCAGTTGTTTGGATCCTCTGTTTTTAATACCAGAAATCAATTAATTAAGTTTTTCTGATTATTTTTGTGTTTCCACCAGACTACTGGATTGCAAATCGGCACTCTGAATTATTATATACAAGCATATCTCATATTGAGATGTCAGTATATCAGGTTTAATGCAAAATATTACCTGCTGAAAATGGTTGGAAGGCATCTCTCTTCCGAAACCTGCCTTGTTCATCCAGGAAGTGTTCTGGGTTA
This sequence comes from Moxostoma hubbsi, assembly GCA_032164185.1. NCBI lineage: Eukaryota > Metazoa > Chordata > Actinopteri > Cypriniformes > Catostomidae > Moxostoma > Moxostoma hubbsi. Next base: position 22,685,011 of record JAVLUX010000031.1, read on the forward strand.
AAGGTGTCTGGTGTTTCCCATTCTTCTGGATCATTCAGAACTGAAGACAGGTTTGTTGTAATAGAGGTCCCCTAATAAAAAAAGGGAGAAGGGAAACTCATGCATTTGTGCAAGATCCTCTATAGAACCAAAAACTCAATGTCTGAAATTTTGACATAAAAGGTGCTGCAAGTAATTTTTTCATGGAAAGGTATGCAAAAAAATGTCCAACTGTCATGTATTCCCTGTTTCTGCTTAGACTTTTATGTTGAAATTCTTGTTGCTTAGTTCCCTGTTCCTGTTTCCTGTGTTAGTTTTGTAGTCTCATTTTTTTGATTGGCTTATGCTGATTGTTTCCATAGGTGTTCCTTGTTCCCTTGTTTTCCCTTGTGTTTTTAAGCCCTTGTTTCCCCTGGTTTCTTGGTCAGCCTTTGCGTGGGTTTCATTATGCTCTGTGCTTTGGTCCCTGTGTTTGTCTTATATCTTCATATTCTGAGTTACTTTGTTTACCCTATTGTATGATTAAAAGCTGCATTTAGATCTTTAATCCTCGTCTGCCTCTTTACACCTACTTCCTGAAAGATATTAATGAAATAAGTGTTCTGCGATATCTCACCTGTCTCTGTGACCACTCTAGACCCTGTAAACAGCAAACAAAAATGTGCCCGCAGGCTGCGGTCGATGCTTTCTGTCTGTTGTTCATTTTGTGCATTCTCATATTATTGTACTTGCAGCTAATCATTGAGGCTTAAAGCCATTTTTATGCCATGTTTTTCATTACGGTTTTCAGTTTAGGTAAGTAGCTATTTTGCAACTGTTCTGTTTGAAAACCGTGGGATGATTGTCTTTTGCTCGTGTCTGTCTCTATGGTATCTTTGATGTGTGCGGTTTTGGAAAAAGAGGATTGGCTAATTCAACGGCTCGGTTTGTGGAAATTCCAGAATGGCAAAATCACTTACAGCACCTTTAAAATATCAGATCATTGTACTATATATCCACCAACATATGCTAGACTACAATAGATTAAGATAAGAACTGAATAGAATTCATACCTTAGGAATAAAGTATCCCGCTAGCATTGTGTCTTTAATAGCTTGTTTAGGAAATCCCAGTGGAACAGCGTTGCCTAATCTTTGAATCTCATGTATAACAGCATCAGTGTAAGGCATGTTAATTTTGTCAGCCAAGCAGGGCTGTCGTGACAGCCCAATCACACTGTTTATCTCTGCCTGGACCTTTTCTGAATAGAAAAGATGACATTACAAGTGTAATAGGTGTGTGAAATTTTCAAGCAAACCAATTCATGCAAAGTTCCTAGCCATTTATAGAATCCATGTGCAAACTGACTTGCAGAAGTCTACTGACATATTCAATCAGCAATTATTAGTTTTGTGCTCCTTGTTGTCAACATCACAGAACACCTAAGCTGGTCTCACAAGTCAAAAATTTTAATTTAATATGACTAAATGAATATGACTTGGGTTATCAGAAAAATAATTTTAAGATCTTTAAGATAACAACTTTTTCAGTGTATTTTTCCTCTGGTGAAGCTGCATGCTGTGAGCTAATGAGTATCCAAGACATCTATTTGTATACAGTAGATGTCTCAAAAAGGCCAGGTCCATTCTGACTTGCTTAAATCTTCTGAGTCATTGTCTTTTTCCCCTATACTATCTGAGAAACAGAACAGAAGCATCCAGGTAAGAAAAACAACAAACTAATGAACAGCTTCTTCCCAGAGGCTAAACGACTGTCAAACACAACCTAGTCCTTCCTTAAATATATGAGTGCCATTCACTTTCATACAAAATACTCCTCCTGAATGGTTCATACTGTTCAGCAATACCACTCATAATAAGTGCTTGTAAAATAATTTTATGTTGCATGCATGTATGACTATAATTTTATAGTTTAACACACATCATTGTCAACAAGTACTGCTGTTTGCTGTGTTGTTGCACAGTTGACAAATAGAACTTGGAGACACTGAATTAAACAATACAGACCATTAGCCCTAAAGTAGGGAATTTGGGATATTATTTAATATTCTTACACCAAAAAAGAATACTTCAAAATGACAACCTATTGCCTTCACACTCACCCTGTATTTCAGGAAACTTTATCATATAAAGCAGACCCCAGCGTAATGTTGTTGTAGCAGTCTCTGTCCCAGCCTCAAGCAGGTCTAGGCAAGCCACGACTAAACTTTCTATATTAAAGCCAGCCTCAGGGTCACTCTCTTTCTGTGAAAATGGAAATTGAATTAAAATTGAAATTGAATAAAAGGAATACTTTGCACATAAATGAAAACTCATTTACTCACTCCTCTGATTCTTTTGGAGTCTTTTTTATATAATGAAAGTCAACAGGACTGGAGTTGTCAAGCTCAAGAATGACAAAATAGTATCATTAAAGTGGTCCAAACTATTTGTGCAATATATTCCAAGTTTTCTTAAGCCATGCAGCTTTGAGTGAGGAACAGACTGAAATGAGGTAATTATTAAAAATTAACAGGTCATGAGGTTCAGTTAATGTTCAAATGAACCATTAGAATGGGGAAAATGTGATCTCAGCCATTTTGACCGTGGCATGATTGTTGGTGCCAGATAGACTTGTTTGAGTATTTCTGTAACTGATTTTCATGCACAACAGTCTCTAGTTTACTAAGAATGGTGACAAAAAAAAACATCCAGTGATATGCAGTTCTGCAGATGGGAAAGCATTGTTAATGAGAAAGGTCAACAGAGAATGGTCAGACTGGTTTGAGCAGGTTTGAGCTGACAGAAAGGCTACGGTAACTCAGATAACCCCTCTGTACAATTGAAGTGAGCAGAATAGGATTTTGGATTGCACATTACGAATGGGTTGCGACAGGACATTTATTAGGACCATGGTGTTTCTAACAAAGTACTAAGTGAGTGTACTTTTATTGTGATTTAGTTTTTGTCATTTTGGAGTTTGACAGTCCTAATTTACTTTCATTTAAAAGGAAAAGAGTGGTCAGGACAGTCAGCAAAAATAAAACCTTTTGTGTTCTACAGAGGAAAGAAAGTCATATGGATATGAATTTAAATGCATGACTCTCTTTTTTTATATATCCTCTTAGGTTGATCAAATGGCAATATCAAAAGAATGATAAATGCAAATTCTGTTTGTTTATCTTCCAGAATTAAGAATTCAGCTGACAGTATTTCAAAAACATAATTAAAGAAAACCTTAATTTTGATTACCTTTTCCATCTCTGACAGGTAGTTGTCTATGTAGTCACGAGGGTTTGAGGGATCCCAGTCTTCTCTGTGTTTTCTGATCTCTCCTCTCAGGAAGTCTGTGATCTTATTATAGTTGGCAAACATGGTTTGGTGGGGGCCAGGTAAGTAGTCAAAAAGGCTGGGCCACACATTGTACAACTGTAATAGACAACGCAGCTGGTGATGAATACAGATTATGTGGTTTAATGGAAAATAATTTTCTATTCAATAACTTTAATTTATTAGGAAGCTATAATATCCAAGTAGTGTCTAGTCTAGAGTCTCTACCCAGAACAAACTGATTCAATAAAATCTCTTAATTGTTAATGGCCATTTTTCTATACTTTGTGAGGATGCCATCATGAGTCAGTACCTGTGCTCTAGGAGAGCCTGCTAACTTAATGCATTCAGTATCAAGACGTAGAATGTTTTGGTAATATTCATCATGATAGTCAAAGCGTTGTCCAAATATCAAGCAGGCGATGATGTTTGAGACAGCACTATTTAAGGTCACCAGGGGATCGAAAGGTGCTGTTTGAGAGAAAACAGTTTGATATATGCAGTAACTTCACAAATTCTTTACAGTTGCCACAACAGCAGTATGTCCTTCAAAGAGCATCTGAACAATAGTTCACTATGCAAAAAACAAATGGAGTCACGTCCCAATCCATTTATTAGATTGAAAAATGTATTACAACTCTTATTTTAGATTTTACTTGCACTGTAAGGGATTCCCGAGAATATTGAATGAGGAAGGAACACAAAAGGTACTGTAACTCTCCAGAGTTTAGTTACACATTTAGATTATACCCTTTTCTGCTTTGAAGGCATCACAAAGGTAGACACACTCTTGTTGGATACTGAGCTCAAGGCTTTTCTTCCCCTCTCCAAAGGCCCGCAAATGGGAGACAGTAAACTTCCTATGCATGCGCCATGGGTATCCACTGCTCGATATAATACCTTAACAGAATGATACATGAAGAATTTCAATAACTAAAAGGATTCAAAGTTGTGTATCATTAACCAATCATCAGCTTTCCAAATTAATGAAATATAGTCTTGTTGTTAGGCATAAAGTTTAATTTGGTCAATGAACTTACCAAATTTCTTGAAAATTTTGTTAAACAGAGGGATATTTGGACGGTCAACAAAGCAGTCAATCTGGCCAATCAGGGCTTCCTTTACCGTTTTATATCCAGATGCGACAACCATTTTTTCACTGCCCACTCTTAAGCTGAATACATTCCCGTAAACTTCAGTCAACTAAAATACAATATACAATGTATCATATTTATTACACTGCTCTCTGGAATTCTTGATTCAGATTGGTCAGTCACATGAAAAATATATTTTTGTACGGTGACCTTCAAATTGTATAATTAACTTTTGTCCCGTGCAACCAATTTTATACACATCTGTGCTAGTTTTGTGTCTCTCATATCACACTGCTGCCTCTTTCTTTTCATATAACTACAAGTTATGCAATTTTTGTTTTGGTAAGTAGCTATGCAATAAGCAGAATAAAGTCAGTCTGCCATTATCACTGATTTTCAATTACTGTTTCACACTGGGGTCCTGATCACCATGTCACCCTGAGATTTTTCCCCCAATACCAGCTAGCTGTACATTGTGCCTTATTTACTTTATACCATATACAGACTTTAAATACCATACGTTCATACATTCAACTTATAAGACAAGTAGGTAGGAATAAATGAAAAACAATAATTAAAAAAGTATGTTAAAAGACATGCATATATTAATTTTTCTCCCACCTTATCCATGGTCTTAAAGTCCATCTCAGTGAAGACATTTCCCAGGAATGGTACAGGCCATGGTCCTGGGGGAAAATTGAAAGGATTCTTATTTTTTAGTATATCAGCAAGAAGCAATAAAACAAAAAATAAAATTATCCAGCTTTTATAATCAAGGTTGTCATATACGAAGTGTAGAATCATGATGTAGACAACAGAGTAGTTGAGCTCTGCAGCCTGAAAATTATTGCAGCTTTAGTGATTTTGTCCAGTACTGAGAAATGTAAATATTGGAGAGGAGTGGAAAAGGATTATATAAGCCTTTCCAGTTTCCAGGAAGGGAGAAGAAAGAGGCAGTACTAGAGACCCCCACTGGAATTCCCCTGATGTCTTAGGTGGCCCCTGGTAGTTTGAGCCTGGGACAATAAATGAATTACCCAGAACCAATTACAGAAGTATGAAGCCATTCTGCAAACTGACAATTTTGCTCTAAAGATACTGCAATATGTTCAGTAATTTGGTAACTCATACTCGTAGTCTTGCATCGCAATATTTCCATATACTGTGGATTCTAAGCATATTGCATTAGGCTCTTTGTAAATGTTTTCCCCTTCTAATAATAGTCTTGTTTTTTCAGCAGAATCAAATGTTGTCTGGGACACGTAGGGTTACTAGGCTACCGCTCACTACTCACTCTCATCCCCGCCTGCATACAACAAAGGTATTATTAGACAAAATAGGATTAGGATTAATCATGCCTTTTTCTAACCATCTTAATGATCAGTGCTGTATATATTTGCAGGCATTTGGGTGCAGTGGCGGATTTAGGCAGGTGCGACATTTTTTACTGTCGATAATCGTTCCAGCCCTCTGAACGTTGTAAGATTGCCGATTTTGCCCTGCGACGAGAGAAATCCTATGGCAGAATCGTGGCCAAAATCGTACAGTGTGCACCCGCCTTAAGACCTCCAGGATAAAAAAAATGTGTGTATAGTGACAAGATAGAATCAAGCAACTTGTTCCAATTCCGACTGCCCGGCTAAAGTCTACCCCCCGTAGCGTGCACGCGCACAGTACCGCTGTACTTCCACTAGATGGCAGTAAAATGTGGGAATTTCGTCTTCCTCAAGCCATCCGAAAGTTCAGTTTGGATGATAAGTTATACATTTTCCAGTAGATGGCAACACAGACTCTGAAATTTAATTCAAAGGATTTGAAACGTCATTGCCCTACGACCTTTTGATACTTTTGGAAACAGTGTTTCTACACAACAAGTCGATTCGAGTCTCTTTTGTCTCTTATTTGATCGTTAAATCACTAGTCTACTGGTAGATTTTACACTAAAGTGTCACATGCTTTACAAAAGAAAATTAGTTCAAACTCAACTCTTGTTATGTTACGCCCAAGTGTTATTAACCTTTTAAACATCCTGCAATACTTGCCAAAAACGCCTAAAAAAGGCCTACCCAAATTAAAATGCATGCTGTTCTTGAACCCTTCGGAGTATATGCATGCTTTTGGTCTCTTTTGAAAGGGGAGACTTTGAGGTTTATTCCTAAATAGTCAGAATCACTGTAAGTCTTACTTGTATTGAGTAATAGAACTTTGAACACACTCAAAAAGGGGAAATAAACTCCGCCTACATTTTTTTTTTGTAAAAAGATGCCTGCAGATAACTACAGCTGGGAGGAATTAGCTGGAAAACACAATTAGATCACAGCATGAAGCCTTACCAAACCCAATTTAAAATTTGATAACAATACATTAGAAAATGAGTGTTTTACACATGTTTATCCAAGTGTATGTATAGGCTTCAAGGATATTGATACCTGGCCACACCTCTATCATGCACCGACTGGCTCAAATGACCTGTCCATCTAAAGTCCAGGGGTCAGCGGACATTTTGACATAAAAATATCTGTAATGTTTACATGTTCAAGGTAGCTTCATCAAAGAATGCGAAGTTGTGTTAGCTCTGTCGGTTAGCTTGAAATGCTACGTCTATACTACGTGGGTGTTTATTGATATATAAATGTGTTATGGACCAAATACTTTGTTGAATTGGATTGTATGGACCCTTTACAGTGTAACTAAACCATTTTTGATGGAATGAAGTGGATCAGTAGTGTAAGATGAGCATTATAAGTGAGTTTCTACCATTTTGTATTCGTTTATTTTGCTGTAAGTGGTCTGAGAAATACACCGATTGTACCCGCTGTGTTAAGTGTATATTAAAATGGTTTACATCGTTCGAATCACAAGAGTCTCAGCTTTCCAACGATGTAAGATATGTTTATCTTTTAATTTTTGAGTTTTTGCATATCGCGAAGTTATTGCGCAATAGACGACCGGGCCCGCAGACGACCCGTTGTTAGAAGGCTGTTAAAAGGTTAATAAAGTTATGGGTATTATATCTAAACACTTGTTAAAATTGTACATGTAGTAGATGTAGAAAAGTTCTGTAATTGGCTCTTGGTGGAAATCTTTATTTCTACTGCACTTTTCAGATTTTAAGCAAAAAGTTTTTAACAAATTAATAAGAGAAATCCACATAAATAATGAATAACAGAAACACACATGAATATCATATACATATATATATATATATATATATATATATATATATATATACTGTGTACTGCCACAATCAACACTGTTTGTCCCATAACATATTCTATTTACTTAAACAGTTTTTCTTCTTGGTTGTTTTGAAAATGTTTTTAGCATACAGTAAGTGCACACACAAATCCCATGTCAACCCAAATAATAATGTCATTTCTTTATATTATTTGAGCAGGCAAGACATAGAAACACAACAAAAGGATAATAGAGCATTAAACATGCACAATTAGAAAACAAACATGACAGTAAAAAAGAAAGAATAATTATGCCTGCCTAGATCCTGCCTCCCTCATTATTCTGCATGGATGCTCAAATAATCATAAAAATAGGTACAGTGCATTGACACAAGAAGCAATCTATGTCTCATAACACTTTTTATTCTATTGACATAAACACCTATATTATTTAGGGGGGTATTATCCAGGCAGGAACATTTTCTACACTTCTGCCTGGATTCTACCTCCCTCATTATTCTGTATGGATGCCCAAAAAGTCATGAAAATAGGTACAGTGCATTGACACAACAAGCAATCTATGTCTCATAACACTTGATTTTATTTACTTCAACACCTACATTATTCAAGGAGGTGTTATCTAGGCAGGACTAGTGTTTCCATCTCTGCCTGGATTCTACCTCCCTCAATATTCTTCATGGATACCAAAAAGTCATAAAATTAGGTACAGTGCATTGGCACAAGCAGCACTGTATGTCCCATAACACACTGGATTCTATTAATTTAAACACTTATTTTATGCCCAAACATTTAACATTATCCCACTTTCTGGAGAAACAGAATACTTATCAACACGTAGAATTCTTTTATTACAATAGCATTCAGTGTTTGAAGAAAATAACATAATACATATTAACAATATACAAATAAATAATAAACAAATTTCACAGATAAATATATTGAAGAGAGAGCGAGAGAGAGCGAGAGAGAGAGCGAGAGAGAGAGAGAGAGAGAGAGAGAGCGAGAGAGAGCGAGAGAGAGAGAGAGAGAGAGAGAGAGAGCGAGAGAGAGAAAAACAAACAAATTTAGCCAATGGCACGGTAGAGGGTATTTTCTGCCCAAGCATTCCAATTAAATAAACATCAGAAGAAAAAAAATATGTACAAATATCCTAATTTACAAATAGTAGCCAGTGTTTGAACAATGTAACTTATTAAATAAATAGATATGTTTATTTTACATATATTTACATTTATGCATTTGGCAGATGCTTTTATCCAAAGCGACTTACAGAGCCCATATTACAGGGACAATCCCCCCGGAACAACCTGTAGTTAAGTGCCTTGTTCAAGGACACAATGGTGGTGGCTGTGGGGATCGAACCAGCAACCTTCTGATTACCAGTTATGTGCTTTAGCCCACTACTCCACCACCACTCCATATTCATACATATAGAGTAAAAAAAAAAAATATTTGTTTTCTTTTTCTTTTTTATGTCATTTACACAAGCCTCTTTGTATGTGTTCTTCATGTCATCAGAATTTTAACAGGCAGGACACAGAAAATGCACACTGGATTTCCCCTCTACGCATGATTGGTTGCAGGAGTAACAGGCAATCTAAATTTAAGTAAGAACTTATTATCTTTCAGCAACAAAAAGGACAGAGACTATAACGGTTGGTAAAATTGCTCTAGATGGAATGAGTGAACAATACTGAAACATAGCTGTGATGGTCCCAAGCACCATGGGTTCATTTCCACCTGTTGGCTTCAAGTTTTGAAACCCTTACTCATTTTTATTATAATTTTTCACATTTTAGAATAATAGTAAAGTCATCAAAACTATGGAATAACAAAAGTAGAACTATGGGAATTATGTTGTGAGTAAACAAAATCCAAACTAAATAAAAACTGTGTTATATTTTAGCATCTTCGATGTAGTCACCCTTTGCCTAGAATTTGCAGAAATGTACTCTTGACATTTTCTCAACCAACTTATTGAGGTATCACCCTAAAATATATATATTTTAAGTCATTAAGGTATTTTGCCCAGGTGTGGCAGGGCAGAGGGCGGAGCCAGCCCCTTATCAGGCTAATCAAGCCTCCAAGATGGTTAAAGGCAGACTTCGGACGGCGGTGCGACAGAGAGAGAGCTGTTCGATACATGCGTGTTTGTGTCTTTTTGTTTAAGTTTTTCATTAAACTATTATTCGTATTGTCCAGCCGGTTATCACCTCCTCTTTTCCCTCATACCTTTACATAGTAGTAGTAATAATAATAATAATAATAATAAGGGATTAATTAAAGCATCAGGAATGTGTAACATGACATACAAACAAATAGAGACAATTATTTTATCTATTAGACCTGTTTTAATCTGTCATAATTAATTGCCTAATTGTTTGAATGTATGATTAAGTTTCATTGTAATTGCACATTATTAATACTAAACTGCAGTCTGGAGCCTTAAAAGAAAAGGATGAAGTAGCAATATGCATTATGCAGTTACATGTAATTTGATAACATTTATTTAAAAAGTATTATTGGTACTATTAGTACTATTACTATTGGTAACCAATTTTAAATACTGTTAAGTTTGATTGAATATAATTTTTTAAATTATATAATTTAAAATATTTAATCATTTATTTGCTTTTTTTATTGTTTGTTTGTTTTTTTAAGTGGGCTTCTCTCTGGAGCTATAATCTGAAAGCTTGGTAAAAACAGGCATCTAAATCAGCTGGTAAACCAATAGTTTGAGATAAAAAAAAAAAGAAGAGCATAACCACTTAGATATGTTGAGATGAGGTTCAGTGGACATCTTAATCAACCTTCCCCTTCTTATAAAATCATACACTTTTCAAATATGTGTGACAATATAGCACTTAATGTTTTGCCATTTTTGTTATTTTGTAAATATGACTATAAAAATTGCAATAAGCAATCTGTCTCTGTCGGTCTGGCTTCCAAACAGTTAAAAACTGTAATTAATTTATTCGTCATGTTAAATTGTTTAAGTCAAAACTGGAGAAGAAACATTTGCTATCATGTTTTTATGCTTAAACTGATAATAACAGTTCAAACTTGCATGAGTTGGGCACTGCTCGCTGTGTTACCACTTTACTCCAATACAACACTACTCAATACACTCTGTTTGGCAGGTCTTATGTATGAACAAAGTGGGAGGGGACAGTGCTGATTCCAGACATCTACATATAATATTTAGCTACGATTAAGACAAAGTGGTTAATTTTATGACCAAATACAATTACAACTTAATTTCCAATGACAAAATATTTAATCTGTGCAATTCAATATTTACCTATAAACATATTTTGAATGAATAAAAATAATCTTAAAGTTTAACTTTATGCTAGATAATGTAAAAAGTTTATGTAATACTCTTTCTTTTTTTTTCTTTTTATCCTGTTTTTGTAAGTAAAAAAATAATGTTATAGAGTCATGAAACTAGATTCCCTAAATTGTTTAATATGTTTGATTGTACTGTACAATGTAGAATTAGTACCACAATCAATTTTATAAATAATCAAGCTACATTTTTTAACGTAATACTATGATAAACTTAACATCTCCATCAGGTCCTTTGAATAAACCTGGTAAATTATCAAGAATAACATAATAGTGATTAATTAAATTAAAATAGTAGGCCTTCATGAAAGGCTAATGTAGCCTTTAATAAAAATTCCAATTCCAATATATTGCTATATTGTTATTCTGTAAATAGTTTACAAAATAATAATACAGTTTTAACAGAGTTGTTTGATTAAGTTTATTCAACTTCAATATCATAAAGAGCAGCTTATTTTTTCGAAAATGTGAGTTTTGATCCTTGGACAGTCCCTGAGGTTAACCACCATCTGTTTTGTAGGTGACAATACCACGATCCATATTATATTGACAAAAAGTGAAAAGTTGACTGAGTAAGAGAGATTGAGGTTGGTTGGAACAGATTTAATTCTTTGTCATTTTCTAATTACTTTCACAGAAATGTAACATCTAAACAAATGCAGATTAAACAATTGTTTTGCTGTGGGCTAGTTGTTGAAAATATGCTGACATTATTTACCTTTCAAGTGTTATTGAAATAAAAGTGTAGTATGCAGATGCATCATCCAATAATTATGAGAAATACTCATGAATGTAGCTATTATTGGACAAAATTAAAAAGATTGAAAACTCGTTTATTGTATCAAATGTGATATCACTACCCATGTATTTTCTTATTTATTGTTAATCTCTACATAAAACATTTATGTAGACTCATTATATAATTTCACAATGAAGAGTAATAATTTAATATCTTAATTAAAATACAAAATAAACATCAAATTAAAAAATCTCAGCTAAAAACACTAGTCATTTTAAATGTAAATAAACTGTGTAAAATAAAAGCTCATAAACGCATTTCAATTATTAGAGGGATGATAAAAAAATATATACAGGTTAAATTATAACATTCAATTTACATGTAGGTTTTCATGAACAGTGTACGTACATTAAATGCATATAAACACACACACACACACACACACACACACACACACACACACACACATGTTGGGTTTCCATGTTTTATAGGGACTTTCCATAGACATAATGGTTTTTATACTGTACAAACTTTATATTCCATCCCCTAATCCTAAACCTAACCATCGAAGAAAACTTTCTGCATTTTTACATACACAAAAAAACATTTAGTAAGATTTATAAGCTGTTGTCCTCATGGGGACTGACAAATTGTCCCCACAACATAAAAAAATTTGGGTTTTACAATCCTTATGGGAACATTTGGTCCCCTCAAAATGATAAATACATGCTCACACACACACAAACAAACGTTATTCTACCTATCATTATGAGGACTTTCCATTGACATAATGATTTTTATACTGCACCAACTATAGATTCTGTCCCTCACAAGAAACGTTCTGCATTTTTATATTTTCAATAAAACATAATTTAGTATGTTTTTAAGCAATTTAAAAGATGTAAAACAATTGTCCTGCCTAGATAATACCCCCCCCCCTAAATAATAAGGGTTTATGTCAATAAAATCTAAATTGTTATGGGACATACAGTGCTGCTTGTGTCAATGCACTGTACCTATTCTTATGACTATTTTGGCATCCATGCAGAATAATGAGGGAGGCAGGATCTAGGCAGGCATAATTATTCTTTCTTTTTTTTTTACATCTACTTCATGTACAATTTAGATATAATACCCATAACATTATTAATAACATTTGGGCATAACATAACAAGAGTTGAGTTTGAACTAATTTTCTTTTGTAAAGTATGTGACACTTTAGTGTAAAATCTACCAGTAGACTAGTGATTTAACGATCAAATAAGAGACAAAAGAGACTCGAATCGACTTGTTGTGTAGAAACACTGTTTCCAAAAGTATCAAAAGGTCGTAGGGCAATGACGTTTCAAATCCTTTGAATTAAATTTCAGAGTCTGTGTTGCCATCTACTGGAAAATGTATAACTTATCATCCAAACTGAACTTTCGGATGGCTTGAGGAAGACGAAATTCCCACATTTTACTGCCATCTAGTGGAAGTACAGCGGTACTGTGCGCGTGCACGCTACGGGGGGTAAACTTTAGCCGGGCAGTCGAGAAACGACAGTAACCAGGAAGGAATCACTGTAAACAAGTTCAAGCGTTTCACCAACCACGTTAAAGCAGATAAACGCGTAAAAATGGCCCTGAACAATGGTTTGCTGTCTTTCCCCTCAGTTCTGTGGACAGACACGGCGTCTTTATTACTGCTTCTCGTCGTCCTCTGTCTCCTGATCTCGAATCAGCTAAGAAACAGAAAACCCAGAAACTACCCACCTGGACCTACACCTCTTCCCTTTATTGGGAATATTTTCAATCTGGATGCTAAAAAACCTCACATTCACTTAGCTAAGGTAATTCACAGTCACTAAAGACGTAAATATAGTATGATTAAGGCTGACAGCTGCGAATATATATATATACACGCACACTTGTTGTCTTTTATCTTTTGCTTTTGAATTTAGCTTGAAAGGGGCTATGGTTTGAATCTTTATTTTTTTCCTCAAATGTATTTTATTTCCTCATCTTTACCAATTTCCATATTAACATACATTCCCTGCAGATGTCAGACACTTATGGCAACATCTACAGCTTGCGTCTGGGAAGAGTAGACACTGTTGTTGTGAATACCTACAGCATGGTAAAGGAAGCTCTTGTCAATCAAGCAAACATTTTCATAGACCGTCCAACTGATGATGTCTTCAAAAGAATAAGCAAGTGCCTAGGTATGAATTCATTTTTGGGAGGGGGAGTCTGACATATTTTGTGGTTCTGTGCAGCTCAGCGCATTATGACTGTAAATGTATGACCATCATGATAAACAAAAAAATCCACATGGGACCTTTTTCTATTTAATTTTATAAAGATGAAGTGGAATGGACCTCCGGTGTCGTATCAAGAGAAAAAGTGTCAAGAGTTATAGCAAACTAATATTCTTTCTAAAATAATGTAATTTATCACCAAAAAATGTATGTGAATGATTTTATTTAGTAAAAGTATATAGGCTACAAAATAGCTCCGTAATGAGCTTCAAAAGTGTAAATACACAAAAGTAGTGCTTCAGATCGTTTGTAAGGCTTCTTCTGGTGCAGAGTTACATCCAGCGATTGTGCAGTGATTTACAAGTGAGAAAAACAGCAACAAGCGATTCAAGAGCACAAACAATCACCATAAGACGATGTGGGACAGTTTCTCCGCTACTCGACTGAGGCTTTAGCGCCATCCGCAGGGTGACGACACATCTCTGACAACACTACACATAGTACTGATGTTTTTGTAAATTATTATATTTTCCCTATAGTCAGAGCATGAGATTACACACGAGTAAAGCACTACTGAGTAAAAAAAAAACAACAAAAAAAAAAACTACAGTTTGTTCAAATTAGTTAACACGAATTAACAATACTTTTACAGCATTTACTAATCTTAGTTGATGTTCATTTCAAGATACTAATAGATTTTAAAAACCATATTGTATCAGAATTAGTTAACATTATATATGTTCAATATGTTAACGTTAGTTAATCCACTGTGAACTAACAAAGAGCAATTCTATTTTTGTAAACTAATATTGACAAAAAAATATAAATACTGTAAAAAATATATATTGTTAATAGTTTGTGATACCTAATACATTAATGCATATTAACGAATGGAGCCTTACTGTAAAGCGTTAACACACAATTTAATCTATATTTATTGCGTCAAATTACTGCGTCATTGTCAATGTTTAGCAAATAAAAGAAAAAAATAATAAAAAGTTCACTTCTCATAAGCATTTGTCCATCATCAGTGCTCTCTTCAGTTCGGCAGAGACATGCACACGCACAAATCTCTCAGAAACGGGACACGATTTTTATTAACGTGAATTTTACTGAAAGTAAAAATTATATACTGCATAAATACAATACAATAAACAAATATTGACCACTATTAGACAAATTGCATGGTTAATGTAAGAGTCACTGCGTTAAGAAATATATTATCGTTCACTCCAGCATTTGCTGTGAAGTTGGAGTATCGTCAATTGTCATATTATACTAACTTCTCAATGTGCGATGGATATTGTCCAATGTCATCCGCAGAAACTTGTGTAAATAAGGCGTGTGAAAAGTAATTTTCCCTTGAGTCTTTTCGACAACATTTATCAGCGTATGAAGAAATGGCTTTTGGCGCTGCGCCGGAAGTAAGTGTGCCCCCTGAGGCAAAACGCAGAAGTGACCGTGCATACAGACCTCTTTTTTTACAGTCTATGATACAGACCATTGCAAAAAAAAACAAAAAAAAAAACAACTGCTTTCTAACTAACAGCCCGTCTGCTATTAGTCAAACAAAGAGTCCCGTCCCCAGCTCATGCCATTGGTTGAGTAACATTGATGGGTTTAAGTGGGTCTTTCAAAACAAACAGAGCAATTTTCATAAGCGCCACAGAAACACTGTGTTTACAGTTTTCGCGAAAATGAATCTATGAATAGCTTACTAATAGTTGTCTCTGCATAATAAGCTGGGATAGTATAAATAATTTTAAAATAGAAAAATTTACATACATACAGATTTTTAATCAACCAGCTAAAAAGTCATCCTCCATATTGTGTTCTAATGTCTGACAACAGGTGTAACTTTCAATAATGGCTACAGCTGGAAGCAACAGAGGCGTTTCACTCTTAGAACGCTTAAATACTTTGGTGTGGGAAAGAGGAGCTTGGAATCCAGCATTATGGAAGAGTACAAATTCTTGCACCAGGCCATCATTGATACCAATGGTAAAGTACATCAGCAGCAGCAATTCTGTCACCATCAGTATAACAACCTGACATTCTTTAGGTTTACCACACTTTTGATATAGTCAAAAGTTTGCATTATATTTCTGCTGCCCTAACACAAATTAGTGGCCAAAAATATTGGCACCCTTGGTAAATGTGTGCAAAGTAGGCTGTGAAAAAAAATCTGCATTGTTTAGCCTTTTGATCTTTCATTTAAAAAATCTAACCTTTAATTAAAGTAAAACAAATGAAACAGGGGAAATATCTGATAATCAAATAAATATTTTTCTCCAAAACGCATTGGCCATAATTATTGGCACCCTTTTATTCAATATTTTTGCAGCCTCCATTTGCCAAGATTTCAGCTCTTGAGTCTTCTCTTATAATGCCTAATGAGGTTGGAGAACAC
The DNA here is from genome assembly GCA_032164185.1 of Moxostoma hubbsi. Classification (NCBI taxonomy): domain Eukaryota; kingdom Metazoa; phylum Chordata; class Actinopteri; order Cypriniformes; family Catostomidae; genus Moxostoma; species Moxostoma hubbsi. The sequence goes on from JAVLUX010000031.1 coordinate 22,701,325, forward strand.
ATGGCAAGGGATCTGAGACATTCCTCCATACAGAATCTCTACAGATCTTTCAAATTCAGAGGTCTGTGTTGGTGGACTCTTCAGTTCACCTCACAAATCTTCTATGGGTTTAGATCAGGAGACTGGGATGGCCATGGCAGAACATTGAATTTGTGGTCAGTGAACCGTTTATTGTGTTGATTTTGATGTCTGTTTTGGATCATTGTCCTCCTGGAAGATCCAACCAGGGCCCATTGTAAGCTTTCTGGCAGAGGCAATCAGGTTTTTATTTTTTATCTGTTGGTATTTGATAGAGTCCAGGATGCCATGTATCAGAACACGATATCCAGGACCTCTGGCAGAAAAACAGCCCCACTACATTCAAGATCCAGCACCACATTTAACCGTGGGCATTGGGTGGTAATTACTCTCTCTCTCACTCACTCTCTCCCCCTTTCGCTGTATGCCAAACCCATCTCTGGTGTTTGCTGCCAAGTCTCATCTGAACATAAAACCCGGTCGCATTTGAAGTTATGCAACCAACCTGGTTGCATAAGTATGCACACCCTCTTATAACTGGGGATGTGGCTGTGATCAGAATTAACCAATCACATTCAAAATCATGTTAAATAGAAGTCATTAAACACCTGCCATCATTTAAAGTGACTTTGATTAATCACAAATAAAGTTCAGCTGTTCTAGTAGGATTTTCCTGACATTTTCTTAGTTGCATCTCAGAGCAAAAGCCATTGTCCACAGAGAGCTTCCAAAGCATCAGAGGGATCTCAGTGTTGAAAGATATCAGTCAGGAGAAGGGTACAAAAGAATTTCCAAAGCATCAGATATACCATGAACACAGTGAAGACCGTCATCATCAAGTGGAGAAAATATGGCACAACAGAGCCATTACCAAGAACTGGACGTCCCTCCAAAATTGATGAAAGGACGAGAAGAAAACTGGTCAGGGAGGCTTCTAAGAGGCCTACAGCAACATTAAAGGAACTGCAGGAATTTCTGGCATGTACCGGCTGTGTGCTACATGTGACAACAATCTCCCGTATTCTTCATATGAATGGGCTATGGGGTAGGGTGACAAGATGGAAGCCTTTTCTTACAAAGAAAAACATCCAAGCCCAGCTGACTTTTGCAAAAACAAACATCAAGTCTCCCAAAAGCACGTGGAAAATGAGTTATGGTCTGATGAAACCAAGGTTGAACTTTTTGGCCATAATTCCAAAAGGTATGTTTGGTGCAAAAACAACACTGCACATCACCCAAAGAACACCATACCCACAGTGAAGCATGGTGGTGGCAGCATCATGCTTTGGGGCTGTTTTTCTTCAGCTGGAACCGGGGCCTTATTCAGGGTGGAGGGAATTATGAACAGTTCCAAATACCAGACAATTTTGGCACAAAACCTTTAGGTGTCCGTTAGAAAGCTGAAGCTGAAGAGGAAGTTCACCTTTCAGCACAACAATGACCCAAAGCACACGTCCAAATCCACAAAAGCATGGCTTCACCAGAAGAAGGTTAATGTTTTGGAATGGCCCAGCCAGAGCCCAGACCTGAATCCAATTGAACATCTGTGGGGTGAACTGAAGAGGGCTGTGCACACTGCAAAAAATTATTTTCAAGACTAGAATTTCTGTCTTGTTTTCCAGTAAAAATATCGAAACATTCTTAATGTGATTTATTTACTTGACAAGCAAACTGGCATAAGATTTTAAGTCTTGTTTTGAGAGAAATCTAATTAAATTAAGTGAACTTTATACTTAAAACAAGAAGAAAAATCTGCCAATGGGGTAAGCAAATTACACTTATTACTTCTTTTTTTTTTTTTACTGGAAAATAATTTTTTGCAGTGCACAGGAGATGTCCTCGCAATCTGACAGATTTGGAGCGCTTTTGCTAAGAAGAGTGGACAAATATTGCCACATCAAGATGTGCCATGCTAATAGACTCCTACCCAAAAAGACTGAGTGCTGTTATAAAATCAAAAGGTGCTTCAAAGTATTAGTTTAAGGTTGTGCACACTTATGCAACCAGGTTATAGTGTGTTTGTGTGGTGTGTGTTTTTTTTTTTTTTTTTCCCCAGTTTGTTTTTCAATTGAATTGTTCACATTATAGGTCACATTAAAGGTGGAAAAAGTTCTGACATGATTTATCTTTGTCTCATTCTTTTACATCACAAGAACCTGGCATTTTAACAGGGGTGTGTAGACTTTTTTTATTTCCACTGTATTCTTTAGTCTAACCCAATGTGGTTGATTAAAGGAATTTGGCCTGTGTGTTACCTCATATTTATACCCCTGTGAAACAGTAAGTCATGGCTGAACAATTTCATGGTCCTAGTCACCCAGGTTTACTAAAAAATTAAAAATATGAATGGGAATATACTTCAGAAATGTTTTACTCATAAGAATTTCTAGGGGTGCCAATAATTGGGGCCAACGTGTTTTGGAGAAAAATATTTATTTAATAATGAGATATTTTCCCACTTTTAATTGTTTTACTTCAATTAAAGAATTTTGTGAATTTTTGAGTGACAGATCAAAAGCTGTCTTTCATCATATTTACCAAGGGTGTCAAAATGTTTGTCCACTACTGTTTGTGTAACATATGCTGGCACTGAAAATGCAGAGGAAGATGACGAAAAGTGCCCAAGTGCAGTTTTATTACTAAAAGTGAGATCCAAAAACCATAACTTCAAACGTGAACAAAAAAAAACATAAACATGAATGACAAGACTAAACTTGACTTGACATAACTTGGCTTGACTGTGAAACAAAACATGTAATGCTGTACATCAACAAGTTACATTCGTAAAAATACCTGACGCTGATGTAAAGGAAACATGAGACTTAAGAACATGGACAAGGTTTTTATCTGTTGCCAGTGAACAGACAGAACTGTAAACAAGATAATGACAATGAACCAATGACATAACAGAACTAATAACAAGACTATGAACCAATAGGACACATGAAAATGGGAAACGCATGACAAGATCACATGATAATGAAATAACTTGACATGGAAGTACATTTCAAAATAAAAGACATTAACACAAAACATGACATGGAAACATGAACATGAACACCTCAAGACGTGACAGTATAAACTATTTAAAGGGCTAGTTCACCCAAAAATTTAAATGATCCTATAATTGACTCACCCTTGAGCCATCCTAGGTGTATATAACTTTCTTCTTTCATCCAAACACAATCGGAGATATATTAAAAAAGATCCTGGCTCTTCCAAGCTTTATAAGGGGAGTGAATGGAACCTTAGATTTTGAAGCCCAAAAAAGCATCCATCCATCAAAAAAGTAATCCATTCGGCTCCAGGGGGTTAATGAAGGCTTTCTGATTCATTTTTGTAAGAATAATATCCATATTTATAACTTAATAAACCATAATCACTGGCTTCCGGTAACGGCCGTCCACGCCTTCACAATGGAGTCAAGTTCCGGCGTGTGCGTAGGCGTAACGTAAGCTCCGGTGAGAAGTGATGAAAACGGAAGCACGTGTTGTTTACAGCAAAGGAAAACGGCAAAAAGAAATGAGTTGTTTTAGCTATACTGTAGATTTTTATTAGTCTTAAAATGGTGCGTTCATGCATCTATCCAGTCATACCAATCGTCCATTCATGGCAGCAAACACTCTCAGCCTCTGTTGGCATTACCCCGCATTTCCTGCATGAGCACCACCACATCTCCCATACTCTCCGTCTACAAGACTCTTTTGTTTGTGCCGCTGCTGCAGCCCCCTCCATCTCCTGGAGTTCCTGGTACGACCAGTTCAAACAAATAGGGATGGGCAAAAAAGTCGATCTCCTCTTATATCGAATTCCTCAGACATTTTTCTTTAAAAATCCTTGTTGTTGTCCTCTACGTTTTGTTTTGCTCCATCCTCTGCTCTTCTACGTTCATCACTTCTCACTTCTTGTGCTACCCCTACGTCAGAAGGCCTTTATTAACCCCCTGGAGCCATAGGGAATACTTATTTGATGGATGGATGCTTGGGCTTCAAAATCTAAGGTACTATTCACTCCCATTATAAAGCTTGGAAAAGCCAGGATATTTTTTAATATAACTCCGATTGTGTTTGGCTGAAAGAAGAAAGTATTGTACACCTAAGATGGCTTGCGAGTTAGTAAATTATGGGATAATATACATTTTTGGGCAAGTGTCACTAGTTATTTATTGCTCATAGTTAGGATTTAGGGTTTGTTCTAAACCAGGCCCAAGACAAATATGGGAACCAAAATAACATAAAACTAGGCGGTGGGCTAGGGCCAATACAGCGCAACTGTGCCCCAAATCAGTTTTCCAAATCATTTTTCCCATTGATTTTTCCAAAAAATCCTTCATAAAAGATCTAAACCATGAACCAAACCAACCTGCTCGGAGGTGAATCATATTACAAACTTTGATTTTAAGTAAAAAAAGTATTGGGAAATCAGATAAAAAGACCGTCTTTTATGAGGGCACAAACTACAATCCCATGAAGTATTGTGAATTACGTAATCAGATAAAAACCTGATGGATATATATATATATATATATATATATATAAAACTATTGATTTTAGGTTGTTGATTATAATTATAGACTCATTTGTTTATAGCTATGGAAAAAATTAATGGGATTTTCAATGACTGTTTTTAACCTGACTGTTGTGCTCTATAGAAACCACCTATCAATGCCATAACAGACTTGTTGGGCTAAAAAGCACAGAAAACCTTAGAAACTACATAGCAATGCCTTGGTAACCAAATATAACACCCTAGCATTGTTGTGACAGTTTTTTGCGTTTTGCGAAATGTCCAAAAAAAATCTAGTTTAGGTTTATTTAAGAAGGTTTTATCACTGAAACACCAGCCTCACCTTATGTTGTATTTTATATTTCAGGGGTGCCAATCGATGCTCATTTCTTGATAAACAATGCTGTCTCCAACATCATCTGCTCATTGGTTTTTGGCAGAAGGTTTGAGTACACAGACCAGAGGTTTCTGAACATGCTCAGTCTGTTATCTAAAGCCCTTAAACTACAAGGGTCAGTGTGGATTCAGGTACTGACAGGCTGTGAGGCCCAGCATTAATTCTGACGATCGTTTATGATGTAATGTGGTGCTGGAGATGTGGTACTCTATCATTACCACTGTAAAATCCTACTGAAGGTGTAGGTCAAACAAAATGTGCTGACTGAAAAATGCATACATTTTTTAAAAAGTGCACAACATGTCCATTACAGCTTTATTCCATTTTCCCTCGTGTAATGGACCTCCTCCCAGGACCCCATAAAGATCTGTTTTCCTGCTTCCAGCAAATGCGTGCTTTTATTAAGGAAGAGGCAGACAAGCATTGTGCAGACTGGGACCCTTCCTCACCCAGAGATTTTATAGACTGCTATTTCACTGAGATCCAGAAGGTGTTATTTTTATTCATTTACAGAAAATATAACCATATTCTTATTTTTATTTTTGTTTAAAAACACAATATACATTATTTAATAAACATGCAGAAATATACCCATTGTTCTACTTGTTTAGTTGGGCAAAAGACTTCCGATTTATGATGCTGCATTAACCAACTATGTTGGTTGTCTCTGTGTGGTTTACAGAGGAAAGATGATCTGGAAGCAGGATTTCATGAAGAGGGTCTGCATTATGCCTTGCTTGATTTGTTTGTGGCAGGAACCGAGACCACATCTACCACTCTTCTGTGGGCCTTTGTATACATGATGAAATATCCAGAAATCCAAGGTAATATGCTCCAAAATTATCAATGTGATGGTTTCTTTTGTAATGTTTGTAATGGTTTAATTTTATTTCACATTAGTAGCTGTAAACTTGTTTCTATTTCAACGAGTCAATTTCAATAATAAATTCAAGTTCATGCTTGTTATAAGATGCATACAGTCTCAAAAGGTAATCAGGATTTAAATAATTTGTTTTACTATTTAGTTTAATTTTTACCCATTCAGAGAAGGTCCAGGCTGAAATAGACAATGTAGTTGGACGATCACGCCGACCCAACGTTGATGACAGACCCAGCATGCCATACACTGATGCTGTTATCCATGAGGTCCAGAGAATGGGCAATGTGGTGCCCCTTAGTGTGCCAAGAATGACCAATGAGGACACAATATTGGGAGGATATTTCATTCCAAAGGTGAGATTGGAAATGAACTGAATGGACAAAATGAATGTAAGCTGTACTCTTACCAAATCACACAAATGTCAAAATGTTTACAACAAGATATCAAGCTAATATTTAATAGAATGTACAATAGTTTAGTATAAACTTTTATTTCATCTGAAAAACAAATGACAATATAACCACTACCTCCACTGCTCTCAAATAAATATACAATTCTATATTCAGGGAACACAGATCATACTTAACCTGACCTCAGTACTGTTTGATGAAACCAATTGGAAGTCACCACATTCATTTGACCCAGAACATTTTCTCAACACTCAAAGGGCGTTTGAAAAACCAGAAGACTTTATTCCTTTCTCAGCAGGTAAAATTCCTTTTTCCTTTTTTTTTTTTTTTTCATTTTCTTTATATTCATACAAAATATAATTAATATAAAACATGTGGTAAATCATGAGATTAAACTATTGCTTATTTATTTAGTTATTTATTTAGCAAGTAACTGACTGTACAACATATAAACCTCAACATCTGTCTTTCCTTTGTCCTCACAGGGAAGCGGTCATGTCCAGGTGAATCGCTTGCCCGTATGGAGCTCTTTATTTTCTTCACATCCCTTTTACAATCCTTTTCTCTCTCTCCTCCAGTGGGCACTCAAACAAGCCTGGACTTTACATTTGGAATGACACTTTCCCCAAAGCCATTTAGAACATGTTTCACTCCTCGTTGATAGCCATATTAAGAGGCAAGGTACACAGCGTTTTAGTGCCATGTTAAAAAAAAGAGAAATATTTAAAAACAAAACTAGCTAGCTTGCTAACTGCTAGCCTCTCTGGATTACACACCCTAGTTTTAAGTCAACTGTATGGAAATTCCTTCTAGAGAGTCTTCATTGCACATGTCGTCAATATTTCATCAATAGTCTATACGCGTTACAGAGCAGAGTTTACATGATGTATATTGAAAATTTAAATCTTTAACAGATGTATTCAGGATATTGCACGTAAAAGGCCCTAAATGTAAATACTTCAATAAATTTTGGTCCAAAAAAAAGCCCTAAATGTAATTACTTTTGGTTCTAAGTAAATGCCCTAAATGTAATTACTGTTGGTCCTAAATGTAATTAAGGGGTCTAAATGTAATGACTTTTGATTGTAAATTCAATAAAGGCTTAAAACATTTCCGGCCCTAAATTTCAATAAAGGGTACTTTTGAATCTGAATGTAATAACTTTTGGGTTTTAATGTAGCCTAATAAACACTCTGAATGAAATCCTAAATGCAATTAAAGGGTCAATGGCAAGCATCTGGCACCAACTATAATGTCACGGTCCAAATCACTGAGATCACATTTTTCCCCTTTCTGATGGTTGATGTGAACATTAACTGAAGCTCCTGACCTGTATCTTAATGAATTTATGCACTGCTGCCAAACGATTGGCTGATTAGATAATCGCATGGCATGATTGTTGGTGCCAGATAGGCTGGTTTGAGTATTTCTGTAACTGTTCATCTTCTGGGATTTTCACACACAACAGTCAGTTTACACCGAATGGTGCCAAAAACAAAAAACATCCAGTGAGCGGCGGTTCTGTGGATGGAAATGCCTTGTTGATGAGAGAGGTCAGCAGAGAATGGCCAGACTGGTTTGAACTGACAAAGTATATGGTAACTCTGATAACTGCTACTTTATGTACAATTGTGGTGAGAAGAATATAATCTCATAATGCTGTTCTGAAATGCGGGTTGGCGCTGTTTTGGCGGCACGAGGGGGGCCTACATAATATTAAGCAGGTGGTTTTAATGTTGGGGCTGATTGGATTATAGCCAACAGAAATTCCATCTCAAATTCCTAACCCTATCTCTTTATGTCTCAAAGGGCCAGGGATCCCAAATTCCATGACAACTATGACACTATAATAATGGATGGCACATGATAAGTGGGTGAGCAGGGTCATATAAGGTTAATAATTAATAATTAGGATGTATTTTTTTTATGCATGGGAGCTTGCTGAAAAATGCTCACATTTGACAGAAATGCAGAAAATATGACTATAGACTCAAAGCATCAAGCTTGAGTTCCCTTGTTTGTCCCGATATTTTGTCATGGTCATCTGGTCACCAAAGGACAACTCAGGAACGTGATGCACCATATAAACATCATTCTCGATTTGTTCGCAGATCAGTTTAGTGAAACTTGGCCCAATAATTGAGATAAATACATTTTTAAATATACAAAATATGTGCAGTCCCACACTAATACAACAATTCACACAAATATAAATGTTCATTTATTGCTTGTGCTGCTTTGGAAGCTCCGTTCCCCAAATTCATGCACGTGAGAGAGTTTTTAACACACCAGCACCTGAAACTAAATCTAACATCACAACCGCATATATGGGTTCTGTGACGCATAGCTAAATTTATGTTACCCACACATATCAAGAAAAGCAACTGTCATCACTGTCTTTACCTCTCTGAGGTCTCTCCACTGCTGAAAAGCCTTGCCGATTTTGATGAGGCTCCTAGCCCTCGACTGATCCTATTCCTTCTTTTTTAGTTTATATTTGTCTGACATTTTTCTCTTGGTCCTGCCATTTGTCCTCCTTACAGTTTAGAAAGTCCCTCTGCCCCCACCCCTCATCCTGTGCACGCACAAGAACCACCCCCTGTTGCTGATTGGCTGGAGTAGTGTTGGGTTGATCGGTCTGATCCACTTTTTTTCACTGTTTTTCTTCCATTTACAGAGCCAGGGCTGTGTACAAATACAATATTTTTTTTCAGCCTACCCACAGAACGGACAGCTATCAGACTGTGAGGAGATATTTGCACACAGCTTTGAAAGTATACCTCACGCGGATGAGCGCGAATGGACGCGTTCGACACACACGCTACCAGACGTTAGAGGGCAGCATTAGTCATGTCATTTACAGGATATCCGCTCTGAAGGATAGAGAAGAAGAAAAACTGGGCGCAAGAACAACAAAACAATGGAGAAGGATCTGTAACTACTGCTTGACAGTACAGCCCAACTGTGAAAGACGTTGTCAAATATTTGGGGATCAAGATAGCTAAAAAAATATGGAAGTCAGAAGTGAGTTAAACTTCGCTCCTATCATTCAATCATTTGAAAAGAAACGGAATTCTTGGCTGATGAGAGATATCTCTTTAAATGGTCGTGTGTTACTGGTTAAAGCTGAGGGTTTATCTTGGTTGGTTTATACTGCTCAAGTGTTAGATATACATACCCCCCTCATTAATTAAAATGATAGACACCAAACTTTTTAGGTGGTATAGAGTTCATATTGACATGTGACTATGATATTAACAAAATACCCATTAAACTTGCAAGTTTCCACAAACAAGCATTACTTTCATGGAATCTTATTTCTAGTCATTTTACGTCCACGTTACCAGGCACGATCATATTTTTTTATCAAGAAAATTCACGTTTGATCATAATAAATTAGTTTCTAGTAAGATCTTTGATATTAGGGCAAAAATCATATTATTGATAATAATTGTTGTATTGTTTTCCTGTAAAGATATCTCAAAATCCTTAAAATAAGATCCATTAGATTGATCTTGTTTTAGAAACAACACTGTATAAGATATTTATGGTTTTCAGAGAATGTTAACATGTATTTTGTCTTACTGTACTGGCAGAGTTTTTATAGTTAAAACAAGTGAAAAAAAAATCTACCAGTGCTGAAGAAGTAATCCAGAGTATTTAAAATACATTACTGACCTTGAGTAATCTAACAGAATATGTTACAAATTACATTTTACAGCATGTGTCTTGTAATCTGTAGAGGGGAATACATATAAAAAGTAACCCTCCCAACCATGTATGTATGTGTATATATATATATAGATAGATAGATAGATAAGTCTTTAACTTCAGGATCTATTCTTTGCTAAAAGATTTAAGTAATATTAATATTTAAGAAATATTTTATTTTGTAAATTATTTTAAAATGTACAATTTATTGTGTTTTTGATGTAGCATTGTTAGCTTCATCTGTTCTTCAGCCAAGGTATTTTTATTATTCTGGTTACACAGTACTTTATATGTGTGAAGATGGAGAATACAAATATTTTCTCATAACATTTGGTTTCAAAATGTGTAGAAGCTTGTCCTAAAAAAAAAAAAAACATCCCAAAAGACTTTGATGCCTTGCACTGGCATTATGTATTTTCCTTTGAGTTTTCAAAATGTACATTCGAACTGATAATTTGATTGATTGGTTTACATTTAATTCAGTTCTTTAAATGTAATTCATTTCTAAGGTTTCATATATTGTTGGGCTTTTAAATGGGTTAAATGTTGATTTGAATGGGTTTGGTGGTGCTTTATTACTGATAACAAATCCCTTCACTGGTAGTAAATAAAATAATAATAATAATTAAAAAAAAGTATTTTGTGCCTTCTGTGTGAAGTTGAAAACCACAAAGGTTCTTTCCAACTGCCTTGTTTGCTTGGCAATGTCTGTTAAGTGTGTCTGTTTATAATGTTGTTCACATTATATCCTTATTCATACCTTATATCTCACTTAGAGGTTCACTTAATATGTGTCCTTGAGTCTGTAGAGCCAAACTTTGGAATAATGCCTTAGAGTCTGCTCTCTGGTTTGATTATTTGAGCTTGAGTTTTGACACATTGTGCAACACAGTGCAACTAAGAGCTAATTACCTACCAAATGGTGGTAATCATGGACACCTTTTCAAGTGGATTGATTTCAAAATATGTAATTATTTTCTGCTGTATATTTAACCATTTTTATTGTTTGCATTTGAAGTAAACTGAGGTTATCTGTAAATATAATGTAATGCATTAAATGTATTACAATCAAGTATGATAATCATTAAGCATGTAAATGGTGTTATAAAAGGAAATTAATTATAAATAAGCTGCGAATAGTTGTATAATGATTTCTAAAGTTAGGGCTAGGCTTAAGGGCCGAGGCAGGTTTTCTGTGGGACTCCAAATGAACTAAAATAATGCATAAATGTTGCATATTTTGAGGAATGTTTATTAATGAAATGGAATTATTGCTAAGTCAGCATTTCACATTTTTCAAAGGTAGTGACAGGTGTGTAGACAAAATATAAGAACTAAATGTGCATAGTGAGTTATGGAAATGAAAACGCCGGTCCTTTACAGGCAGCACTCTTGTAGTTTCTTGTCAGCCTGTTTCAGAGAGATCCAGGTGTTCAGCATGGAGGCCCGAAGTCTGGCCCAAACCATGTGGTCATTTAGACCCAAAATCTGGGCTGCAAACTGGGCAGCAGCCTCGGGAGACAGAACTGTGGAGCAGCCCAGACCTGAAAGGGTTAAAAGAAGGATAAGAATTAGAGATTGTTTGGCATGGGATACAGTTGTACTGTACATAGGTCCATTGAAGTGTGCATTAAGTAATTTTAAATGTATATAACTGGACACAAATACACACACAAAAAACACTGCAGCTTATAAAACACCACATACAAAAATAAAGACATTTAAATCAAGATGTACCGCTTGGCATGCGAAGAGAGGACCAAATATCCTGAGCACCCCAGTCAGGGGTAATTGGGGGACAATTAATAACAGGGTAGGCTGTGTTCCCTGACATCACAGGACCCAAGCCATTACTTCTCCCTGCAACTGCAACAAAGACGGTGGGTACTCCATCGCCTAAAAAGAGAGAAGATAATTATATATTATTTTAATAAGATACTAGGTTATACTATAAACACAAATAGATATACATCTACTTAATAAAAATCAATTTAAATGCATATTACATAATATGCCTACAGTCTGTGAGAAGGGCATGGTTGTGCTGTTCTTACATATGTAAACCATTTTAAAATACACGAGCAAGAGTGTATAAGAATAAGGTAATCTGTCATACCCTCATATTCAGCTTTGATACGAAGGGTCTCATCAGGGCCTTTATGGGCGGAGTTGACTCTAAGGTGGCAGGCAATTCCATAGGAGGCACAAGCTTTACGGATCTTCTCACAATGAGCCACGTCTGAGGTAGAACCCATTAGAACTACAACTCTTCCTTTCACCTGGGACTCCAAGAGCAGCTACATATGCGCACACACACACACACACACACACACACACACACACATTCCCATCAGTCGCTGAAACATTCAATTAATTATTTTTTTTTGCCCTTGATAAGCAATCTCTTCTCAGTGGACCCCAGGGGAATTTAACTGTTACAATAAAAACACTTACTCAAAAACTATGGATTCAATGGAAATTAAGAGCTAGGAAAGGTTGTTGGGCTCAGTCAGACTGATATTAATTTAGTTATTGTGAAAGAATGAGTTTTTGTAGGAGAGGAATGTCAAGGTGAGAAGGGTCCTCATGAGGATAACAGAGGTGAAAGACACAACTGATTTGGGTGAAAATATCCCAAAGTCACTGTCAAAGAGCTATATGTTAATGTTCAGCTTTTTGAATTATTTATGATGAATGACATACACTACAATCAACTTCCAATACTAAGGGTTTTGTTTAAACTAGAACACTATTAATATGAATAAGTAAACCATAGGACTATGAGGGTATAGGTGTGTGTGATATATATATAAGGGCTGTCGATTTAATTTTACAAAAAATTACACTTTAAAAAATTAACATTTAATCGCAATGCTTTCCTGAGAAATGCAAGCTTGTAGTACCACCCGTTTACTCCAGAGGGCAGTAAGTAAAATTTCAGCTGTGTGAGCAACACACAGTTTATTACTGTGAACAAAACATTAACAACCCTTCAGTGGACACACTTGAAAGAGCGCAAATGCGATCTAAGGGATCTCAAGATGTGTTTAAAGATTGAATATTGAACTATATTTAACTTGACACAGTGACCTAAACATTTTATTTTTATGACGCAACACACCCAAGACGTGACACAAGCATGTCTGACACAGGTCGTATGGTCTTTACCTCACAAATATTGAATTACCAACAAGGTTAAGGAGGTGTCCTTTAAACGGTTTCACCGTTTTTACCCAGTCAATCTTTATTTAAGAAATGTGCTCCCTGAAATAGATCCACTTTGCTCCTTCTGAAATGCTGTAGATAAATCTGCCCCTCACCTTTTTTGGGAATGTGTCCACGCTTTAGTATTTTGGAGAAAATTGTGTTTGTTTGTACGTACCTCTATTTTAACTAGTTTTTCTTTGCTTTGTAAAGACATTTTATTTAGTTTTCACAGTTTTGATAACTTAAGTAAATATTTTCTGATTAATCTGTTTATTTTTCTTGCTAATTTTTTTTATACACAAGTGTAAATTTATGTCTATAAAGCCCCTATTTGCACTTTTTTGTAAAGAAATATTATTTAAATACTCTTTGTACCTCCAACAACTCCAAAGCATTGAAAACCATTGCACTATGTAATGAATATATTGTCTTGGCTTATTGTAAAATATATCTGTAGTATTGTGTACTATGTATACCCCTGGCTTGTTTATAAAAAAAAAAAAAAGTCTGACAAAGGTGTAAATTGACGGGTCCTTAAACAAGCCCTCATAATAAATCTCCAACTGATTGACAAATTCACTTGTGTAATGGATTGCTGTGAACTGTATGACAATGACTGACTTATGATCAATAATATGGTAGTAAACAATACATTGTATTCTAAAGCCGCATTTGTATCGTCTTATCAATGATTAACTCTTCTGCTACAGGAATGTAATGCATTTTAATTATCTGAATTTTTTTTATTATATATAATTTTGTAATATTTAAAGATAAATATGTATAATTATTTCATCATATATTGAATTATTGTTATATAAGGGGCTTTCTCATCAAATATTTGTATATGCGATTAATTAATTAAGACACCATGTAATTAATTAGATTAAAAATGTTAACTGATTGACAGCCCTAATATATATATATATAAAATGTAATAGGAATATAAGTGTAGAAAATGTCACTTATTAATAAACACTCCATGTTGTACCTAATGGTGTGTATAATTATCTTTTAAATAAACTGGTAACACCTTACAATAAGGTTCTATTTGTTAACATTAGTTAACATAAACTAAAAATTGACAGTTCTTAAGCATTTATTCAGCTTAATGTTAATTTCAAAACATCCGAATACATTTTTAAAATCAAAAGTTGTACAAGTTAACATTAACTAATGCACCATGAACAAACTTGAACTAACAATGAATGTATATATTTTTTTAACGAACATTAACAAAGATTAACAATATATTTGTTACAACATTTGTTAATTGTTTATTCAAGCTAACTAATGGATTTATGAATGTTAACAAATGGCACCTTATTGTAAATTGTTACCAAAAAACTATTCTAAAGTACCTTGACTCGCTCAGCGACCCACTCAAAGTTCCTCTTCACCACCTGCATGGCCTCAGGAGTGACTTCTTTCAGGTCACGGTACACCTACAAAGACAGCACAGTCTTAAATAACAGTATTTATCTGACACTTACACTCATAAAGACCATACTCCAACATGTAGGCCATGCAGAAGAACATCTGCTTCATTACAATAAAATCATTAACTCTGCTAATAGACTGCTAATTTTACTCCTGTAATAAAAGGAGTGACGTGAATAGTATTTTAAATGAATTGCAGTGTTTGGGTTTTCACCTGCTTGTCTTTCTGCTGGCTGCGATCCCCAGCAGGCCAAAGTCTCCAGGAGTCATTATCAATCACATCAGCCAGCACAATCTCTTTAGTGGTCACATTCACACCAAATTCAATCTAAAATTAAAAATAATTGATATTAAACCCTATAACAATGACTAGAACCCCCTAGTAATTAGAGGGGGGGAATAAATAAAAAAAATAAAAAACACACTACCTAAAGAAAGTGTAACATTGTAAAATAGTTCCATGCCTCTATAGTTCCTTACTTTCATATCCACCAGAGTGCAGTCCTGTGTGGCCCAAGCCTTCTCTAGGACTTCAAAAATGGCAACTGTGCTTTTGCTCATGATGTCCACCTCACAGCGTCCAATGGTCAGGCCTGCCAGCTCAAAACCAGCAGTCAACAACTGCTCCTCTGACCACTGTGGATCATTATTGGCATCATCCTGAGAAGAGAACAAAAAAAAATAAAACAAATCAGTATGACAATGGATAGTGGTTGACAATCTTACTGGGTGTGACAAATTATTTAAAATCTTTTAAGTAACCAATTCTGTCTGACCATTATTGAGTGTGTAAATGCACTTTAAAAGGCAGGTTTCAATTGGACTAAAGCAATAATTGTTCTTTTAAAACGGCATTTAATGCTTGAGTCCAACTGAAAAAAAGTAAATTTTTTGCAGAATCAAACTAACAGACCTACATCATACACATGTAGCTCGGATTCGTCCAGCATGTATACACATTCATCTGCAACTGGCCTTTATGCCATTATGCGCATGCTATGAAAAAACATTATTATCCTTTTGGATGTACAGAGTTCCCACTCTTTTCAAGTCACAATTTTCCAGGATATTTCATGCACCCAACAAGTGTAATATTGAAGCAAAAGCACGTCCATTTAAATCGAGCTTTTACTTTGCTGTTTCTGTATGTTTTTGACATAAGTTTCTCACCTCCAGATAAGCAGTATGCTCAAATACATTGTATTTTTCTGACTTTAAGTTAATGTAAAGACACACATTGGCCTGTTTTCTCATTGGAAATGGGTACATTTCAAAATATCACTGTCCTGGTCACAAAGGCAAAGTTTGTAGTTAATAATAGCCATTTTCTATATTTTTTTTTAGGCATAAGCAATTAGGAAATAACACTTACTACCAAGGAACAAAAATTGTGTTACATAGTGTAATTGATTAGTCTAGTGAGAATCTTGAGATGCCACTAGGTGGCAACAAATGAAAGTCTAATGTGCTATGAGCGAGTCATTGAATCATTTGAAATATTCAGGACCGAAATCTGCCAAGAGACTTTACAGTGTTTAAGGATTATAAGATAAAGCAGATCTATAATTTCCAGTAATTTTGTGAACGACCGAGCATGAATTTTCATCCAAAAAGACAAGTCTAATAATAATAATAATAGAGTATCAATAACGTCCTTACCTTCTACATT
Organism: Moxostoma hubbsi; assembly: GCA_032164185.1. Lineage (NCBI taxonomy): Eukaryota > Metazoa > Chordata > Actinopteri > Cypriniformes > Catostomidae > Moxostoma > Moxostoma hubbsi. Next base: position 22,717,563 of record JAVLUX010000031.1, read on the forward strand.
ACAATTTGCATGTCAAATCTACTAACTTCAGTAGAATGTTTAAGCATTGTAAAAACAAAGCAGATGTACTGTATCAATTTCCTACAGTATTTAAACTGCTGAACATGACTTTTATAAGTAAAGACAACAATAATAGCATAATAATAATTTTGAGTTTCAATGATGTCCCTTCGTCTTTGTAAAGTGCATTTCACATGAGTTGAGTCCGCTAAGCACCAGCGTCAAGCGGCACTTGTCCTCCACATTAGGGCACACAGACCGACTACAGTTTGTGCTGCGAATCCATTGATTTCAAAGGGGATGGTACGTCGGAAGGACGAAGAGGGCAATTATGAGACGTTCAACAGCTCTTCATAAATGTCAACCATTTTAAAATATTTAACTTAGACTTGTACTCTCAAAGACATCGTTTATGGGGCAAAAAGAGTCGAGGTTGTGCTGACGCGTCACTTAATTGACTAAAATGTATTCGGCAGCCCTGACACAAGTCACGTGACATCCCCCCAACGTGTAGAAACATCAATCACTTTTACACATTACATTTAACATTTACGCATTTGGCAGACGCTTTTATCCAAAGCGACTTACAGTGCCCTATTACAGGGACAATCCCCCCGGAGCAACCTGGAGTTCCTTCTGATTAACAGTTACGTGCTTTAGCCCACTACGCCACATTAACAGCTCTTCCGTTCTTTTCCTTCTATGATGAACAAGGTAGACTCAAATGCCGATGCTGAAGTAAACGAACAACATGCATCTCTCATTCAGTCGGTCGGTACATGTACCAGGTCATTCAGTTCGTTAATGAATGAGAAGTTTCAGGAATACCGCTTCTTAATTTGCATGCGCCTCTGAAGCGAAGCACGCTATTGGTGGTAGCTGTAACCAATCAAGAGATCCGCCTCGGTTGCGCCACATCTGCCAAGCTCACGACTGGCTGCCGCTGTAATCAATCATGAGGGTGTTAGCGCCCTTAACCGCTGATTTTGTTTCGTAATGCGCAGCCGCCAGCAGTACACGTGTATTTGACTCCATTCCGAGTCAGATCGGTACCATGTTTTTGTGCTTGTAACGGAAACCTTGTTAGCAAAGGGTTATAGGTTTATATATTTTAAAGGGTTATCAAATGGTTATATTAATATTTTCCAGGACATTTCTGTATTTTTCTAATTTTCCATGACTGGAAAACTGCATTGAAAAATTCCAAGGCTTTCCAGGGCGTGTGGGAACCCTGATGGATTTTTCCCATTGATTAATTATCTTACCTGTCTGCCATAGTTAACACACACATCAACCAACACCAATATTTTCAGTTGCATCAAATGTTTTAAAAAAAAAAAAGAAAAAGAAAAAAAAGAAACTTTCATGATATTACATGAACTATTTTCACAAATTCCATCATAAAATACAAAAAAAAAGAACAAAACAGATGCATACTTTAGCCAATGTTAGCATTATCGCCATGAATGCAGAATGTAAACAAAATATCTACTACATATATCTTAATTTCAATTATCAACATGTGATTAATGGTTTCTTTTGCTGATCTCAAGTGATTTCAATTCATTTAAAAAAAAAAAGGCAGAAAGCATAATATTTATTGAATCTGCCACTGGAAGCAAAGGACAGGTTACGTGACAGATGCAGAACTGTTCAAGAACAAATCTATAATAAATACTAGCGAATGCTAGGAAAATATAGACAAACCATGTATTTTCTTTAATTGTCTGTTTTTTCACAACATCTCAGCACAATCTTAAGTTATTATTATGCTTTACATGAATTTAAGAAGGACAATTGAAGGCACCAAGTGAAGCAAAGCAGAGCTTATATAGGTATACTATCCAGGTGCAAATTGTGTTGTCTTTGGCCTTCGGACATTACTATAAACACAACAGATAGCGTAATCTGATATTCATCCAAATCAACACATAAAGGATATTAGAAATGCACAAAGCTGTAAGTTGTTCCATGTTGTTGTGCCCATTGTGTGCGTCACTCTGTTAAGAAGCTAGTAAGTAGACTTCTTCCGACACCCTAATATGATGCAAAGTGTCACCCGGAAATATTTGGCAATGCATGGTGTCATGCATACTTATAGAGATGTAGAGATGAGATCTGAAACTGTCATTTCTAAATGATAGAACCTCACCTTAAAGAACATCTCCATCTTAAGAGGAGAGAAACGGTAACCCTCTTTGACCCCAGGGTTTCGTTTGAGGAAGGAGCCTGTGGCAATTCGTCTGCAAACCCACTCAATGGGTATCATCTCACAGCGGGTCGCCACAAAAGCGGTCTCAGAATGCTGTCTAACAAATGCGGTCTTGAGACCTGAAAGGAAAGTGGTACATGCATTATTATCCACAGTCATCCACGCAAGGCGTGGATCTTATTAGAAATGGCAAAACCACTAATAGATAAAATGACATTTGAAAATGTCCAATGATTTGGTAATGGCAGTTAAGTTATGGGTTTCATGGTGGATGCATTCTCTGAACAGTGTGTAAACCATTAAGACCAACACACAATGCTAATCTATGTGTTGCAAAGGATTGACAAATGAGACATGCTTCACATAGTGAAACTGGGACTGTAGTCTAAATAACCTAAACAACGCATGCATGCATGTCCTATTCAGTTTAATCAAAAGGAAGCATGCCTAGGTCACAAGACTGTCATTTCCAGAGTTCAACCTTCATCATGAGCTGCACATGGGACACACTTAATTCAATTCACCAAAATTGCAACCATGTTAAAAGTAACTTTGAATTTTGTCTCTACCTCATGAACTTCTTCGACATTGTACAAAACACATACACTACCACTCAAAAGTTTAGGGTCACTTATTCTTAATTATTCTTTTTTTCCTCCACATATGGATTAACAGAAATGGAACTATAGGAATTATGCTGCGACTAAAAAAAAAATCCAAAATAATTCAAAACTATGTTATTTTTTAGCATCTTCAAAGTAGCCATCCTTTGTAGAAATGTACTCTTGGCATTTTCTCAACCAACTTCTTGAGGAATCATCCTGGGATACTTTTTAAACATAATTATAGGAGTTCCTATCTATGCTGGCACATACTGGCTACTTTATTTTTTCTACCCTTTTCTCCCTAATTTGGAATGCCCAATTCCCAATGTGCTCCAAGTACTCGTGGTGGCGTAGTGACCCGATCCAGGTGGCGGAAGACAAATCTCAGTTGACACTGTCAATCCACGCATCTTATCACATGGCTTGTTGAGCACGTTACCGTAGAGATGTAGCGCGTGTGGAGGCTTCACGCTATTCTCCGCAGAATCCATGCACAACTCACCACGCACACCACCGAGATTGAGAACCACATTATAGCGACCACGAGGAGGTTACCCATGTGACTATACCCACCCTAGCAACCAGGCCAATTGGTTGATTAGGAAGCCTGACTGGAGTCACTCAGCATGCCGTGGATTTGAACTTGCAACTCCTGGGGTGATAGTCTTAATGGCTACTTTTCTTTATTATTTGGTGCAAGTCATTAACTTCAAATACTTTTTTTTTTAATGAAATGTTAGTTTTGTAATAAATAAATAAAATATATATATATATATATATATATATATATATATATATATATATATATATATATATGTTGGCACAATAATGTTTTTGTCTACAAAACTCATTTCAAACATTTAAGCATATGCCTTCAGATCAAAAGTTTAAGTCCCTCAAACTTTTGATAGGCAGTTTATAAAAACAATCCAGAGTTTGTGCACTGATGCACAGCTGCAAGTTTGCAACAAACAGTAAGTGGGCTTATACAACGTTAGCTTTTTTTGTTGTTGTAACACATTGCACAGGAATTAACCCGTTTGCCAGATAATTGCATAAAATAATAATCAAAAGGATAAAAAAAAAAAAATCTCACCAGCATCCTGCAGAAGTTTGAACACACAACTGGTGGTCTTATTGGCAATAGCAGCTTTGCCCTCCATCTGATCCTTCCGAACCGCGTTGCCCGCTGTGATCTGATCTTTAGACTGGACCAGAACATGACCCGGCTCATCCACAAGCTCAAAGATCTGCTTGGTCTTACCCTCGTTCAGTTTCGGACCTAGTTTCAATTCTACGCATAAATATAAAGACACCAACTAATATTAACTGCACAGCAACTGCGACATTAATCACAGCATATATAGACTTGACCAAGAAAGACTTGCAATGTTGTATAATTATGATAAATAACTTTATGTTGTAAACTTTAAATAACTTTACAATGCTTTTGTATTTACTGCGCAACAACTAAGCTAAACAAAACATTATAAATATGCTACAGGAATGGGAAAGCAGGACCAACTTAACTTACCAGATGTGTTCGGCATTTTTGTTGAAGTTCGTTTTTCCTGGAAAAATATAAGAAACCTATTATTTCTTTGCCGCCGAACTTCAGAATATAGTTGATATAAAGTATGGCGCCAAGGAATGAGACCCAACTAATTTATTTTCAAAGAGCAACGCCAGTTACGACACTCTGCCGAGACTAAAAACCAATCAGAGTGATCCCATCTTCACCACGTGGGCAAAAAACCCCGCTCTGCTTTGTTCGAGAAACAAAACTTTGGAAGACAGATGACGTTTAGGAGCAAACATCCATCCTGATACATCTCCGCAAACTACATTGAATTTAAGTGGCACGTGGCTTGCAGTTGTGGCGCAAGACATTCAGCACATTCCTCACTGTAAATCAAAACCGACTTTTGCATATTTTGTGTTCAAGATATAACTCCCCTTTGAGAACTGTTATTTTCCATCTGCTCAAGTTTAGTTTGGACCTTAAATCTGGTGTTTTTATTCATTTGGGCATTTTGTTGTCAAGTCTCGCGCTGCATGCTCCGCTGTGAGGAAGAAGCACGTGCTCCGAGTTACTTCAGTCAGCGTGGAAATACACGCTACGCTACAAACCAAATCCAAATCTACCGAGAAGGACATGGAGTTTGAGGAGTCGGGTATCGGTGAGGAATGCGGGGTATTTGGCTGTGTCGCAGCAGGAGAATGGCCAACACAACTGGAGGTGGCACAGATTTTGACACTTGGGCTTGTTGCTTTACAGCACAGGTAAGTGGATGCTGCATACATTTAGAACAAAAAAAGGTTTTGCTCTTGTGACTTGCCCAGGAGGACTTGTTATCCGTTTTAAATGAATCTTCTCGTTTCATATCCGGGTAACACAGTAACTTTTCTTAATGCTTACATTGTATGTAAATTAAAAATGTAGTACTCTTTATCGTGGAAGAAGTTGTAATTCATTATAGGTGCAACTTTTTTCTTACTGATACGCTTTATCAATACTGATTCAGCCCATTAATCAAGGGCCGTTCATGATATAACTGTTTGTGAACAAGGCAGCTCCTTTTGTATCTCTCTCGCTACTAATGCAATATTGGAATCACAATATTTCCATTGTTCTGTCATCTTACCGATTGTTCGGCCGTGATTGCATTAGACGCCATAGAACAAACAGAGGTGATCTCCATGATCGGAATGTATTGATCATCCTCTTCTTTACATTGGAAGTCTATATTCTCCGACCAGTCTGTGCTGCTTTCTCCATCATCAGTGCTCTGTTGAAACCGTTTGCTTACCAAACGGTCCCCTGAAAAAATATAGATAATAATTAACATATGTTCCGTAGGTCAAAGAGCGTGTTTATTCTCTGACCGTTATTTAAAAAATTAGTTCTCTCAAAAAACTGAAAATTCTGTCATAATATACTCACCCTAATAACGTTCTAAATCCATGTGACTTACAGTACTTTCTTCATTGGACGACAGAAGGAAAAGTATCTGGATCTTTTTCCATACAATAAAAGTGAATTAGGACTGAGGATGTCAGTCTCTAACATTCTGCCTCCTTTTGTGTTACACAAATCATACAGGTTTGGAACAACATGAGCGTGATAGAATTTTACTCGCACATAACTATTTGCTATTTCCTCAAATATATATATATATATATATATATATATATATAAATATAAATAAAAGTGTATATTCGTTGTTTTTGAATGCTGACTTTATCTCCTTTTGGGATTCTGGTCACCATTCACTTGCATTGTATGGACTTAAATAGCTGAAGTATTCTTCTAAAAATCTTAGTTTGTGTTCCACAGAAGAAAGTCATACATATCTGGAATGGCATGAGGGTGAGAATATGATGAAATAATTTTATTTGTGGGTGAACTACCCCTTTAATTCCTCTGTGAAAAAATAAAATCATTAAGATGTGAATATATGGCATGATCGTTCGTGTTGTCCGTATGTATTGTCTGTATATTAAATAATGTTTTTATCTTTAATGGAAAGTTCTTTGTGCAGTTGTGTTTGTGACCTTCCGTCCTAATCATTGTGTTCTCACTCCCGTCTTGATTCTATTAGAGCCAGACTGGAGTCACAAGACTCAGTCACAGCTGAGCCCTAGTCCGTTACTGTGTGTTACAACTTTAAATTGAGAATGTCCCTATCATGTGGAGAATATAATGAAAAACCTTTGTCTGTAGCCTTCCTCTTTCTGCCTTTGGTGGCCACCACCTGCTCTCCTCTTGTGTATGTTGTGTCAATGCTGTCTAAATTGCAAACATACAGACACAAATTGAGAGTAGGCAAATGAAAATGTCATTCCATGGACACTTAATCATTTTAAATGAAGTATTTTTGTGCAATGATTATGGCGTAATAGAATTACCTGTGTTTCTTCTGTACTTCGAACCGTCGTCATATATAACTGCAGTGACGGAGTCAGAGGAGAGATGGTGTTCATACTCAATCTGAGGACTGCTAACTGATCTTACCATCATGGAATTCAATTCAGGCATCCCAAATTGCATGTTTGCCACTTCATCTGACTGTGTTAAAATGCTTTCAGTCCCAGCTTGATTCTGAAAAACCCTTGCAGTATTGACAGGAGATCTCAAATTGGTCTCATTCATAGGTGGCTGGTCATATCTAACAGCAACAATGTCATTATCCACCTGTGGAATTCCCACCACGGAATGCTCCTCAAATTCTGAAGGACTGAACATCCTAGAATTGAACTCTGCATAACTCATACGATTTCTAGAAGGCTTGGATAAAAGGGCATCCAGCTGTTCGTAAAACCTCATGAGGCGGCGAGGATCTCCTATATCAGCCTTTCCTCTCTGCAGAGAACGGTAGAGGTATTTCAGGTTTTTATACTTGGTGCGACATTGTTTCCAGTCTCTTTCTACACCCTGCTGAAGAAGCCTGCGTGAAATTTGCACAAAAATGTCTTTATTTCTGGTTGAACCTTGTAGCTGTCGCTGAATGCTTTCTTCAGCCCAGATTTGAAGCAGCGCTGCCACCTCTTCCTCACTCCAGTTTCTGCCAGAGTCATGCACCGTGATTACATTCATTTCGTGTGCTGCTGCTGTTGTCGCTGGTGACATGGTTAAGCATTGGACAGAAATTATGGGTTTTTGAGATGTGGTTTTTAAATTACATTTAACATACCAGCTTTTGTGACTATCTTCTAACTCACCTGTTTCTCTTCCAATCAGAGGATGGGCTGCAGTATTCATTATTGTTTGCATCTCTGCCAGACTTTCATCTTTAAAGGAATTAAGATGGAAATAGTGAAAGTCTAGATAATGAGAAGCTGATGAACTTCATCTGGTTTTGCCTGAGGACCTAGTTTGTACATTGGACATCCAATAGCGACCCAACATGTTACCAAATGTGTTTGGCGTCCAAAAGTTACAAAAATGTCCTTAAAATCAAATTATTTGAAATGTGTTAATATATTATCATGAACTGCATAGGCCCAACACCAACAAAATAAGCATTAGTGTATCTTATGATTAGCATTAAGTAGGAAAGTGTACATGTGTTTTTGTAAATAAGTGTGATTTAGATAGTGTTATTGCTTAACATGAATCAAACACTTGGACAAATATTATATTAGGGGGAATTCATATAGGAGGCATATTGCAGTCTATGTGCACTTTTTTCAAAAACTGTTAAGTCTATGAACACACGAGCTAGACAGACGTCTTTGACTGTTGTGTCTCGCTGTTTTTTCAGAGACCAAGTGTTTATGCATTTCCACTGCACTGCGACTAGCTGTTTTTGAATGCCAGAATTTGTCCTTTGTTAACAGTCCCTTACGCTGCCGAATGGGAGAATTAGCCAGATGGTTGGTGTCTGTCCAATTTGGCTACCAAAAGACACGTGGATTTGTGCCACAATTATGCATGGCCTTTGACGTCAACAACAAAAAGTTGATAAGCTGTCCTAGCTATTTTAAGTTGGTTAAGTTAGTTAGCTGCGTTTTATTGTTTGCATTTAGCATTATTCACAACCCACCAGTTGAGTGTTTATTTTCTAATGAATCTATTTTCTCCATTTTCAAAGGTAGCAATGAAAAACTTACCATCATCAATCTTGATAACCTGTTCTTTGCCAGGTTCACGCCCTGTAGCCAGAGGGCCTCTGTCTGGTATTTTCCTCTGTGAGTCCACCCCCTCAAAACCCCCTTCAATGTCTTTGCCCTGCAAAATGGAATCAAGCTCAGCCAAGAACCTCATTGGTCGGCCTTGGCTTTTGCTGACTTTGTAGTCATATTTCAGGTTCTTGTATTTGGTGCGGCATTGTCTCCAGTCTCGGACAACACCATGTTGCTGCTCTAGACGATGTGCCATTTCCTGGAAGATGGCCTTGTTTCTGTGAGAGCGTTGGAGTTGCTTATGAACCTCCTTATCTGACCAGACATTTAGAAGAGCACGAACCTCCTTGTCAGACCAGTGTCGGCCTCCATCCAGCCCTGAGTAGGAAGCAAATTGGTTTTATTTAAAGGTGCACTTAGTAAAAAAAAAAGAATTGTCATCTTGCCCTGCTGAAAAAAAAAAAAAAATTCAAATGGTTTCAACTACGAATACCATTATGAGTCTAGTGTGTTTTGGGTCATATTCCATTAGGATTAAATGGTATGTATTGGTTTCCTTCATAGAAATGTATTTGTTTCTAATTGTTTCCACTAGACATAACATGTCACCAATAGAAGCCAACACATTACAAGTACTGACCCACCTGGACCATTATAGTTACCATTGAAACCAGTAATTAGCATTATAACAATTAAAACGATTTGAATTTCTGTGAGGGTTTCTATTGTTGTTTTTCAGCTGGGTGGACTGACCTACCTGAATGGATGCAATCTCATTCAAACACAATAGTTTTCAGTTACTGATGCCTTTGTAGAAATTAACTATTGAGAGTCAGCCATGATTAATTTTATGAATTAAAATGTCAATAAAAGGGTGATTACTGAGGTTAAGCAAGTAGTATTTCACTGGTCATGTGATCCTAACATGGCATCCCCATGAGGTGACTCGCTCCATGTAGAATAAAACAGCTTTTATTACATTACTGATATGTCTTCATCTCACTTAAACATGTTTCAAAATTGTAAGTAAAAAGTTCTGAGGAAAAAAATTCTTGAGAGCACCTTTTGTGGTCATTTGGGAAAGGAAAATTATGGCCCTGGCATGCATACGGCAAAGTGCTTCTTCGTTCTTTGCATAGAGCCAAAAAGAAGTTTGAAACAGCTGAGCAAGGGCATGCTGGTTGCAAACATTCATACACCAGTCACAATGCTGTGGGAGGTGTTTAGAAGAGCATTTAAATATGAGGACTACAAGACTACACGTAAACCCTAAACTAATGTGACATTCAAATTTCTTATCAATGATTTAATGCCTCATTAGTAGAATTCACATGAGATCAGTGAAAAAAATCAGTTTTAACCACTCAATGATAATTTAAAGTAATATATATGCAGTAGGTAATGTTTAATGTCTTGTTTACATTCTATATACATATTTGTAGGTTGGAGGTTGAGATTTAGTTAAAAATAGGTAAACTAAGTACTTCAACATATAACTATTTATCATTTAATTATATATGTTGTATATAAAATATGTATGCACCAATATGAAAATTTGACTGATACGGATTGTAACAATAAACTATAGCGTTTTCATGCTTATTACCAATATGCCAGTGGTTTTAATTTGGTCAGTAACTGGACGATAAATATCTGCAGCTGAAATAAATATTTGTGTTGTAACCATGTGAACTTATGTTTTATGTATCTATTTATTTAATAAATCTCTACTTGCAAATCAGTTTTCCCTTTTGAGATAATAAAACTTAGCTCAACTTAAGCAACAAAGTAATTTCCCTTGACATTTTGAATAAGGCCCAATTGCCTACTACGTATGTGTGTGTGTGTGTGTGTTTTATAGGCATATTTGAAACAAAAAGAGCAAAAATCTAATTCTAACTTGATTGCTTTAACAAAATGTTGCCTTTTTAAAATTGTGAAATCGATTACCTTCCTGAAGACTTGCTTGGGAAGTAAACTCCTCTCTTCTATTGGGAGCCATTGGCTCTTCATCTGCCACATAAGGCCTTTGGGTCAGTGATCTAGTATCTGCGGAAGCTTGTTTGTAGACCGTCTGTGTAGGCCTCCAGTCTGGAAGAGCCATGCTCCTACTCTGGGCCTTACACTCAACCCAGTCTTTACACACCCCAAGCTCTCTCAGTCGGCTTGAGATGGCCTCATACTTGGCCTTGCTCTCTTCCTCTTCCCACGCCTGTCTCTCCCTCCACACCGAAAGCAGAGCTTTCACATCTTCCCCTCGCCAATGTCCAGCTTTTCCTCTCTGCTTTTCCTCTCCAGCATTCCTGTGTTGGGCTGTTTCAGGCTCCATGTTTCTAAGCTTGCCTAGAAATGGCTTCTGTTTGTTCAACTCTGCCTTTATCCTCTCTGCTCCCCCTCCCTGTTGACTTTAAGCTCAGTGTCCAAGGCAACCAGACGACTGAGCCAGTTAGGAATACCCACGTGACCGAGAACAGCCTTATGACTGGCTTAAGCTGTGTGCAGTGGGGGAGGTGCAGGGAGGAAATGTGAGAAGTGGCTTGGCAAGTGAGCTGCACTTGCTGTGTCAGTTTCTCCCAATAAGACATCTGTAAAAGGCTTAAGAGGCATTTGGCTGTGCTAAGAGCTGACAAGATATCTGTTTGTAATTCTGTTTTGAATGCCTTGCTTATTCTTATTTGAAATGTATGTATTTAGTCTCTCCCCTCATGCTTTCAGTCCTCGCTCTCTCTCTCTCTCTCTCTAATTCCTGCCCCTCCCCCTTCCTCATTCTCACTGTGGCTAACCGCTTCACACAAACCAGTTTGATCCGCCTTTTTAGTCACACGCGTTGCAGCCATTGAATCATGCGACAGATTTGGCTTGATTTTGATATTGTTAGTGTAAAAAAGTGGGAGAGGGAGGAATGGGATGGACAAATTCTCTATCTAGACTGCAGTCTTGCCTAAACATGTTGCTACAGTGTGATCTAGTTGCCCTCTGCATGCAATTTCATGCCTTCAACAAACCCCATCAGTTTATCACAATACTTACCCTTTAAATTAAGTCATTTACATAAGCATCTATGTGTGGACTAAGTGTATTAGAGGATTTTAAAGTAATTTCTGTTAAATAGGGGCCAAGAAAGTGCTGGAATTGTCACAAGTACTGGAATGAATCCCCCGATTTACACCACTCTGAAGGTAATGTAGGAATAATACAGTGTGTAAAACATCTCACTTAAAATGTACTGGCCCTTGAGGGGTGATTGTTTCAAATATAAATTCAGCAATGAGTGCAAGATTAGGCACGCCTGAGATAATTGCGCTCTCTATCTCTCTCACTCTCTCTCACAGGGAATGGGTTTAGTGAACACAGCTTTTAAACCAGAGGACTTGCTGAAGCTGCGCAATGGTAACCTTGGTATTGGACACACACGTTACTCCACGACTGGCATCTCAGAGCTGCAGAACTGCCAGCCTTTTGTGGTGGACACCCTGCATGGCAAGATTGCTGTGGCACACAATGGAGAGCTGGTCAATGCCTCTGCACTGCGCAAGAAGGTGGAATAGGAATTTTATGGATTACATGAGACTCCACGTATAGTTTTGGAAGAGGGTGTAGGTTATTATTTTCCCTATTTGATAAATAATATGTGATAAATTGTGTGTTAAAGGTTATGCGACATGGGGTTGGCCTCTCCACCTGCTCAGACAGTGAGCTTATCACTCAGCTCCTTGCACTGACTCCTCCCATGGAGGAGCTTGACACTCCTGATTGGGTGGCTCGGTAAGTTGTACATTGCAATTCGCTTTACATGTACATCTGATTGGATCACCTCTCATCAAACCCTCTCATCTTAAAGGAATATTCTGGGTTCAAAACAAGTTGTGCTCAATCAGCAGCATTTGTGGCAAAATGTTGATGACCACAAAAAAGCTTTTCGAAAAGTACAAATCTGGGTTACAGTAAGTCACTTACAAAGTAAGTGAATGGGGGCCAATCTGTAAATGTTAAAATACTATTTCAAAAGTTTAGCCACAAGGCATAAACAATATGCTTGTTAACATGATTTTGGTGTGTACATAACCTTTTCTGTGTAAAATTATATCCAATTAAATAGGTAATGACGTTAACCATAAAATGACTGTAAAAACGTTTTAACAGAAGAATTAATTTGTGCTTTTATAAAATTATAAGCTTCTCATTTCTGCCTTTTTAAACCCTCCAAAAGTTGTCCCCATTCACTTCCATTGTAAGCAAATTTTTGCTTTAAAATAAAGAAAAAAAAGAGGGACCAGTTGAACTTTTTTTGTGGTAATCAACATTAAGCCAAAAATGCTGTCGGTTGAGCTGAACTTGTATTAAACCTGGAATATTCCTTTTAATAGACTTACTGATGTTAAAATGAAATCCACTTTTTGTGATTATAATGTTAAAGTATTTGAATGTGTTTTTTTTTTAGTATTAAAAATCTGATGACAGAGACACCTACATCATACTCACTGCTAGTGATGCATAAAGATGTGATCTATGCTGTGAGAGACCCCTATGGAAACAGGCCTCTCTGTATTGGACGTCTAATGCCCATCTCCAAACTGCACACCTCAGGTGTGTACAAGCAAAATAAGCAATTCAACTATGATGGGAAGTGAAAGTGGGAAAACATTATTCAAACAAAAGGTATTGGTATACAGGTGCATCTTTGTTTTACATTTAAGTTTTTGAATATATACAGTGTATATAGGGCCTATAAATTCCGTTTCAATGTTAATGTCAACACTTTTCAACAAGTTAACTTCAGTGAATAGGAAATGGACCTGATTGTGAAACATGGGTCTGTAAAAGGGCTTTTTATTATTTCTGAAGTTGCTGCTTAAGCAGGCCCATCGCTGGCCAAATTGACGCCCTACGCAGAGCTCCACAATTGTCGTGTGGGGGGGGGGGGGGCATGGCTTGTATAATGTGTGAGAAAGGGCAGCCGGTGGAGTTTCTGGTGCCCCCTAAGGAGCTGCTGCCCTAGGCAGACTGCATAATATGCTTGTATGGAGCTGCAATACTTTGTGTTGGTAATTTTAAATTTATCCACATTTAGTGTCAACGCCATAATCTTTGTTTCCTTTTAAGTGAATTCAGTTGATATAACATCAATAAAAGCTGTGTTGTGCATGTCATCTTTTAAGGGTGCCAGTAAATTATGTTTTTAAAATTTGCAACATAAAATTGAAGACCGTAAAATACTGGTTTATGCTTGATGCATTTGCACAGACAAAATATGTACATACCATTTGTCACGGTCATCAATTGAGATAAAAAAAAGTATTATAACAGTATTATGGTTTGACTGATGAGCTCTCATAATAAATTAAATTTTACATTTCTCTACTCTCTAAGGCACCTCTTGTTTATGCCCACAGATCCAGAGATTCTGGGTAGAAATTTTCAAGTCTACTCGAGTTCTATAATTGTAATTTACCACCTGAACCATAGACTTACATATTAGGCTGGCCATATTCCTTTTCAGGGTTGGCGAGCACCTTGCATGGCAGCTCTGCCGTCATTGATGTGTGTGTGTGAATGGGTGATTGGGATGCAGTGTAAAGCGCTTTGGTAACCTCAAAGGTTAAAAAAAAAAGTGCTATATAAGTGCATACCATTTACCATTGTTTGAAGTGTTAAATTGAAAACAGAATATTCACATTAATATTGGGAGCTAATTATATGAACAGTGTATATTCATAATTAGGCATGTCACCAACTGTTAACTAAAGGCTGTGGGCTGCCTGTTGAGTTCTAGAATAAAAGGAGAGAAACTGTAATATGCTTATTCCTAATTTGAATTTTTTTAGGTGCTGGAGAAGGAGACACAGAAGGTTGGGTGGTTTCATCTGAGTCCTGTAGCTTCCAGTCCATTGGAGCAAGGTATGCCCACATTATCATGGCAACCTGTATTTCCCTTAAATTCAAACTGAATCGCTCCAATTGATTTGGCTTTAATTTCTGCATTTGGTTCAAATGTGAAAGCCCATTTTTTTAAACTCCCTTTACCATTTGGGTACCATATACTGTTTCTCTAACAATTTTCCATCGCAGAGCCCTAAGCTCCTATTACATTTTGTTTCTGTTTGTATTTTCATTTTTCATTTCTCAGGTATTATTGTGAAGTACAGCCGGGGGAGATAGTCCAGATCTCTAAAAATGGAGTGAAGAGCCTGACTGTTTTTCCACGCCCAGAGGGAGACCCTCCTGCCTTTTGCATATTTGAATACGTTTACTTTGCCAGGCCAGACTCTATATTTGAAGGCAAGCTCATGTTTAAAACGGTCTCTGTGTATTAGGAATAATTTTAAACAAAAGATAACTATTATTATCAGGTAGAGCAAAGCCATTTTTTATATAAAATATATATATATATATATATATATATATTTTCTCATCAATTGTGACATGATTATGTTACAGTGCAGTTAATCTGAATGAAGTTAATCCTGTCGTGGAATATTCACGATGAATCTCTCTAAGTTGTAAGAAAACTCTCGGAGTCCCAAGTTCCAGATGCCAAAGTTATAGTTTATTGAACACCAACAAACTACATGAGACCAGTCAGCTGTCTGTTCTGACTTCATTTTTCTAAGTCCCCAGTTATATACCTTTTTGTTATCTTTCTACTCATTATCTCTAGCCAATGGTATCATTGTCCTTGTCTCTTTCCCTCGCCACCAATATGTTCTTTGTTCTTCATTAATTAAATATTGGTGGAAAGTCATATTTTCTTTCATATACAGCTGGTAACTCCTCATTTTTTGACATATGTCACTGTTCAAGGAAAGAATGCTTTAAACTTAGAAACATGTGTTAAGAGAAAAACAGCCGTGTCCTCAGCACATACCTTTTACCTTGACCTACAGTTCAGTGTACCCTTAAAAATGAGGCGGCTTCTTTTGTTCACACACAATATTATGACTTTAAATGCAAGCTTTGAAAATACTTATCACACATTCAATATTAAGTCAGACACCTCGTCAAAATATGTCATATAAGAGATATCTAACTTATTAAAAGTGTTTTGCAAGAAATACATCAAATAGTTTAATGAGACAAACAATATTTCATAAAAGCCTTCATCAAGGACATATGTCAGAATACTGCTGTATCAAGGATATTTTATCAAAATATATGTCAGGATGTAACTGAATGACAGAAACACCTTTTTTCTAAGAACCACATTATTTTCTAAGAAATACACCATAATCCTAGGTGAAATAAGCATTTGTGTAACCATATTACAGGTCAAATGGTATATTCTGTGAGGCAGCGCTGTGGACGGCAGTTAGCCATTGAGGCCCCTACTGACGCTGATGTAGTTAGCACTGTTCCAGAATCAGCCACACCTGCAGCATTAGGATACGCACAAGAGGTAATAAGGATGCTATACATATTTGTGTTAATGGGTCACTCGAGATATTGCAAAGTTTCACTTTTGTCTCTCTGTAGTCTGGACTTCCATATGTAGAGGTACTATGTAAGAACCGTTATGTGGGCAGAACGTTCATTCAACCAAATACTCGACTGCGTCAGCTTGGGGTGGCCAAGAAATTTGGAGCATTGACTGACAACTTTGCTGGCAAACGAGTGGTGCTTGTTGATGATTCTATCGTCAGGGGCAACACCATCTCCCCTATTATTAAACTGCTAAAGGAAGCAGGTGCAACAGAGGTAAGATTCATTCAAATGTTTTAAATCGCATATATAATGAGCCTTTTCTTGGAAATGTTTGCTGATTTGGTCTCTATTTTCCTGCATGTCATCGTGTATGTCACCTGACCTTACAGGTCCACATACGGGTTGCATCTCCTCCAATCCGGTTCCCATGCTACATGGGCATCAACATTCCTACCAAAGAGGAGCTAATTGCTAACAAACCAGAGTTTGAGGATATAGCTGGCTATATTGGTATGTCAGAACAATATGGAATTTTGCTGACGCCCTAGGGTCTTAGAATGTATACACAAACTATGAAAGAAATATACAAATTATGCTTTGCAGCCTGAACATTTTTTTTTGTAATAACTGGCAATTGTGCATGTGGACCACAAAGGTTCTTTAGAATATCATGTACATTGTTGTAATGTTGTTTTGTTTTGAGCAGGTGCTACAAGTGTGCGTTACCTTTCTGTTGAAGGCCTGGTGTCTGCTGTTCAAGGTGGGATAGAGTCACATGGGAAAGATGAGATCTGCTGTAGCACTAAAACTAGATTGGGCCACTGCACAGCCTGCCTTACTGGCAAATACCCTGTGGAGCTGGAGTGGTGAATTGCTGGCTTCCAAACTGCTATTCAAATCAATGTCTTATCAATTCTGTAAAGAATTCCTCTATTATAAATGTTACTTTATGACATAAAACTAAAGCTATGGTGTTTGTTACAGTCTTAAAGGAATGGTTCCCCAAAAAATTCTTAATTCTTTAATAATTTATTCACTCTCATGGCATCCTTTGTGTATGATTTCTATTTTCTGCAAAACACAAAGATTTTTAAAAGAATATTTCAATTCTGTAGGTCCATACAATACAAGTGAATGGTGACCACATTTTTAAAGCTCCAAAACACAAACAAAGGCAGCATAAAAGTAATCATTATATTCCAGTGGTTAATCCTTCCAGTGGTTAATTATTATGTCTTTGGAAGTATTCTAATTGGTTTAGGTGAGAACAGACCAAAATATAAATCCTTTTATACTATAAATCTTGCCATCACCAGTTTTCTTGGCAATCATGATTTCAAGCTTCATTACACAACCTGTGTGTCAAACATTACGAAGTGTAATGTAGCATGAAATTATGATTGTGCCTAGAGACTGCAATGGCACAATGTACAGTGAAAAGGGAGTTTCATTTTGGTCTGTTCTCACCCAAAATCAATTGGATTGCTTCAGAAGACATTAATTAAGCCACTGGAGTCATATGGATTACTTTTATGCTGCCTTTGTGTTTTTTGAAGCTTCAACCTTTTGGTCACCATTCAAAAAAATCTTTGTATTCTGCAGAAGTCAGCCAGTCATAAATATCTGAAACGGCATGAAGGTGAGTAAATGTTGAGAGAATTTTCATTTTGGGTGAACTATTACTTTAACATATGTTAAAGCATTGGTAAATGTTATAGATATCTTCTAAAAGGCAGGTCATACTGAGTTAGAACTAAAAAAATATGGATCTATTTTGAAATTTCAAACATTCCTTCATAAGTTTTCCTTGAAATTCATGTCAGCATTGCTGCTGCTGATTGCAGAATGCAAGTTAAGAATAGAATACATTTTCACCTACTTAACACTACATCCTGTAACATTCCTATGAGAATTTATATTTCAATATCCCCCTAAGCATTTTTGAGTCTGATTTAAGTTTATAATTTTGAGCTGTCCTGCTACTTTAAGACATATATTCCAACTTTTCTATTTATCCTCAATATAAAAAAAAAATGGATGTGAAACGCACATATTTGTTTATTGGAATTAAAAGTTTGTTTAAACAAAAACATGAGTCTGAATTATTTACAAGCAATATACAATGTCAATGCACATCTAATTGGACCCTGTTGATGGAAATCAATTTTTTTTTTAAATCCACTAGGTTCTGTTAAAATGTATAATATTAAATCTCAAGGGTCTTATAAGATATATTTACACATTAAAAACAAACTTCACTGGAATTTAAACAACAGCATTTACAAGCACATGTGTATTAAAAACAAGAAAACTGACAGTTGAATATCAGTGTCAACTGACTTGATGTCATCCGCTGTATTTCTCTTGGGTGAACTTGGAAGTATTCACTATATGAATTATGTTTAACCATAAAGAATACAGGATTATGGGATGCCCACAGGAAACCTCATCTCTGCAGAAGACCATACTGAAGTCGTCTCCTTGAGAGACTGAAGAAAACACATTTAACAGTGACCGTTTATCAGAACATAGTTTAATATAAACTATGAAAGGTTAAATGATTTAGTATTTCTTGCATGTGCTGAAATTACCTTGGAGAAAGTGGGACCATTTCCTGATTAAAAGTTCTAATTGGTGACTGAGCTGTTAAAAAAATATATATATATATTATAAAAAAGACACATTTAAGATACCGAATGCCATGATGATGTGGACAAACTCAGAAAAAAAGAAACGTCCCCTTTTCAGGACACTGTATTTTAAAGATAATTTTGTAAAAATGAGGACTGCAGAAGTGGCCAGGGCAATAAATTGCAATGTCCGTACTTTGAGACATGTAAGACAGCTAGAGGAAGGACAGCTGATTGTCCTCGCTGTGGCAGACGACTTGTAACACCTGCACAGGATCTGTACATCCGAATATCACACCTGCGGGACAGGTACAGGAGGGCAGCAACAACAACTGACCGAGTTACACCAGGAATGCTCAATCCATCAGTGCTCAGACTGTCTGCAATAGGCTGAGAGAAGCTGGACTGAGGGCTTGTAGGCCTTTTTTAAGGCAGGTCCTTCCAGACATCACCGGCAACAATGTCGCCTATGGGCACAAACCCACCTTTGCTGGACCAGACAGGACTGGCTAAAAGTGCTCTTCACTGATGAGTCACGGTTTTGTCTCACCAGGGGTGATGGTCGGACTCCCGTTTATCGTCGAAGAAATTAACCTTACACCGAGGCCTGAACTCTGGTCTGATCAATTTGGAGGCAGAGGGTCACAGCATCATCGGACTGAGCTTGTTGTCATTGCAGGCAATCTCAATGCTGTGTGTTACAGGAAAGACATCC
The DNA here is from genome assembly GCA_032164185.1 of Moxostoma hubbsi. Classification (NCBI taxonomy): domain Eukaryota; kingdom Metazoa; phylum Chordata; class Actinopteri; order Cypriniformes; family Catostomidae; genus Moxostoma; species Moxostoma hubbsi. The sequence goes on from JAVLUX010000031.1 coordinate 22,736,769, forward strand.
TCCTCCCTCATGTGTTACCCTTCCTGCAGGCTCATCCTGACGTGACCCTCCAGCACGACAATGCCACCAGCCATACTGCTCGTTCTGTGCATGATTTCCTGCAAGACAGGAATGTCAGTGTTCTGCCATGGCCAGCGAAGAGCCCGGATCTCAATCCCATTGAGCACGAATGGGACCTGTTGGATCGGAGGGTGAGGGCTAGGGACATTCAACCCAGAAATATCCGGGAACTTGCAAGTGCTTGGTGGAAGAGTGGGGTAACATCTCACAGCAAGAACTGACAAATCTGGTGCAGTCCATGAGATGTCTTAGTTGTTGAATCTTTTTATGTTCATACAAATATTTACACATGTTAAGTTTGCTCAAAACAATAGCAGTTGAAAGTGAGAGGACGTTTCTTTTTTTGCAGAGTTTGCTTGAATTTACTTTGAGAAGTATTGATTAAGTATTTAAAAAACAAAAATTTGGCTGCAAACCTTCAAATCCATTGACTCCGCTTGGGACACCCCTCTGCAAAAGAAGTGAAAAACAACTGTTTTACTGTCTTACTCAATTGAAATGAACAGCAATTTAGAGGTCAAGCAGAATTTAAGCATTTTAGAACTTTGTAATGACCTCGGTTTATTCTGTAATAAAGACTTTTGTTTCTAAATGAGAGGGTTAAAATGTGACAAAAAAATTTTGTCTGAGGCAGGGCAAATGATTTTATAGAGGCTGAATGGGAAAACATTATAATAGTGCCATGATGTGCAAAATGTAATCTAAATTCAAAGAGCACATTTTTAGTTCACATTGATTGTTTCTTGTACAGATTCACTAGCCAACAAGAATTGCAGACTTTAAGGGGGAAATAATCCAGAAAACGTTTTGCTTAAATTGACTAAGCATTTCCACCATTATGTGGAGCCGTCTCCAAACTGCTCAGTACCCTCAGGACATGATGTCGAAGATGCATACCAATTGTTTTTTTAATCTGACAAAGCATTCAAAAGATTCTAAACCATGCTCATGATTTTATAACAAAATCTCCAAAAGATTATGAGCAATAATAATTGATTTCTTTCAGATTTTTTGACCCATACCTTGTATGTACCGTCAGATGATGGTTCTAATGAAGCATATAAAGTTTCACTTACAGCTTCAAATACAGCCTCACTTCCTGTTTTATGCAGACCTTGTTAACTTTGTTTCAGAGTATTCGGTAATGGTTTCGTAAATAAGCTTTTGATTTCTTTTGAAATGTTGTGACAGTCAAACGAGATTTGTAGAAAAAATATTATTATATGCACCATAATCCAAAATGGCAGCCATTGTAATAGCCAGAGTTTTAATGTACGTGGTCCATTACAATCTCTATGAAGGGAGTAATAAGAGGAAAAAAAAAAATTTTCTAAACTAAATGGTTCAAAACATTATACTCAAAAGAAAATAATTTTTTTGAACTGGTGGTATCGCTATAGATTTACTAGTCATACCCACCCCTATCACTGCCAAATTTCATAACTTTCCATTTCATAAAACCATTCACGGGGCTGCCTTAGTCTTCCAGCTAGAGGAAGAACAAGAAGAAATGGACAGATACAACAGGCGCCTAAACACCTTTGGTACTCGGCACCAAATAACAGCAATACCAACAAGGCTCTTACCCAAGCTCGTGGGTTCATTTCCATGGCTAATTTAGCCTCCCTAATCTTTCTGAGTTTTCCAGTGCCTCTGAGGAACCGGGGGCTGGGGCACTGGAGCAGGACTGCCCTATCCCAGGCATGCTTGTCTTCACTTGGCTCTGACAAAGTAGAGCTCATATATCTGTCTTTCAGTTGATGTGGCAAAAGTTGGAGATGCTTAAGTGGGGAACGACTTTCACGGAAGCGTTTGAATCGAAGGGACTCTTCCACATCATGCTGACGATGACGTTTCTTGTGTGTGGACCTCAGAGGTGTTAGAGCAAGAGCAGACATGCTGGCGGAGGAAAATCTGGGGCTTTGGGATGTCTCCTTCAGCTGTCTCTCGCACAGGTGACAATGGGAGGTAGGGCATGGTGAAGATGTACCACGACAGATGAAGTGGTGATACAGCTTCCTGAACTCTGCATCAATTTGTGGTTCTCTGGAGGAGTCACACTTTGACAAGCAAGTGGACTGGGGCCCAGAAAGAGAACGCTGACTTTTACAGGGTCTGGGACTGATCTGTGACTGCATCTCAGCCATGGAAAAATTTTGCTGATGACCAGAGCTGTAGTAAAGGGGACGCTGGGGTGATGAAGTCACCTGTTTCCCACCATAAGGAGATCGGTGTACCTCAGATTGAGCTAGATAGCAGACAGGAGACCTTCGCTTTGGACTTTGTATTGCTGTTGGCCTTGAATGTTGTCCTTCATCTCTCAACAATGTAGGTCTGAAGGTACACTTCCCACTAGGAGAAAAACAACTAATGGGACCACGCTGCGGGGAGGAGACTGGAGAGTGCAGACGGTCTCTAAAGCAGTCTTTGTCCAAAGAGGAGTAGGCTGGTTGATGATAAGAGGGCTGGGATGTGATTGACATTCCTCTCCAGTTATCAAGAGAGAGACCTTGTGGTCCTTTGCCTTGTGAGCACAATGCTGGTCGTGGAGAGTTGGAGACCAGTGAGCCTGGAGCATGAGAGTTTGATGAAACAGAAGATCCAATGTCGTAGGTTTGGTTTAGGTCTGGAGACTGGTCACTTAAGGGGGAGACAGAGTAAGGTGGTGTAGTGAAGTCAATCACACAAACAGAGTTCTGCTTTGGCTTCCTATTTAATTTCATGTTAGTCTGTGGTGACTCAACACTCTCATCAACACTGTCCCTCCTAGGTGAGTAAAAACAAGCACTGGCCTCATACAATGTGTTTTTCAGTGGCGAAGACTTCATTTTGTTCTCGAACAAGTCTTGAGGTTTGATGCAGCCTTTGATAGATCTGCTATTGTTTCTTTGAACTGGTCTTTGTTTAGTGAATGAGATCTCTGTTGTCTTGTTCAGTGTGCCATTGTGTCTCTTCTTAAAGGAAGTGCTGAAAGGGTGTGCCTGTTTGCGGCGATACTTTTGCAGCACAGCCCTAGCTGTGTCCGTCACATGCTGCCGCCGATATGCTTCGCCAATTTGATTGAGCATGCTGGGATAGACATCCAGCAGGGTACTGCCATGACTGCTCAGTGTTTTCTCCAGTTCTTCATCGTCTTCCTCAGGCTGAGAGGGCAGCCCACAAATACCGGTTTGAGATGAACTGATCAGATTCATAGAGAGCTGGAACGAGTCATCAACATAACCTAGAAGATGCACAATGAGACATTAAATCTTCTGACATCACCTCAAACTGATATTGTATTTTCTTACTTTCATCTTTGTGCTTCATGATGTAAATACATATTATAACACAGACAGACTTAAGCTACGTCCACATTATTCCGGATACATTTAAAAAACGTTTTTCAAATGCTCTCCGTCAACACTGCTGTTTTCAAACGTTTTCCAAAAGTATCTTTTCAGTCCACACTGAAACATTTGAAAATGCTTAAATAACCTAATTGCGCATGTAAGGGGGAAAAAAACGTAAGCAGTATGGCCCTTTTCCAGTTATGAAACGCAATTGCCCCCATGTTCTGCCACCGGACAGCAATTCCGAGTACACTTCCCATTGCCTTTAAAGGAATGCAATGTGAAGGTTGTACAAAGTAACATTTATCTATAACAATGCTATCAAAGTGAATAACAGGCACAACAATATGGGCAGCTATATTGATTGTTTTGAGTTGAATTGGCAGATGACTGCATCACATGACAACAAATTTATCCTCTTGGGAGAGCATTTACATAAAGCTCAGTTTTTGCTGACAAAAACGCCATCTCAGTGTGGACTTAAGGCTAAAATGTAGAGAAAAATATGCATTTTCAAAATAAAATGTATTAGTGTGGACGTGGCCTGAATCCCTAAATTGGTTTGTTTGTAAGTGGAGGTGACTTACAAAGCTAGCACGATTTGCATTATAAAACTATTTCTTACACAGATTTTGATTATTCGTTTGGTCAAAGTCATTAAGCTCATCCTCAGTGACCCCTGACACATCCATCTGTAATGGTGGAAATAAAAAAATATTTCAAATAAAAAACAAGAAAGTAAAAAGGTCAGTTTTGGATAGTCAAAGGGAACATTTTCAATGTCACATTATACCAGAATACTGGTCTATATTCAGGGTTGTACACAATTCATGGAATGACACAAAATTTACTAATTTGGCATTGAGTGCCGTTTTCTACTTTAATAGCAAATACAATTTTCTTATTACTACCTGATCATCATCCTGGTCCACACACTCTAGAAAATACAGGAACAGAATAAGATTAAACATATGGAAATTGTCTTTGTTAAATACAAATACATTTATCCAGATTAATTAAAAAATACAAAAGCATGCTGATATCGCTTACCCCTCATCGAATGGTCTTTGAGTCTAGTCTGCGGAAAATTTTTTTTTATTAAATGGTACTTCAATACAACTGTGGTGCAATGTGGATATGTGGGCTAACAAATAGGCCCGTAGCTTACATCATTTAATACTTGTGTATTAATTGATCACTATTGATCTATCTATCACTATTACATGTACAACTAAAAAGCACCAATCCACACATCAATATAATTGAGATCATGCAATTATATTTAAATGAGAGAATTATTATGTCCTTGATTGAATGAAATAAAAACAAACATGTAAAGAAGAGAACACAAATCAAATGTTTAAGGGGGTACATGAGTCTTATCCAAATATGGTTCGTGGGCTAGGCTTGAGATTGACCATGTAATGCCCCCTCACCTTCAGGGCTTCCAATTCACGTTCACCCTCTGCACTGTCAATTGGCACAGGACCTGAAGACACACACACACACACATATATATATATATAGAGAGAGAGAGAGAGATTACACAAACTCAAACACAAATCCAGGTAACACTACACAAATTGTGGTTTTAACAGAAATGATTAGATATCTGTTTTCTATATTTATCCTACCTCTTTCAGTTCTGCAGGTCATTGTTTTCAGACAGACTTCTATTCCAGGATCATTAAGACTGGAATACTTTAAAGGACACAGTAAACATACTCTGTGTTAATTTTAGTGTTGTCTAAGTTAGACTTTTTTTCTTAGACAAATTACATTAGGTAAGACCTGTACCAAATGGACTCCTGCATAAAGTAAAAAATAAAAACCACACACCTACCTTCTGAAAAATAGCTTCCATCGTGTTTCTGAACTCATCGTCATTTCTCTTAAATTGATCTACATTTGAATGTTTTGCAGACATGTTGCCTGTGCCGAAATCTATTGCAAACGCATTGCAATGTAAACTAATAAACTGCAAATTAACTGAACCAACATAAACTGGGATTTTACGCACTCAACTCAGTCAGCGGCGCGCAGAATTTTCAAATTTCTCCCCCCCAGAGAACACCTCGAGCTATGATTGGACGTTTTCTCAAGCAGCACTGAAACGTCATCTTTAAGCGCCACTCCTTTTGTTTGAGTCGCGTAAATACTGGTACATGGACATGTATGTAACATACAGCGCAGTTTACCAATTTGATCGGAACTATGACTTAACATATTTTTTGCTCAGATATGGCAGCAAAATCCCTTCACGAACTGGTGCGCGAGGCGGCACTCGCTCATGGAGCTAAAACAGCTGTTACGTTCGACAGCAGCATGCAGCTCGTGTGTCTATGACGTATGATAAATTAATTTCCCTCGCTAATGCATTAACTGAACATCTGCGCGACACTGTCCAAAAACACGATGGCGTGGGTTATTCTGTCATAGAGACGTCTTCCTTCCTGTCTGGATTATTTGGTACGATATCTAAACATTGTGCTTTTTATTTTAGTACTTTATCACCCTCTTGTGACTTAATATGCACAGTTGTTGTTCATTGCATGTAGTTTACAATTTCGGAACAGTGTTTTGCAGTTTCATGCTGCATTTGTACCCCTTGGTCCTGCATCACCAGCTTCATGCACCATGAGAACGATAAACAAGTGCAGTCTGAGCTTCTGCTTGATACAGAGCATGATGTGGGTATAATACAGTTGCCAGTTTGACAACATTGTTTTCTATTATATATAATTATATTCTGTTATATGATACCAACAGCAATTCCAGAGTGCATTTTCCAAACTGCTATCCCTTGAGGTGTCGTGCTCGTTAACATACCAGCAGACAAGCTAATCCAGCACAAATTAGAGCATAAAAAGTCACCAAAATGAAGTATTTGAACCTCATAATTAAATACAAAATGAGTGTGAAAAACTGCAAAAAAGGTCCACTTTTTTTTTCTTCATCTCTGCTATAACTTAAGACATCCACCAGAGGGAGCCGTTAGCTTATGTTTTGCACACATCAGGAACGCCGTGTCTACCAAAGATTGTGAAGGTCCCATTGTTGGGATACATAGGTGTTTTTCTCTGCAGATCTCTGTTTAAGATGACTGCAGAAGATAACGTGTTCCTTTCCTCTCCACATTTGATCCGTCTGTGGTAGAGATATTTTTGGCACTGTCTTCTGGATCATGTCTCCTCATTGTTCCCACTGCTGTTAAAGATATGCTACGCTGAATTGCACATGTGTTGTTCAAACAAAATGCAACAACAGTATTATAGGCAAGTGATCCTTAAAGGGATTCTTAAAGGGATAGTTTTGCCCCAAAATGAATGAAAGCATGAATTAAAAACCCCCTTCATGATGTTCCAGATCCATATGTCTCTATTTCCTCCATGGAACTCAAATGAAGATGTTGCACACAATGAAACCCTCAGTCACCATTCACTTTCATTGTATGGAACAAAGATACAATTGGAATTTTTTTAATTTTAAGCTCTGGAGCTATCAGTCATAAGGCCTGTTTGTGACAGCCTTTAATTAGAAATTTTGGTGGCTCAGCGGTTGAGGCTCTGGGTTACTGACCAGAAGGTCAGCGATTCAAGGCCTGTTCAAGCCCCAGCAGTGCCAAGATGCCACTGTTGGGCCCTTGAGCCTATCTGCTGCAGGGGTGCCATATCATGGCTGACCCTGCACTCTGACCCCAGCTGGGATATGTGAAAACAAATAAATTTCACTGTATTTCTGCAAAAATGTATTTATATTGTGTGACCAAAAATAAAGACTTCTAATGATGCTGTAATCAATCGAGTCAATTGAAATTGGTGCGTTATGCAGATTACTAGATAAGTAATTAGGGGTGGGTAATATGACCAAAATCTTGTATCAAGATATTAATAATTTTATATCACAATATTGTAATTTGTTTCTGTAAAATCAATAAAAAATATATTTATATAACCACATTGTAATGACTATTTTTTGATAATCCAGTCAGTGAATTGAATACTTTGTAAATTCAAACTTCTTCCTCTTAGATATTTTTCTCTTTACTTGGAACTTTAAAAACACACAAACAAACACTCAACTTAATATTAAAGTTGCACTCAGTAATATTTTCCTCATTAAAAAAATGTAACTTCTAAAGACGAATTGTAATTTTGCAATATATATAGGGAATCATGACCACTTGCATTCAAATGAAGACTCCAGTCATATCAGTAACCTTATAAAAGTGGTTTTATTCTACACGGAGAGGGTCCGCACATGGGGCCAGCTGAATGCTATCAAATCACTTTATTGTCACTTAACCATGTACACAAGTGCAACAGTGGGTGAAAGTCTTGTGTGAAGTTCCGAGCAACATGGCAGTCATGACAGTGACGAGACATATACCACTTTACAAAAAACAACACATTTACACAACACAATTTACATATCAAATGTACACACAATTGCACAACACAATAATAATATACAATGTACAGTAGACAATACACACAATATAGAATACACATACAATAAAAATTAAAAATAAGAGTCTATAAAAAATATATATACAGTAGTTGTATTGTGGAGAATATAATTATGACAGTCCAGTGTGAGATAATAGATTAATAATGTGCAGTGCTGATTATTGATCGTGAGAGACCAAGTGTTCAAAAGTCTGATTGCTTGGGGGAAGAAGCTGTCATGTAGTCGGCTGGTGCGGGTCCTGATGCTGCGATACCGCCTGCCTGATGGAAGCAGTGAGAGCAGACCATGACTCGGGTGGCTGGAGTCCCTGATGATCCTCCAAGCTTTTATCACTACTCACTTAATCTCAGTAACGTCCTGTTATTTTACACTTTCACTAATAGACTCAAATAATCATGGCTGACTGTGAATAATTAAGTGCTACAATGGCATCTGAAAAATATTGATTTTTAATGATGCTGCATCCAAGCCAAGATGACACAAAGACAAAAGTTACTGAGTGCCCCTTTAAACCCCAGTTACCATAATGCTAAATTTCACATGGCATATTTCAGTCTATGTCTATGACATGTATAATTATAGTTATAAACTTTCCTCAAGAAACTCAACATCAAGGTTAATGATATTAAAATGAATCGTATTCCAAAATTCAACTACCTGCAACAATCTCTCCCTGTAGATGTCCCCCTCTCTTATTTCAAGTAAATTGATAGTAAACGTCTCAGATTACATTTTAAATAGTTACATAGGCCGATTGACAACGGTGGACAAGCCCTACACAAGAATTTGTTTTATTATTATACATTTGGTCTCAGACATTTGGCTCATTGTTCGCTTCCACCTGAGAGCCCTTCGCTGGTTTTGTATTGAACAGGAAGTTGTTGCTCCTTTTTTGCCATTGCAAAGCCGTTCTAACTTCGAGCTTTAACTTCTCTCAAGAGATTATGGGAGAAATATTTAAACTTGGTATTGGAGGAGGGAGTGTGGGCTAGGATTCTAAAAAACGTGAAGTCTACCATCTAGAGATGCAAGGGTGCATCTTATGCAATTTAAGATTTTACATCAATTCTATTGGAGCCCCCGCTAGATTGTGTAGGCTTGGTCTGAAAGACACACCCACCTGACCTGCTGGCGATGCCAATCAGAAGATGGAGACACAACCCATGTTTTTTGGTGTTGTGTTAAGATCCAAGAATTCTGGTTGAAGACTCAGAGTTGTATGTGTGACATTTTACATTTACATTTCTGCATTTGGCAGACATTTTTATCCAAAGCGACTTACATTCCACTTATTACAGGGACAATCCCCCCTGGACAACCTGGAGTTAAGTGCCTTGCTCAAGGACACAATGGTGGTGGCTGTGGGGATCGAACCAGCAACCCCCTGATTACATGTTATGTGCATTAGCCCACTACACCACCACCACCACCACCACCACCACTCTGTGGTTTTGGGCACTCAAATTTTACTTTGCCCCAGACTCTTTATTTTGGGTGATGGGACAGCCGAGGAGGTGGCAAGTAGAAAGCTGGGGTTTGGGCAATTATTTAGCGTTTTTGAGGAGTTCTCGGGGAGGGATGTGGAGAGAGAAGTTTAGTTTAATTTTGTATGTGTATTATATTTTCTTGTGTGTGTGTGTGTGTGTGTGTGTGTGTGTGTCGGGCTGGTGATTGGGGAGGAATATTAGTGGGGGTTAAATGTTGATTCGATGTATATGTGTTGTGTTTTTCTTTGTTGAGTATTTAAGTTAATTGGAAGAAACTCAACATCTCAAAGAAATGCGAAAAAGAAAAAAATTAGTGAAAAAATCAGACGAAAATAAATAAGTAAAACAAAATGCAATGAAAATAAACACTTCATTAGACTTAATGATTTAAGTAAACTCTCTGAAGGCAAACATGGTGTTTTATTTATTGCCGAATATTTAACATCATTCAAACAGAATTTTAGTAATTAAGTAATATTTTAGAATGCCTTTTCTAGCCGTTTGAGATGTTTTACTTCCTCCTATAGGGCTTTAAGTTTAAAAATGTATTATAATTCAAATGAGTCACAAAAGTTTTGTGTCAGCACCGTGATATCGACAAGCCAGATTGAGTAGCGTGAGTGATCTTGCTCTGTGTCTCCTGTCTCTTGAGCAGACATATAAAACAGGTTTGGAATGACATGAGGGTGAGTAAATGATTTCATAATTTTTATTTTTGGGTGAACTATTCCTTTAACGCATAATGTAGCACTCAATTCCATTTTACTCTCCTTACTCTTACTGAAGCAGTTGGTAGTGTAAATTGTTTTGTGATTTGTTTAATATTAAATTGTAGACAAGCTCATTTGCTTGAATCACTGTTTTGTTGCGGTGTCTCCACGGTGTAATGCACAGTGAGCGACGTGATAAGAAGTACGGATTGGCTGTCTCAGAAGCGGAGGCAACTGAGACTTGTCCTCCGCCACCCAGATTGAGGTGAGTAACCGCTCCACCATGAGGACCTAGTAAGATGTGGGAATTGGGCATTCCAAATTGTGTAGAAAAGGGGATAATATATATATATATATATATATATATATATATATATATATATATATATATATACACACTCACCTAAAGGATTATTAAGAACACCATACTAATACTGTGTTTGACCCCCTTTCGCCTTCAGAACTGCCTTAATTCTACGTGGCATTGATTCAACAAGGTGCTGAAAGCATTCTTTAGAAATGTTGGCCCATATTGATAGGATAGTATCTTGCAGTTAATGGAGATTTGTGGGATGCACATCCAGGGCACGAAGCTCCCGTTCCACCACATCCCAAAGATGCTCTATTGGGTTGAGATCTGGTGACTGTGGGGGCCATTTTAGTACAGTGAACTCATTGTCATGTTCAAGAAACCAATTTGAAATGATTCGAGTTTTGTGACATGGTGCATTATCCTGCTGGAAGTAGCCATCAGAGGATGGGTACATGGTGGCCATAAAGGGATGGACATGGTCAGGTAGGCCGTGGCATTTAAACGATGCCCAATTGGCACTAAGGGGCCTAAAGTGTGCCAAGAAAACATCCCCCACACCATTACACCACCACCACCAGCCTGCACAGTGGTAACAAGGCATGATGGATCCATGTTCTCATTCTGTTTACGCCAAATTCTGACTCTACCATCTGTATGTCTCAACAGAAATCGAGACTCATCAGACCAGGCAACATTTTTCCAGTCTTCAACTGTCCAATTTTGGTGAGCTCTTGCAAATTGTAGCCTCTTTTTCCTATTTGTAGTGGAGATGAGTGGTACCCGGTGGGGTCTTCTGCTGTTGTAGCCCATCCGCCTCAAGGTTGTGCGTGTTGTGGCTTCACAAATGCTTTGCTGCATACCTCGGTTGTAACGAGTGGTTATTTCAGTCAAAGTTGCTCTTCTATCAGCTTGAATCAGTCGGCCCATTCTCCTCTGACCTCTAGCATCAACAAGGCATTTTCGCCTACAGGACTGCCGCATACTGGATGTTTTTCCCTTTTCACACCATTCTTTGTAAACCCTAGAAATGGTTGTGCGTGAAAATCCCAGTAACTGAGCAGATTGTGAAATACTCAGACCGGCCCGTCTGGCACCAACAACCATGCCACGCTCAAAATTGCTTAAATCACCTTTCTTTCCCATTCTGACATTCAGTTTGGAGTTCAGGAGATTGTCTTGACCAGGACCACACCCCTAAATGCATTGAAGCAACTGCCATGTGATTGGTTGATTAGATAATTGCATTCATGAGAAATTGAACAGGTGTTCCTAATAATCCTTTAGGTGAGTGTGTATATATATATATATATATATATATATATATATATATATATATATATATATTATTTTTTTTATTTTTTTTATTTATTTATTTATTTATTTTTATTTAATATATTAACTTTTTAATGCCGAATTATTGCAGCATAATTGCAGTCATACAGTATTTTCCCATCTGCAATCTTTGATAGATCTTTTCAACTTAAGCTCCTTTATTAAGAGGAAATAGGAGCTCTATGATAACAATGACTGTGGTGTTATCTTATTCAAATATCAAGTAAACAATCTATAGAGAATATTGTTATTAAAGTCCTTCCACTTGGATCACTTTGGATGTCTAGGAGAGATGCTGATGTAATGCTAAATACCACTTCTCACAACATATTTTTTTTTGTGTATGTCTCATATGTATTGTTTGACAGAGCTGATGTATAGGTGACCCTTATGGAGCCAATGATGGATACCGTTATCAAAGCGAGAGAAGAGATTGGACATCTTGTCACTGATGGAGAAGGACAAGTGTTCATTGGTATGGCACAATTATCTAAAACAAAATTCACTACAAAAATGAAGGCTTCTGTACAATATCTATTTATTGTAGTTGTATCAATTAGCTTCACAAATGCTCTTTTAAAGAGATTAAAAATGATCTCATCATTTACTCACCCTCATGCCATCCCAGATTTGTATGACTGACTTTCTTCCTCTGAACTCAGCTCTGTTTGTCTATTCAGTGCAAGTGAATGGTGACCAGAACTTTGAATCTCCAAAAATCAAATAAAGGCTGCATAAAAGTAATCCATAAAACTGCACAGGTTAATTCTATATTTTCAGAAGCTAAATGATAGGTGTGGGAGTGAAAGTAAAAGTGGATGGCATGAGGATGGAAATGATGAGAAATTTAAATTTTTAGGTGAAATGTCCCTTTAGTTAATGTGAAGTCAAGGCAGGTCAGAGATACATTGACACATTCAAACTCGGTGACAAAGTGACTCGGTGCAAGTGCACAATTCTCATCTGTATTTTCTGGGCAGGAAGGATCGACTAGTTAAGTGCTTTGGTTACTGGCTACATCTAGATGCCCTGCAGCAGGTAAGCACTATGCAACCTGTCTGTTATGTTATGACTTGAAAATTCTCCAAGCTTCTCCAAGAAAACCTGAGAGTATTGAGAATGACAAGTAACATATAGTATCTTAACTTCTTTTATTTCTTTAATTCCTCAAATCATAGAGAATTTACCCCAGGGAGAGGCATGTAGAGTGAGCCTGAATCAGCATATGGCATTTATATTGCTTGCATCAGGCCAACCAAGAGGCCTTTTATCCTCCTCTGAAATTCATCATGGAAAGCCTTTTCAAGATTATCCTGAGTCCTCTGAAGAGGTTGCTGAAGTAGACGGTCAAAGAGACTCCTCCTTGTCCTTCTCCAAAGATACTGAAGGAGAGATTCGCCACAGATTATCTCAGTTTTTGGCCAGTCATAGCATTCCAGACACAATCTTGTTTATCCCTGCACTTCCACTCACCTCTCATGGCAAGTAAATACCAGTCTCTACTAATTTTAGACAATAACTTTTTTAAATTCTGTCATATGAGAATGTTTTTTTTAATTGTGGTCATAGTGTTCATAGCCATGTTTATATTCTTGCTGCATGTTTCTTTAGGTAAAATATCAATGGACCAGCATGTGTGAGACACAAAGACAGATCCCAAATAAACAAACTGTATGGAAAGATTTTGAAACCTTTAGACTGAAATTGTAGACATTATGTAAGGTCTGTAAATGGTATTCACACTTTTTGCTTGAAAACTAGCACCAGTACTAATTTGTTCGAGGGGGTTACTAAAATTTTGCAACAAGCATAAACCAATGTTTTTTTTTTTGGCTTTTGGTCTGTGTGTATTAGCTTTGAAGCCATCTACATTCTAGAGTACCCCTAAAAGTTCACAAAATTAACCTTTAAGGAATAGTTCACCCAAAAATTCACCCTCATCATTTACTCACCCTCATGCCATCCCAGATTTGTAGGATTTTCTTTCTTCTGCTGAACACAAATGAAGATTTTTAGAAGAATATCACTGCTCTGTAGGTCCATACAATGTAATTGAATGGGTACCAAAATTTAGAAGCTCCAAATTGTACATAAACAGCATAAAAGTAATCCATACAACTCCAGTGGTTAATCCATATCATCTGAAGCGATATAATACTGTATGTGTGGGTGAGATACAGATATTTAAGTCTATTTTTACCATAAATTCTCCCCCCCCTGCCCAGTAGGTGGAGATATGCAAAAACAATGCAAATCACCAAAAACAAAAGAAGAAGAAAGTGATGGTGGAGATTGATAGTAAAAAAGGATCTGTTTCTTACCCACATCTATCATATTACTTCTGAAGACATGGATTTAACCACTGGAGAATTTTGGATTACCTTTATGCTGTTTTAATGTCCCTTTGGAGCTTAAACATTTTGGTACCCATTCACTTGCATTGTATGGACCTACAGAGCTGAAATGTACTTTAAAAATCTTTGTTTGTGTTCAGCAGAAGAAAGCCATACACATCTGGGATTCATTTTTGGGTGAATTAATACTTTTAAATTGAATTTTTCCCTTCTTGTAAAGCAACCAAAAATATTGATGACTCATCTTGCACAATGCCTATTTTAGATCAAATGCTGTCCAGGAGGAAAACATTCCTAAAATCACTTGTGACCAACTAGCAAGTAGCAAATCATGTCATTCATGTCTGTGATGTAAACTAAATTCTTTTGGCTACTTAAAATAATAAGAAAAAAGATCAACAGGAAAAAAGAAACAAGCCCTTTGATATATCCTGCCCAAACTTCCTGTTTCAATAGAAAAATCATCAACACAGGAAAGAAAACTGCGATTTCATAGGGTCTTTAACGGGTGTTTTGTTTATCTGGCCCATTGCCTGCTGCTGTTGTATGTTAGTCTGTGTTTGTTAGGACTGCCTTGGCCTGCCTAGTGATGTGGTGGTTGTGGAGGATGCACACTTTATGTTAAGTGGAGGAGACTCCCTTCAGGCCCACCACCTCTTTGATGAGCTCACTGTTGCCATGGGGACAACCTTAGTGGGCCTTCTGGAGGTCATATTAAATGGCTCTTTCTCAGATGTTATAAGCACATCATGACAGAAGCACATAACAATGTAATCCAGCCATCAAAGAATAGATTGCTTGAAGAAACTGGCTCTGTAGTTTCCCCTAAAAGACAGGACAGGATATGACCAAAGTGGGTGTCCCAGATAGCACAAAGGGATTATAGATCTCACAGTGAATAAGACTATGGGATTTGTAGTTGTGAGGCAAGCTGGTGAAGTTACCGATCTTCTTTGATGACAACAAAATAACTTTTCAGACACAATTATAGTGACCGATGCTTCTGAATACAATAATTTGAATACAACCATGTTCACTGTCCTTTTATGCATATCGCGGTGCCATTTTGTGGTCTGTTCTGCTTAATGCGACGGCTCATTGTTGCTTATCGCGGCCAATTCAGCACGTTTCGTGGCCGAACTACCAGCCGCTTGGTTCTCCCAATGGCCATTCCGCCCCTGATCGGCCCAAAAGTGCGTCGGCCCACCGGGAAAATGCCCGGTATACCAGATTACCAGTCTAGCCCTGGTAGTAGGTTTGAACAAAGTTGTAAAGGAAGAGTTGTAATTGTGCTAAAGGGAACTACTACAGGGTTCCCACGGTCATAGACAACCATGACCAGACAACAATATCAGGGAATTTAAAAAATGGGATTTCCTATAAATGACCATCTAAAAAATGGTAATAAAATTACTTAATTGATTAAAAAAAAAGAAAGGAAAAAAAAATTCCAGGCCTGAAAAAGTAATGCATATTGATATTTCTGTATGTTTTGCTTTGCTCTGAAATATTTGATCAAGTATTTTTCTCAATTGAGGTACGATGTACTCTGGCATTCCAAATTGGGGAAAAAAACAATAAATTTTATTTGTCATGCCATTCTACCCCTGTGCAATATTTTCCAAGTTTATAAAGCCTAAAAGGAAATCATACATCCCTATTTCATATATGATGCCAAGTTAAGTTAGAAATAATTGACAACGGACCGTCAAATTATTAAATTATTAAACACATTTAATGTGATGAACCGGTATTTTCTTTACCAGGACACATGTGTGGATTCAAGGGGAAATTACTTCATAACTCTAACCTAACCCTCACCGTAATCCACTAAAAATTACCTTCACACCATAAAACAGTTAAGAGATGTTTGTTTTGAGAAAAACACCATTTGTTTGCAGATGCCACTTGGTTTGATATTTTGTTTACAATGCAATTAAATTTTAACATTAAGTGTGACTTAAGTTTCAAAATACTTTTTTGGTCCGCTGTATTTTTTGTATTTATTTTTTTGGTCATTTTAAATATGACAAAAGGCAGGTCATAACTAGTAGTGAATGAATCCTATTTAAAAATGACAGTGCTCCCTTATTTCCATGCTTATTTATGCAATTGTTTTGCAGTTATGGGATTTCTCTGCTAAGGGCTAATCTTCTCATCACCATGCATCTCTTGTTTGGCATCTCTGAACAATCATCAACTGCTGTCTAAAATGTCTAGCAGCAACATATAAATGTCACCATCACCCAATCAGATGGTCACATGTGGGCCACATGACAGCCACATTTACTGTTTATAAGCTGTTAATGGATCATTACTATGGCAGTTCCAGACAACAGGCAAGGTTTTCTCTTCTCCATTTGTATTTAATGGCACTCCATGGGGTTTTAGGATTACTAGTTGCTGTGTGCTCTACAGATGGGAGATTGGTACACTTAAGGCTTTACACTAGTGTAAGTACACTATGTCTTTGCAAAAGGAGCTTTTTCTCCTCTCCTGTTGTATGGAGATATTCCTTAGTGGTTGGATGTTGTAATTATTATGTTTACTGATTAGAACTGGCCAAACAATGATTAATTAAAATATCAAACCCTGGTGCAGTTGGATAAATCAACTTTTGTTTTCAAGCAATGGGGAATTACAAGAATAATGTATATATACAGTTTAAGACAAAATTATTAGCCCCCTATGAAATATATAGTTATTTTTCAAATAATTACCAAATGCTGTTTAATGGAGCAAAGATTTTTTTCAACATTTCTAAACATAATAGTTTATTTAGGCAACTTAGAATGTTTATAATACAAATAGAAACAAAATTATAACCAAGAATAAAAAAAAATATACAAGTCAAAATTATTTGCTCTCTGATGTTAATAGTCAATAGTGTATCCCTTTTGCTTGATAACAGCCTTTAGTCATTTGTTGTAGTTCTCAACAAGTTTTAGGCATTTCTCCTGAGTCGCCACAGCCCATTCCTCCTCAGCAAATCTCTCAAGCTCCTCCAGATTTGTTGGTCTCCTGGCATGGATGCTAGTCTTCAGTGTGGCCCACAGATTTTCTATGGGATTCAAGTCTGGGCTTTGTGCAGGCCAGTCAAGGACATAGCAGTTTTTTAAATAATTATTTCATTCCAGGCATATTGAAATAAATAAGGCTTTCTCCCGAGGAAAAATATAATAAGAAATACTGTGTTAAAATCCCCTTGCTCTGTTAAACATCACTTGGGATATATTTGAAAAAGAATTGAAATTTCATAGGGGGGCTAATAATTTTGTCTTCAGCTGTGTGTATATATATATTTATATATATATATATATATATATATATATATATATATATATATATATATATATATATACTGTATATAATTACAGGTGGCACAATTGTTTTTTAGCACTATGTCTATGCTTGTTTTGTGCAAACAAATAGGAATTTCAGATCACAGAGTTCAAACACCTTTAATTTTCTCTACATTTTTCATAACATTTGCGTCAATTTTTCTAAAGTAGAACAAAAAGTGCAATTATCAACAAACCATTTTTGTTTCATGTCACAGACAACACTGTTTATGCTACACTATTGCACATGACCAATGTAAAAACAAAGTGACGCGACTGCTGGATCTCCAAAGGAATACAGTCCATTCCATTTCACCTCTATACATACATACATACCTACATACATTACATACACACAACATTACATTAGATAGTGGGGTCAGTGGCTCTGCTGAGAGATCAAGGCTTCCATTTAGTAATGTCCATCATTTAGCAGACACTTTTTATCCAGAGTGTCTTACAGTTCACCTTCATGTACAGCTTCGCCTACAGCGACAATCCCCTTGAGGGGTTAGGACATAGAGATGATGTCCGATAATAGTCCATTCACTCATTGGAATTGCTCCCTTTTTTCTAAAAGAACCTCTCATTGGCTAGACCTCTTGTTCTGACTCCCCCGGGGCATTTCATTTGAAACACTGATCTCCCATCACTTAGCCATGTTGCAGCTTTCGCTAAGTAGCGGTAAAAGAGATGCTAGCACATGTAACGCCAGTATAGCATTGTTTATGTTACAGCAAGCAAGCAGTTTGTCATCCTATGCAACCACATCTAAGGAGACAGGCGGCTATAGACACTGCAAGAAGTAGATTTTTCATCAATTGACAACACGGCTCAAGGGCATATATACTATGCTGTAATGGAAATGTTGTTAAGGAAAATTCAGAGTTAGATAATTACGAGTAAACAGTGCTGACATATCATATTAATGATTTTTAGCAATAGTTAAAGGACAGTACTCACAGTTGTCACGGACACAGTGAAGATCTTTGCACTTTGCCAAGATATCAAATATAATAAGTTAAGAAAAAAAAAGAAGACCATATCTGTCCATCAACAAGGACCAGTGGTGCCAACACATTTGAGTGAATACATGAGAAACTGTACCAATAGTTAAAAAAAATACAAAACTGTTTCTCTGATTTACATGCTTGTTGGAGTGAGAGAAATTTGTTTAGGATTCACCAACTGTTATTATTAGCCCTTGAATTGCTTCCCAGAATTGTCACCAAAGCAACAACATAGTGTCTTATTATCTAATTTAAAATGTGTTACATTGTATTGAAGTTTGAACATCTCTAGGATAAACAGTTTGACATGCATTGTGTATATACACTGATGAACAAGATCACTGAACTTTGTCGACTGTTAAGGTTAGAAGGTCTGTTCTGCTTGACAAAGATTTTAAGTGTTTGATTAGCCACAACTGAAAATGATTAAATATACTGTTATTGTACATTATTGCAAAAATCGTTTGTACTGATTGAGAACCAGAAGAAACAAGGGTGTGCTTCTGGAGAAGGTGATACATTTCATCATTTGTTATCTAATCCATCACCTGACAGAATTCTAAATAGTACAATTCTATAGGCACAATGTTTTGTCATTATGGCAATACATTTTTCATTCTTAAATACCAATTATTAGAAAATGCCTGGTAGCTTGTATCTTGTTGAATGTTCAGGGCAAAAGTAAAATAGTGATGTGTAAAGTTGTTGCCTTTCAGAGCCAGAGGTGAGTTGGGGTGCAGTGTTGTCTATTTGATGTGGATGAAGGGGATGATACTTATTTGCCGTTAACACTGGGTCAAAAGTTTTGGATCACTTGATGATCTGTGGGCAGTCGCTCCAGGCTTTGGCCTTACGCTTGGCTAGGGCGAGCCAGGCAGGCTCAGTGGAAACCTGGGTAGTGTCACCAGGAGGGAATCGCTTTGTCACATCCTTCGTTGCCGGCGGAGAGGGTGCAGAGTCTGTTATTTCAACTGTCAAAATACAGACAAAAAACTAAATCAACATGGTTATGATTCACCAAATTGCTATTTAAAGCATTTTTCATTGTTAGTCACTAGAATTATTTATTACATATAGCATTTATTGAGAGCATGTTCTATCCTATATTTTAGGGGGGTTGAATGTCTTTGTAGTAAAAGCATCAGATCATGAATGGGAAGACCCTTAAATGGTCATGTATCCCCTTGTTTCAGCACAGTTGAGTTCTCATCACAGATACTAGGGAGAGTGGGATTGGTCAGCAGCGGAGTGGAGGGGAGAAGGGGGAGAGAACACAACTGTCGGATCCAGTCACTCGGCTTTATTTCATTGCAGTTAACAGCAACAAAGATTCTCACAAGTAACAAAATGCACAAATAAATTATACACTGTTTTGTAAGCTCACAATACATTACACAGACACACATTGGTCATTTTATATCTGTAATTTAATGTGCAAATAAATGCCAGTCCGTGGTACTCTGTATTGAATATATGTGAATGCTTTTACTTTTTAGAAGCCATGCAGTTTTGAACACTCCCGGCATAGGATCAACATACTCAATTACAGTAAGTGCTAAAGACTTAAGAATTGTTTGTCTTATGTGAATGCCACGTGGTGTGTAGTACGCATACCCATACTTCATTTTTGGAACTTATCGATACAGAGTCCAATACCTGTATTTTTGTTTTATTTTTTCTGAACTTCATATCAACTGTTTATTTTCATTTATCATCAAAATACAACAATTATTTTTCAACATAATGTATTATTTTTTATCACAATAAATGCTTATAAACAGAATCTCACAGCACAGTCCAAAATACAGGATTTAAGTTATATTTTGTCAAATATAATGCTGCATAACAGAGCATCACAGATGTGAGATATTGCTTAAATATATTACAATTAATATTGATTTCTTATTATCAGCAATAGTAGTAATACAGTGAATATTACATAACTTTACAGTAGTGATTTATTTCTGTCATCCTTTTTTTAATTTTAATTGAGCTTTTGTTTTGACAGCTTTTATTTTGAAGAGTTTTGAAGAGTTGCCAGCAGCTTTTCAGTCTGGAAAAGCAGGTCACTCCACACATTCACAAGCACTCACATTTGAAGCGTGCCACTCATGCAAACTATATATTTATTTCATTAAATCACAGCATTTGTGGTTAATCTCACTAGGACATAATGTGATTTTAATTTGAGTGCTGAATGTTTACGAAATGACATTCATATGTCAGATGGTATCGGTTATTGGTCACATCCTGTGACATTAAAAATAGAGCAAAAAATTACTAAATCAACCACTTTCTGCTAAAATTTTAAATAAAGGATGCTACCATTTTCTTCTATCATGTGCAACACATATATCTGTTAACATCTCAGAAAATGTAGGTTAGTGTTTCATGACACTTTTAAGTCAATGTTTAAACAACCCCAGTAGACAGCTGCATAAGGGAAACACAATCAAATAGATTTTCACCTGTGACTGAGCTGGGCAAGGTAATGGCTTTCTTCAAGTTCTCGCGTCGTTCAAAGCGGGCTAGGAGTGTGTCTGGTCTCTTAATCTCATCTGCTGTTTGAGGCTTGGGGGGACTTGAACTTCCAATGCCTTTATCTTCTGTAGGACTGTCCATTCCACCCTTTCAGAGACAAAAAACACCTATGTTTTTCCCAACTGCAACTAAAACATATGGGTTGTTTTAACAATAGCTTAATTTAACAACATTTAGTACAGCACCAACTGTGCAGCTTGTTGCTATTGTAGCTTGTGTGTCCATATTTATATATTTTTTTACATACGCTTTCTCTGTCTCTAGTCTGTTTCTCAGCCAGCTTTGCCTCTCTCTGGTTCTTCCTCTCCTCCCGGTTCTGCAGCTGTTCCCTGAATCCTTTCTGTTTCTGTAGTGCCAGAGTGATCCACAGTGGTCCTGCCTCTTTCTCCTGTGTGCGTGAGCTGTCCAGGGAGTGTCTGGTCTGCAGAGAGGGTTTTTCTGTGAAGTAGAAAGAAATTTAAAAATCTGTGCAAGAAGGGACTAGAATCAGTTTTAGAGCCATCTGTCTTCTACTAGTCTTTCTAGTGTTCTTTACCAGGATAGTATTAATCTTAATAATGCAAATATCCTGTGTGTATAGGTCTACAGTGCTTGAGTATCTCAGACCTCTTTTAAGGAGTTCTGTTCTGCGATCTGTTTTTTCTCTCCATGGAATGCTGATGGATGGAAAAAATGACTTCTTCTCTTTTTGCTCATCCTCTCCTCCTTTTCTTTGGGATGGTACAGATTCTGAAGTTTCTTCCTTAAAATCACTGCTCTGCTCAGTAGCTACCTGTTCTAGTTCCCCTGTTCCCCTGTCCCCTGAAGTCCTTCTGCCAGGTTTTGTGAGAGGAGAGGGTGCAGGTGTGGCACCTTCAGATGGTTTGGGGGAGGTAGGTGGTTTTTGGCAAAGTAGAGGCTTGGGGACAAAGTTGTCACTTTCAGTGTGTGCTGAAGGGAGTGTACTTCTGACAATCTTGGTTCGCGATTCTATACTAGGTGCTGCAGGGGCTCGGTGTCCAGAAGTCTCTTGTTGGGGAGAAGCCGGGCTTGACTTTTCAGAGGGTGTAGAGGTGTCAGAGTTTTGGTCAATGGAGGTAAGGGGAACTGGGACCCCTTCAAAGCTGTCACCTGCACTGTACCTTTTCTTCCTCTTCTCTGCAGATTGTTCATTATGAAAGCAAAGAGAAAAGTTGGTTCTTCTCAGCTTGATTCCAAAAGGTGAGGGCCTCTCATTACCACTCAGATCCTTCTGATCCCCTTCATTCTTTGTGTCTAAGTCTTCTGATTCTGTGTAACTTGGAGACCCAGTCTCAGATCTCTGTGATTTGGGGGATCCATGTGGCGGACTAGGAACAAGAAAGGAAGGGAGGTCTTTGGCAAATTTGCATTCTTCAGCACTATCTGCAATACGGACAACCTTACTTCCCCTGCTCTTGGTACTTATAGAGGGCAACTCTACCTTTTGGACAGAATGAATTTCTAGAGGTGCCAATTCTGTTTTCTCACCCTCTCTTTCTTCCTGACTGAAAATCTCTGAGTTCCTGTTAGAATCAGCAAATTTCTTTCTGGCTGGGGTAATGGAAAACTTAGCACTGACTGACAGGGTTTTTCTAAGGTTAGTGTGAGAGAATGGCACTGTTTGTAGATCCTCACTTATTGGTCTGCTCTTGGATTGCTTGCGACTCTGATCTGGATACTCATCATATTTTCCATCTTCAGCACCTTTAAAAATTTTAGATCGGATACTTGCCCATTCTGCTAGTACTTCAGCATTGGATTGGTCTACAGATACGGAAGACTCGTATAAGGATTTGGTTTTTCCAGATTTAAGTTCTGGAGAAGTCTTGCTCTTGGTTGGTGGAGTGCCCATAGCTTTTTTGTCTTCAGAAAGCCCAAGCAGGGACTTGCATGCTGTGTCCTTGATCTGATCGAGATTGACTGCAGTTCCACAAAGCTGGGCTCCTGTCACAAGAATAGCAGTATGAGGGACGTAAAGAGATGAAGACAGAGTAGGTGAATCAGCGCATCCTGGTGAAAGGCCTTTAGCTCCCTCCCTGGTTTCAGCTGTTGTTTCAATCTGTTGGCCAGTTCCTGGAGTAACAGGGGTGAGGTTGACCTTTTGAAAGAGTATCTGTTTCTCACCTGAGGACACCTTGAAAGTGAAGGGTCTTTGTCTCTCCTCCATCTCTCTCCATCGCAGTTCCTCTGCCTTTCTTTTCCATTCTAGGTTAGTGGCTCTAGCCTGCTCCTCAGCTGCTTTCTCTTCTTGCTTTTGCCTCTTTCTATCCTCCTTCCTCTTTTTTTCTTCTTCTTGTATTTTTCTCTCAGCCTCCTCTTGATGGCGTATTTCTTCCTCACGAAGCCATTGCTCTTCCTCATTCTGTCGTTTCTCCTTTAACTCCTGAATCTTACATTTTTCTGCCTCCTCCTTTCTCCTTGTCTCCTCCTGCTCTCTTTTTCTTTCCTCTTCCAGAAGAAAATTCTCTGCCTCAAATTCTCTCCGCCTTCTCTCTTCCTCTGCTCTTCTTTCCTCTTCCTCTTTCCTCATTCTTTCCTCATCCTGTTGCCTCTTTCTTTCCTCCTCCTGTCTTAATTGCAGCTCTTCCTCTTCTTTCTGCCTCTGTTCCTCTTCCCTTGCTCTTCTCTCCTCTTCCTCTCGTTGCTTCCTCTCCTCTTCCTCCTTTTGCCTTCGTTCTTCTTCCTGTATGTGCCGTTTCTCTTCTTCTAGCCTTTGCTCCTCAATTCGTCTCCATTGTTCTTCCCTCTTTCTCTCTTCTTGTTCCCTTCTTTGAAGCTCAAGCCGTGCTTGCTCCTCCTCATGAAGTCGCATTCTAATGGATTTCTCAGTGGGCTCATAATCTTCTTTGCTCTTATGCATACTGTTGTAGTCCTCTTTTGACAAATCAAATACTTCTTCATGTTTTTGTGTTTCTGTTTCCTCTTGCATTTCAGAGAGATCCAATTCATGAAAATCCTGAAATATAATAAAATAGTTGTTTTCTTTAACATGTCAAAGATATCCAAATAAACACTGTTCCCTGTGTGAAGATCACCTGAACATTTACCTGTGTGAACCTTCTGTGTTTGCGAGACACCCTCTGGTTCTTTGGTTTGACAGACAGTTTGTGTTTGGCAGCAGTGTTGTCCAAGCGTGGGACAGACTGTGGAACAGCATCTAGATTGATGGACTCAATTGTACCAGGTGGAGGTGGGCGCTTAGTGCGTGGAGATTTGACTGGAGTTCTGTGCTGGACCAAATCATGGCTAACAACCTAATTATAAAGCAAAAACACACAAAATGAAGTAAATGGGAAAGCAATCTTTTGATTAAGGTTATAAGTCTATGGAATCGGTGTATTGATAGTCTACCAGTATATTATAATTTTTTCAAGTGAGGAAAACACTTGCAAAAAACAGAACGTTCATCTTAAACTGACTGATTTTCCACAAATGGCTGTTCAAAAAAACACATAGATGGTCTAAGCTTGCATTTAAACTGAAACTGACATAACAAGACATTGTGACTGTATGTGAAGAATTAGGTATGCACTATATGATGGCGGATGATATATTATTGGCTGATAACAGAGAAAATCTTAATATTATTACAGTGCAGATAGTGGAATTACCGCAGATATTTTCACAGATAATTTGTTACGTTTTATTTGCATGCAGCCTTGAATATCTGACCACCTGCAGCTTCTTTCCTTCATGTAGGGACTTGGGCAGCCTCAAGCGGCAGTGCATGTGCGCACACACGGCATGTCTGACAGTGAGACCCAGGCTAGTGTTCTCTGCTCCTTGTTGCATACTGTAGTTTTGGGGCTGGTTTTAATCAGGATCATCAAAACGCAAATGTATGTTATTTGGGGGCAATCATTTTCACTTATTACTTCATGAAACCGGATATTAAAAATAGCGTATCGTTACTTACAGCAAAGATCACAAAAAAATCACAGTTAAACAAGACCAAACAACTATGTAACACGGTGCATAGATCTTGAAATAATCTTCACAGAGTGAGGTGAGATGGCTAAAGACACTTGTTTGTGAATATAATCTAATGTGCTTGTATTTTACTAATAAATATTTTACTGGTATTGGTCCAGATTTCTAGATTTTTAAGATCATGAGAAACATTTCAGTCAAGTGTTTCAAATGTTTTGACCGGTGGTGTACATCACACACACAAACCACCGTTGCACTCGCAGTCTGGCTGTCGGCATAAATATTACACCATTTATACAAAGATTAGGGTTTGAGATTGTGTACGTTGTTGTTTATTGTTCGTTACATGATGTTTATCGCCTTATTTTAGTATAATGCATTAAATCTGTTAGAAGTTCTTTATTCTCTCTCTGTTAGGGCTTGGGTACAATTCGGGGAGAGATTCACCAGGATTACCTGTATAAATGGCACCATACAATTTATGTAAGTGTATTTACATATATTTATTTTTGTAATTTATTATTTAAGCGTGTCATTTATTTCTCAATCAGATCAGCATACATCTGTAATATAGGCACATAGTTACACATGGCAAACCTTAAATAGCATCAGTTAAGAGTTGGTCAGATTATCAAATCTAGATTCCAAGCTTTTAAATTATACCTATTTTTAAATGAGTAGCTGATTTAACATTTAGCTAGCAGTTCCAGGTTAAAAGTATATAAATAAATACAATTATCAGTTATCACATCAGTCCAGAAATTCCATAATGGTGCATCCAATGAAGAATAGCTAATAATTTGGGGATTAATTTACCTTTTCCATGGCTTCAGATTGCTGTGGCTCACTCTCCACCTGAGCAAGAACCTTCAGTGGACTTTGTGGTACCTCCTCCTCATCTGAGCTACCTTCATCTCCCTCACTCTTCCTAAGTGAAGGGGGTCTCTGACCAAACTTGATATTATGTCCAATTTGCCTCTGTCAACAAAAGCATAGAAACAAAAGCAAACCATGTTTTTGGCCTTACAGTTATTCGAATAAGGCAAAACTTTTATTAGCCAACACTTTGTCATAATGATACCAACCTAAACATTGCTTTATTGTTTCATCATATTCATAAATAATTTTTACTCTGGCATTATTGGTAATCAGATGTCTTATCATATTATTATAATGTGTTTGTAAACAGTCTCACCTGAATGTTCTTGACTTTGTCTGAAACGTTCTCCTGGGACATTGTCTGCCCTGGATACGCCTTCTCTGAGTCCTCAGGGATAAATACACTCTCGTGTGAAAAAGCTCGAGACCCCAGGGTGTTCAGCTCCCTTTGAACACAGGTATAAGTATGCTCTTTCTGTTACTGTTGTTAATACGCAATCCATCAGTTA
Organism: Moxostoma hubbsi; assembly: GCA_032164185.1. Lineage (NCBI taxonomy): Eukaryota > Metazoa > Chordata > Actinopteri > Cypriniformes > Catostomidae > Moxostoma > Moxostoma hubbsi. The sequence continues at coordinate 22,763,037 of JAVLUX010000031.1, forward strand.
AACAACTCTATACTCCAACTTTTACTAATGACACAATTTCTGATTGATTTTATGAGCTTTGTCTCCTTATTTCATGAGAAAACATAATCCCATAAATATTAAATCCAGTGGTCAGAAAGTTTCAGGATACTTAACCGTGAAGGATAAATATACATATTACAAATTGCTCATGCTACTTATGCCTCATATTTACTTACAACAGACCAGTAAAACATGCAAATAAAATGTTTTGTTTTTTTTTACCTTAGACACTGATCATTCTCTTCATTAACTGAAACCACCCCATTGCAAACATCATTTGTGGAATGGCTAGGTTTAAGTTCAGATCCCTCAAACCGTTCTGCTTCCCTCCTTTTCTTCTTCCCAAATAGACGTCGGAATGGCTGGAATTTGCCCTGCCGTTGCCGCTCTGGTAAAAAGTGTGGTCAAGAGGGGGGAAAGAAAGGTGATAAATAGTCATTAAGTGGTCAAAGAAGCTAGTGCTAAACTTCTTATGATTATATTTAAATACGTATGTTTTACTGTATGGACAAAAGATTCCTGTTGATATTTTTGCAGGAATTTGAATGTGTATTTCAATGCAAATGTAAATGAAAGACTGATGATCAGAACGTATGGAATGAAGTTATATCAGGTGAAAAATTTGTGTCTCGACTAACACCTGTGGTGACCAGATGACCTCAAGACCCTAAGAAGCACAATTTTAAATAGGTAGAACAAAGGGAAAGCCAAGAAACAATTACAAGCCAAATGCTAGATAAACACTTTTATATAAAAGTGATCATGTGTAATATAAAGTAGAGACTGCATGGCAACTAATCCGTTTCAGTTTGAGAATAGTCACAGAGGCTTTACACAATAAACTGTATTAGAAATAAGTTTGAAGTATCAAACAATCTATTTATAAAGCGACTTTCCAAAAGCTCAAGTTCGCTTTACAATCAATGTACAATAAATTTACAACCATCAAATTACAAACAACAAATTACAATATGTTCAAGAATTCGTACAAAATAAGTTACGACATGACCATTTGTGAGTATCATGAGAACCGATTAAAAACCAATGTCTAAAAAGTTCCATTTTTAGCTTTAAGAAAACTACCCAAAACCATCTTAAAGAATTTTTTTACAGAATATATATCAACATACCGATTAAAATGCAAATTTGCAGGTGCAAAGTTTATCCGGCATGACTGAATCACATGGTGAGATGGTTCCCATGTAACAGCTTTAAAGAATGATAAGACAAGGGACCTTTGGTTTGTATTGTGTGCAATACATTTCCTGAAGCCAGAAAGTTATTATAAATCATAAACATGTAAATACATAAAAACGGAGATAAGAGTAACTGGAAAAAGCATGGCTTATGGATGACTGTACAGTACTCATTAAATATACAGTAAGTAATTCCACTAACGCGAGTACTATAATGAATGGTATGGTTCAAGGCAGTAACTTTCTTTTTGATAATCAGCTACCATAATTCATTTTTCAATTAATTAATATTCTCTGATATATTGTATATGTGAATTGGGGGATACTGTTTGTTTACCTCACAATACTGTATTCTAATAATACATACTATAATTACATTTTTAACCATAATTTTCTTTGAGGATAAAAAGAGATTGACCACTACTGAGAAGAAAAAATTTACTGCAGCATTATGTCAATGAATAATCAGTTATATTTGTTCAACCTAAAAACAAACTCAGAATGAGCTAAAAGAATGTCATGTTTGTTTTGTAAGGAATTTTCGTGCAGATCCTTCGTACAGCTTGTTTTCATGTGATATTACCTCATCCTTTTTTATTACCATTACTGTCATGTCAATGCTCTGCGTTACTTATGGCTCTACAATAAAGAAACGCAGGAATATCAGACGTTGCTGTGCAAAGCTCCAAAGTCCAATGAAGATTAATGAGAAATGAGTAAAAAATGCAATATATCAGTTTTGAATCACAATATTATCATATTGCAACCCAGATATCGATATGACATCGTATTACTAGGTCCTTGATGATTCCCAATGTGAATGTGCAAATTTCTGTCTGTTTCCATGACAGTATGCAAGTTTCTTCTTGGTATTTCTGAAGGTAAAAAGTGATTACTTCACTAACCAAGAGCAAAACATCACCAGACTGTATTTTCTGTGTCTAACGATGTGTTTGTGTATACCCAAAGCTCATGAATTTGTGTGAATGTCTTTCTCTGTGGGAGCTTCTGGTGAAATGGCTGGGGTGAGAGGGTCACTCTACACCACAGAGTGGATACATTTAGTGAGAGAACAACATGGATCTGTTACAGGCTAAAAGTGGAAAGTAGTATTGGGTTGCACAGCAAGTGTGATGCTTCTCGAAACACAATGGCAGAATGACAAAGAAAGTAGACGTGGTACCTGCTATCGGTGTCTGTTTATGTCGATGTACTGTTGTTTATTTTTAGAGCTCCTGATTTAATGCGTTGATTCAGTGCGATTATTTAAAAAATAATGCATTAAAAATGTATGCAGTTAATCATGTCCTTGGACCGTAATAGGTAATATTCCTAGCATCAAAGCAATTTAAGCTTAAAGTACCACCTGTTTTCAGCAGGGGATAGTAAGTGAAACTCCAGCTGTATAGACCATATTCACAGCAGCGCCATCTTTTATTTTTGATGGGAATGGCAACTAGGCAGTACGGGACAGACGTACATGGGTTGAACAGTAGTTTAAAGTGTTTTTGGATCGGTCCGCTGACGAACATTGACAAAAATATCTTTCCAAGAAATTTCAGCAGTCAAAAAACTCCAGAAAACATGAGTTGTGGAAAATAAAATTTGATCTAGGAGCTTTTTGCTAGCTTTATGCAGTACATATCTTTGAAGAGATGATAAGTCTAAACATCACAGGCTCATTTTCATTCCCATCAAAAATCAAAGATGACACAACAAATGCAGGGATCACGAGAAGAGTTTCTCTAAGTTATAAACCACGTTTAACTTGAGACAGTGACTTAAAAAGGTTTATAATGTGACGCTACCAAAGTGAGATGCTCCAAAAGCACCCGTTTGACGCTTGTGTATACTGTAATTTGAAAAGCTTGTATATATAAATGTTATAAAAGGAGGCTGCTTGCATTCACTCATTCAGATTTGTTCTTTGTAGCCGAGCAGTGTTGAGTGAAATCCACTGGCGTTCCTTTCACCTCTGACGAAAGTGTTAAAACGGCTGATGGATATATGGCGCATTACAGCGGGTTCTCCCTTTCTCACACAGATAAGTGCAGAGAATGCCCCTGGGTGCTTCAGCAGCCACACTAAAAGAGATATAAAAGAGTATATTTTCTCTAAAAGAGAAAGCACTGATGGAGAGCATCTTTTTTTTTTGCCTTTCCCTTTATGTGCTGCTCCTGGTTGCGGTCGTTATCTCTCTGTCTCTGACAGTCACAATCGCTGGTGGATGTGGATGGTTCATGTACTTACTGCGAGAACATGACCATGGCAATGTTGCGGTCGCGGCTTTCTTTCTTTCATAGAGAGAAAGCCACTCCAGCCACTCTCCGCCTGTGGCTAGCGTTGGGGGCAATTTGCGGACATTAATGGGAGCGTTTCCTCTGGGTGAATCCCCACAAACCTCCCATTCCCCAGCACGCTCATTTCCGCCGGTCATGGATAAGTCAGGTGGCTCGCCCCAGGGCAAACTTGATGTCTCATTCGGGGCTCGGGAGGAGGATGAGGTTTCAATCAAAACATCGGAGGGCAGGATGTTACAGTCTGACGTGGAGGACATGACCAGGCTTCCACTGTCTAGTACGAGAGGCCGACAACGATCTGTCACCACATGTTCAGCCTTTGGTTGAACCTTGCAATTCTACAGGCAGGGGTTCCACTAGAAAAAGTGTCCAGGCATGTCGTTGTCACAACAGATGCGTCCAAGTCAGGCTGGGCTGCTGTTTAAAACTGGAACGAAACCTTGGGCTCCTGGACAGGACCTAAACTGCGTTGGCATATCAACTGCCTCGAGATGCTGGCAGTTTTGCTGGCTCTGAGGAGGTTTCGGCTGTTGATCCAGGGCAAGCACATGTTAGTCTGAACGGAAAACACTGCGATGGTAGCCTATATAAATCGACAAGGTGGTTTACACTCACGTCGCATGTCGCAACTCGCCCGCCATCTCCTCCTTTCAAGTCGCTGTGGGCCACTCACATCCCAGGCAAACTCAATCGCACAGCAGACGCAGACGCCTCCCTCTCAGGAAAGACCTACCGCGGGGACTCTTTTCCATAAGTGGTTTTCCCGGTTGGTAAATCCATGTTATTTTCCACATGTTAACCTCCCCTTCAGGTGGGATGTGGCCTCCGTGGTGTCTTTTCTCCATGGAGAAAAGAACACCTTCCCCGGCGCGAATGTATCTTGGTCTCAGCTAAGTGAATTTACATTTTTTCAAAAAGAGGAGAAAAGGTCAAAACAGCTGGTGCAGACTATTCCCATTGTAAGTACGTGTTGTCCCACCCTTGGAGTATGAGGGACTATGCAACTTATGTGCGGCATTGGGAAGGTTACGATGGGGCTGTGTGCATTTGTTACTAGGCACGCGGTAGCCTGCCTGCACCGCCGATCCACGTAACACAGTTCAGCTGGTCATGGCGTTTTGTATAGGGACCCCTAGTGTCACTACATCGACACAATGTTAAGTGCGTAACAGATAGGGAACATCTTGGTTAGAGTTGTAACCTCTGTTCCCTGATGGAGGGAACGAGATATTGTTTCCCTCCTGCCCCAACACTGAACTACCCGCTGAAATGGCCAGGACTCTGTCTTGGCTCCTCAGCACAAACCTGAATGAGTGGATGCAAGCCGCTTCCTTTTATACCCGTATGTCCGGGGGAGTGGCATGCAAATTCCACTTGGCAATTCTTATTGGCCTTTTCTCAAATAGGTGTTTGGGGTTCCCAAGTTCGACCCCTAGTGTCACTACATCGACACAACGTCTCGTTCCCTCCAACAAGACATTTTCTTCTTTGTGAGATGGTATGACAGTCACTGTGAAATAACATTTGCAACCCATTTTGCTTTTGTAATTTGACCGATTTCCATGTGAAACAAGTTATTCTATGGGAAAAATGTAGGGCGGGATTGATTCAGTCATCGAAAGTGCAACATTATTTTGTGATTGAGAGGCCCACCTATTCTTTGAAAGTACAGTCAAACAAATTTACATACAGGTGGAATGATTTGATTGAGTATATCAAGTCAATTGTCAAGTCAAGTGGTTTTTATTGTTGTTTTACCATATACAGTTAGTACAGTACACAGCAAAATGAGAAAACGTTCCTCCAGGACTATGGTGCTACATAGAACAACATAGGACAAACACAGAACCACATGAGACTACACAGATTAAATAACATTTCTACATAAAGTGCACATGCAAACGTGTGCAAAAAGTACGGGACAGTACAATAAATTACTAACAATGAACAGGACAGTAGACACAGTGTTAGACAGTTCAGCGCCAACCAGTACACATTTGTAATCGAGTAGTGCAAAAAGGACACTTTCTAAAATGCTAAATGTAAACATAGCATACTATGAGATAGTGTTCTATGGACATAGCAGTTATTGAGGTAGCAGCCAAGTATAAAGTGACAATGAATTAAAGTGCAACTCTGGACATGTGCAAAAGTTGGATGGTGTACAGGTGTCAAGTCAAGTCAATTTTATTTGTATAGCACCTTTCACAACACACAAAGCAGCTTTACTGAAGATCAGGCATTAACAGACGATAAAACTGTAATGTCTATAATGTCAATGAATCATCATTGTAAAGGCCCATGTAATTAGATAAAATATGATTGTTAATCGTGTTTAAAAACAAGTAATTAAATAATAATTGTATTAATAACCCCAGTGAGCAATCTGAATTCGACAGTGGCAAGGAACACAAAACTCCATAAGATGTTGATTTATGGAGAAAAATAACCTTGGGAGAAACCAGACTCACTGTGGACACACCAGACACAGGTGTGTGTGTGTGTGTCAGTCCAGTCCCTGAGTATTGAGGAGTCTGATGGCTTGGGGGAAGAAGCTGTTACACAGTCTGGCCGTGAGGGCCCGAATGCTTCGGTACCTCTTGCTAGACGTCAGGAGGGTGAAGAGTTTGTGTGAGGGGTGTGTGGGGCCATCCACAATGCTGGTGGCTTTGCGGATGCAGCGTTTTATGTAAATGTCTTTGATGGAGGGAAGAGATATTCTCAGCTGTTCTCACTATCCTCTGCAGGGCTTTGCGGTCTGAAACGGTGCAAGTCCCAAACCAGGCAGTGATGCAGCTGCTCAGGATACTCTCAATAGTCCCTCTATAGAATGTAGTGAGGATGAGGGTTGTGGGAGATGTGCTTTTCTCAGCCTTCGAAGAAAGTAGAGACACTGCTGGGCTTTCTTGGTAATAGAGCTGGTGTTGAGGGACCTGAATTCAACAAACATGTCTTTTGTTTTGTTCACATTCAGAGAGAGGTTGTTGGCTCTACACCAGTCCATTAGCCGCTGCACCTCCAGTCTGTACGCTGACTCGTCGTTCTTGCTGATGAGACCCACCACGGTCGTGTCATCGGCGAACGTGACGATGTGATTCGAGCTTTGCATTGCTGCACAGTCGTGAGTCAGCAGAGTGAACAGCAGTGGACTGAGCACACAGCCCTGGGGGCCCCAGTACTCAGTGTGGTGGTGGTGGTGGTGGAGATGCTGTTCCCGATCCGGACTGACTGAGGTCTCCCAGTCAGGAAGTTCAGGATCCAGTTGCAGAGGGAGGTGTCCAGGCCCAGCATGTTTAGCTTTCCAATCAGGTGCTGAGGAATGATTGTGTTGAATGCTGAGCTGAAGTCTATGAACAGCATTCGAACGTATGTGTCCTTTTTATCTGGGTGGGTGAGGGCCAGATGGAGGGTGGTGGCGATGGCGTTGTCTGTTGAACGGTTGTGACGATACACGAACTGCAGTGGGTCTAGTGAGGGGGGCAGCAGTCTCTCAAAGCACTTCATGATGATTGGTGTGAGTGCGACGGGATGGTAGTCATTGAGGCAGGACTCTGAAGACTTCTTTGGCATGAGGGCAATGGTGGTGGCCTTGAAGCACGTGGAACGACGGCGCTGTTCAGAGATGTTGAAGATGTCGATAAGAACATCTGCCAGCTGCTCTGCACATCCTCTGAGTTTTTCTCACATCGGCAGTGGTAAGACAGAGCACCTGGTCGTTGGGAGGGTTGGAGGGGTGGTCTTCCTCGCCACCACGTAGTTCTGCACCTGAAACCGAGCGTAGAAGTTGTTCAGCGCATCTGGAAGGGAGGCATCTTTGTCACAGGCAACTGATGTTGTCCTGTAGTTGGTGATGGCCTGGATGCCCTGCCACATGCATAGGCCACAGTCCTGGAAGTGACTATGGATTCTCTGTGCATGTGCGTGCTTTGCCTCCCTGATGGCCCGGGACATCGCATAGCAGAGATGTGTTCTAAGTAGATGAGGTGGGGGCGGGGCTCCGCCCAGTACGCGCCTGGGATGTTTGTGTAAACAAGATCAAGCGTGTTCACCCCTCTCTTTGCAAAGTCCACATACTGATGGAATTTAGGGAGCACTGTCTTGAGATTCGCATGCTTGAAATCTCCGGCGACAATAAAAGTCCATCAGGGTGAGCGTTCTGCAGTTCGCTCATAGCCCCATACAGTTCACAGAGCGCTTCCTTAGCGTTAGCGCTGGAGGTATGTAAACTCCGGTTATTATGATTGTGGTGAATTCCCGTGGTAAATAAAAAGGTCTGCATCTAACAGTCACAAGCTCCAACAGCGATAAACAGTAGAGTTCTTGCACCATTCCATGTTGATGTAAACACAGAAGCCACCACCGCGAGTCTTACCGCACAGAGCTGCATTTCTGTCAGCACGAAATGAGTCGAGCCCGTCTAGCTGAATGGATCTCTGTCGCTAAGCCATGTCTCCGTGAAAACAAAGACGTAGCAGTCTCTAAACTCACGCTGTGTAGTCTGCTGGAGTCGGATGTAGTCCAGTTTATTGTCCAAGGAGCAAATATTTGAGAGCAGGATAGATGGGAGAGCCGGCCATCTAGGGTTTGTTTTTAGCCTAGCATGGACCCCTGCCCTCTTGCCATGCTTCCGCTTCCTCGCACACTGCTTACAACAACCTCTCCCATGGTCACCGGCATCAGAAGCCGCCGAGGACTGGATACCTGGTTTCCGCAGCAAGCCGAGGTCGTGTAACTTCTCCTTCAGCTTGGTTGTTGCATGAATCTTATATTTTAGTAGTGTCTGGCGATGGTAAACACGAACATCGGTTGCTCCGATGTCCATATGCCGTAAAAGTCGGGCTGACTAACAAAAATAGCACCATTTTGGATCCGGAGCGGCCGCTGCGTGCTACCGCACCGCCATCTTCTCAATCAGATTTTGTCTAGTAGCACAAAATGGAAACAGGATATTGGGGGACTTGTGACAAGCATTTCTTGAGGGTTAGTTTATTTTTACTTCTGTTTTTTGTTTTTCTTTGGCTCAGAGTATTGAACTTTGTTCTAGTTCTTGATTAAAAATGTAAGGAACTGTGTAACACTAAAGGGAATGGGCAGGACTTGCCCAGATAAGGGGTAAACAGAAGATAATTTGCGGAAATACACTCACTGAACACTTTATTAGGAACACTATTGTCCTTATAAAGTGCTGACATGGTCTTCTGCTGTTGTAGCTCATCTATCTTAAGGTTTAACGTGTCGATCTGAGTTACCGTAGCCTTTCTGTCAGCTCAAACCAGTCTGGCCATTCTCCGTTGACCTCTCTCATCAACAAGGTGTTTCTGTCATCATTCTGAGTAAACACTAGAGACTGTTTTGCATAAAAATTCCAGGAGTTCAGCTGTTACAGAAATACTCAAACCAACCTGTCTGGTACCAACAATCATGCCACTTTTAAAATCACTGAGATCAAATTTTTTCCTCATTCTGATGGTTGATGTGAACATTAACTGAAGCTCCTGAATAATATCTGAATGATTTAATGCACTGCACTGCTGCCACATGCTTAGATAAACACATGATTAATTAGGTGTACAGGTGTTCCTAATAAAGTGCTACGTCAGTGTATTTCAATAATATAAAACATTTAATTTGGCTATTTGATAACAAAGTGCCATCAGCGGAAAATTATCTACATTTTGATAAAAGATCATGAAGAAAAACTATTTTGGTGTGCGAATATCAAACACCAGTGGATCTATCACAATAAGCCAAGAAACTTGCATTTGGAAACTAATATGAAATTTTGATTTCATGTTGACAAAATAGCTCACCGAGTTTTGGATTTCTCTCCCACATTTACATATGTTCTCTCCTTCAAGAAAGATGTTTTGTCTCGTCATGTCCCCTTCGAAGCTTTGTCCAAGTCACAATCTGTCCCCAGCTGCTGCTACCCCATTTCACTGACTCACAATGCAGTGCTGCAGGCATCCTCAATCACTAAGGCATATGATGTGATACCACTCAGCCAGAGATACAGCACTGAGTAGTCCTCAATGTGGCTCCCTTGTACTCCTCCATACTACAACCACTATATAATCAAACATGCCCTTCCCATTCCTATCAGTGTCAGTGCTGCTAAATCAATTCACTCAGAACCGACTGTGCTTCTCAGTCATAAGTCATAGAAAAAAGCTATAACACACGCCTGTCCAGTTTAACATAATAATACACAACCCTACATATCACACTCAAACCTATCCTACAATATTGACTTACAAAGGCACAACAGAGTAACTACATGTTAGAATTGAGTTATAAATGAAATCGAGTCTCTTAGACCATGATCTGTCCTGTGCAGTTTTGGGTAAGTTACTTAAAAATAGTAATCTACAAAAACATTACAAATTATTGATCTAAAATTGTAATCAGATTAATTTACTTATTAATTAATTTAAAAGTAATGACACTACTTTTTACGTTACTTTCTAAAACTGTCTAAATTTAATTCTTATTCATTGTTACATACAAGTCATACACAGAATTAGGGATGTCATAAAATATCAATGTATAGATTATTGATCAGCAAGTTATTTTTTCAAAACATTTTTGAGGCATCGATTTATTGCCATCAGCCGACATTTAAATTAGAAGCCTAATTTGTGTGCTTAGCCTGATGTAATAGCTTTGGGAGACCACAAGGACATAACATTTACTGAAATGGTTCGATGAGACTGAAACGAGCTGATGGCAGTCCAAAGTTACAAAGGTTTTTGTACTTCAAGAATTAATGAAATGACATTGATGAGTGTGCAGCTTAGAGTATGAAACTGGTGTAACCGTGCAAACTTAAAGATTAGAAATGCAGAGGTTTATTATGCAGTTTCCCACTAGGGTATATGAAAGATTCATATAAACAATATATCATCCAGTGATGACTAGACTAAATAATGTCCTTTGATAATGATTTAGGTCTAATTTAATGGAAAACAGTGCGAGTTGAGCTCCTTGCCACTGCAGAATTTTTATGTACCTTCATAAGGTGGAGTTACTGGTGCCCCATAAGAGGGTGCCCCCTAGGGAGTTGGTTCCCTACGCAGACTGTGTAATATGCGTATAGGGAGCGGCCTTAAAACCTGCAACTCACACTTTACCAAAGTTGTGTTGATGAATATGTTTGAAAAGACAAAGACTACTGTGCAGCAAGCAACCCATTATATATATATATATATATATATATATATATTACAAAACGATATATATATTGATAATCATCTGGAAAATCTACTTATTATCTATGCGTGAAAACGGCATCTATCCCAAGCCTACTCAGCACCTCACAATTCTCCTTCACAATGTCTCATTACGGGGCCATAATTCATATTTTCTACACAAATAATATATTAGAAATATGCATAACCCTATTCTGTACTAAAGAGTAATTAATTAATTGAAAATCAGTAACTGTCAGTAACTTTAATGAATTACACTATTTTTAAAGTAATTTGATTACAGTAACTAATTACCTTGTAATCGGATTACATCCAACACATGTCCTGTGACAGACGGGTCTGGCACAACTATGCTTAGATTCAAAGAACAATGTGTAGGAATATTTTATAAACCTTATTTGGCTGTATAGTAAAAAAAAAAAAAATCTCAGTTTCATTTTTGGTGTAGTTACTGCATTTTGGTTATTTATGGCAGAATACTCCTCGATAGAACATTTGTATTTATCAATGTAATTACTGCACATCTGAACCTATTGGCCCACTCCTAATCAAAATCTCAGCATCATTACATGATAAATTGCAACATATATCATACATAACATAACTTATGTCTTTATGCCAGCTTTCTGTTTGTTTGCCTAACATTAGCTACATGGCCATAAAAATGTCTTAAACAAGTATTGCTCAAACTATAATAAAGCACACCACACACACAGTCACTCTTGTTGAGAAAGAATGACATTACTCACAGGCAGAAATCTAATGGTTAAATGTGGTTATAAAACTTTGAGGGCACAAGGTTCAAGTTGGAAAGTTGTGTGTAAACCCTTGACAGCAACAGTAACATAGTGATAAAGTAATATTTAAACACACATGCATGCACATTGCACACAGCACAAAATATTTGAAGATTTTGTGAACTCAAACTCATCCACACCACACAGTTCTTAAAGAGACGATGCTGACAATGAAGGACAAAAAATAGCTTGATGCAATTAGTTGATCCAATGATGCACTGCACTGTCCCTTTAAGAGCAAGCCCTCGGAAAGATCCTCACTCTGTTTTTGTGTTTACCTGGGCCTTCAGATACTGTTACCTCTACCCGTGTGTCAAGCTTAGCCTCCTTACAGTCCGTCGCCATGGTAACGATGTCTGCAGCTTTGTAAACGTGAGCACAGAGGTATTTTCCGAATTGATGTGTTTGTGTGTGCAAGTCTGAAAAGAAAATGGAAGGAGATGAAAATAAACGAAGAAATAAAGGCTTTCAGAGATCATAAGGCACTTTCTTTGAAAAGTGTTTTTATGAAACCATTTTTGTTTTTCAATACCTCTCTCCAACAATTTTTCTTCCTCTACTCTTTGGTTCCAAATAGCAGGACCTTCCCTTTTTCTCTCTAAGTGTGTGTATGCACATTTATGCAAGTTGAATGGCGAGTTTCATGCCATAGTAATGTGTGTGAGTGTATGCATAACAGTGTATAATTGCAGTGCATTATTTCTGTGAAGAGCATCACAGTTATTTCGTGCTTTCACAGACTGTAGAGTGCAATTGCATCAGATATATGGGTAACACTTTACAATAAGGTTCCATTTGTTAACATTAGTTAAAAACATAAGTTAACATGAACTAACAATGAACAATACTTTTTGCATTTACTAATCTTAGTTAATGTTAACTTAAGCATATACAGTATATACAGTTTTAATATCAAAAGTTGTATTTGTTAACATTAGTTAATGCATTATGAACTAACAATGAACAATTATATTTTCCTAACAATGAACAATTGTATTTTTAGTAACTAACAATAACAAAGATGACTAAATTATGTAATAAATATATTGTTCATTGTTAGTTCATGCTACCTAATGTATTAACTAATGTAAACGAATTGAGCTTGAAAAATCTGATCAAATCTCCTTTGAGTAATGCACACAATATAATTCCTATTATAGGTAGCTCACAAGGTTTTGAATCACAGCTTGTGATTCTCCCGTATATTCAGAAAACCATTATCAAAAGATTCCAAATGCCATTTTTGTTGTTGATTTACAAAACACATTGCCTCAAAACCTGCATCCATTTTGGCAGACAAAAATCATTTGTCAAAGCAGCAATATGATAGCAGATGCTATCACAAGAAACTGTAAATGATTACAGTCTTACGTCATCCTTCTATGTCCGTTGTTTTTCTTTTTATGAGAAGACAATGTCCTATAATGATTCACAGGGTGAACCTGAAAGTCTTACTGTCGGAACAGCTGTGAGAGAAACAGCTTTGTGTGTGTGTGTCTGTTTGGGATTCTGCTCCAGATGTAGTTGTGCACCTGCGACACAAGTGTACATGTGATTGTGGCTAAAACGGTTCCTGAATTTATGTGTATTTGTCATATTTTGGGACACATGTAAGTTAATTAAATTGCTTGTGTTAGGAATATTTAAGAAGCTCCAGACGACATGATGACAGCGCAAGTAACAGCCACATGCACACTTTTTGACCAATTAATTTCTTTAACTTTCCACTACGTTCCAGTCATACTGGATAAGGATTTTTTTTAAATAATGAAAGGAATATTCCGGGTTCAATACATGTTAGGGTTAGGGTGCAATAAGGTTACATTTGTTAACATTAGTTAACTACATTACATTACATGAATTAACAGTTAACAATAATTATTACGAATTTATAAAACTTAGTTAAGGTTAATTTCAACGAACAATGAACAATTAAATTTTTATTAACTAACATTAACAAAGATAGATAAATGCTGTAAGAAATGTATTGTTAATTGTTATTTCACTGTACCTAATTAATTTACTAATATTAACGAATGTGTTACCAAGTTTGGCTCAATCAACAGTATTTGTGGCATAATACTGATTACCACCAAATTTCATTTGGACTTGCCCCTCCTTTAAATAAAGCAAAAAATATCAAGTAGGTATAGCTGCAGGCCAGCAGAATCTCCAAAAAAGAGATGAGTTACTCCAAAAGGGGGTGGGGTTACTCAAAAGGGGGTTGCGCCAACTCCAAAAGGGTTAAGTTTAGGGAAAGGGTTAGGTTAGGGGCTCCCTATATCTTTAATGGCAATTTGGAGCTCACATCCCTTTTTGGAGTATGCCTGCAGCTATATCCTTCTCAAAAGGGCACTTCCAGTGAAGTCAATGGTGCCAATCCATAAGCATTAAAGGAGGAGTATGTAACAATTTTCATATAATATTCACCTTTTTCTGATCTGCCTAAGTGGGAACATGATCATTGTCAAGCGATAACTAGAGTGAACATTGGCAGGACATTTGATTACTGGAGGGACCTTCATTCGGTTTTGGGGATCAAAACCGACCCTAAACTGGCGTTCTTCTTATTGGACAGGAAAGCTTACATAACTGCAAAGCATGTGAAATATAGTGCCATAAGGATTGATCTGTGTGATTTTAGCTAACTTGATCTTGCCTGCACAGTAATAAACAATGCCATAAACAATGTTAATCTGTAATTATTCAGCAAGTTAAACTACAATATCACATGAAATGAATGCTAAACAGTGTTCAAGATTATGCAGAAAGCTCCATTCATTTGTGTAACGTAACTTGGTTATACAGAAAATATATACATTCTGGTATTATAAAACAATAGCGCATCGATATATCAAAATGACAGTTGTGATGGAATCACATCAGTACTGAATTGTGTCAACATTTATAATATACAGTCAATTTTATAAACAGCTACTGTCATCATCCACCAAATTTATCTAACAGCTACTGATAAAGCTGGCTAGCTAGCTAACGCCGACATAGGCTATCTTATAAATGCACTCAATTTATAATGCAAAGAAAAGTGATTACTCCAAACTACAGACTCGCATGGTCAGACTTACATCCACACTTTGTTTTAGCATTGTTCCAGCACTGGAGATTCAAATATAATATACAGTCTCAAAGTTTGTAATAAAACAACGGTGTAATTTGAATTATGCTACCTCATCTGTCAGCATGATGCTGGTGGATCATGCTCAGTCTCTTTGTGCGTTACGTCATTGTTTTGGCCAATGCTCGCGTCCCTATTAAGTGTGCATGAGCGTGAGCAACAGGTAGCTGGCTGCAGTTCACTTAACGGCCACAGGTGTCATTAATAACAAGGGTTTATGAAACTTACATACTGCACCTTTAAAATACTCACTATTTCAAAAGTATAGGGACAAGACAAAAACAATATGTGTGTTTACATAATTTTAGTGTGATAAAATCACTTACTAACCTTTTCTGTGTAAAGTTATACCCAATTATACAACTTTGTTGCCATGACAATGTAATGTCAACAAACCCTAAAACGAAGGTAAAAATTACATTTAAACAAGTTTACAGCTCAAAAAATACACAAGTTTTAACAGAAAAATTATGTAAGTGCTTTTATACAATTACAAGCTTCACATTTCTGACTTTAAAAAATTGGCCCCATTAACTTGTCTCTGGCCCCCATTGTAAGTGCCGCACTGTAACCCAGATTTTTGTTTAAAAAAAAAAGGAGGGACAAGTCTAAATAATTTTTTGTGGTAATCAATGTTATGCCACAAATGCTGTCGATTGAGCTTAACTTGTGTTGAACCGGGAATATTCCTTTAAGATTCAGAGCAATTCGCTCCTGAATCATTTAGACTGATTTTTACTGATTCCTCAAAAGAACAATTTGCTCATAAATTAGACAACACTAGTGCCTGCAAGCAAGTTTTACTGTACACAAGCAATTTCTAGCCAATTAAATATTTTAGAGTAAAGTGTAACTAGAAAAATGTATATTCCAAATAGAAATATCCATGACTTGTAAGGTTTTAGTAATTTCCATGAGTTTTCCAGGACTGCCAGACTTTTAAATGATATTTCCAGGTTTTCTATGGAAATGAGAACCCTGCAGGAAATACCCCAGATGAACATAAACATAAACACTAAATAAAGGCAACAGAGCTACAGCAAATTACCCCACTGTTCTAGCTGCTCCAGTGCTAATTTCAACCAATGCCAAAATGTAGTAGTAAAAAATAGTACTTCTGATCTTCCAGCTGACCTCACAATTAGGCAATAACGCCAAAAGAAGCTCTTATTGTTACAGGCATTTCAAGACTCAGACTTGCTTGTTTGACCAACCAGAAATGGACTGCAAGTGGATTCCTGGAACAGTGTCCCTGTGACTCCTGAACCTAAAAATCAATGTATCTAATAGCTACATTACTCATTATAAGTAATAAGATATCCTATAAGAACCATCACAAAGTGACTGAGCCAAGATGACACACCCTATAGAGTGGTCTTGAATATTGCAGTAAAATCCATGCAAGTTGAGGATGTGCTAGTGATATTGCTGCAGTGGATATAGTCAGGTAAAGAGCCACATGGATAAACTGCTTTTGATATACCTTTTGTAAAGGAAAGCTTGACCATGTGCTATAACTGAGTGCCAGGCCTTCCAGATAAGATGCTGCTGCTGTCCTAGGCTAAACAGTATTCACTTCAATACAATAATACATACATTTCAAGGTTTTGAAAAATAGTTTTAAAGAGCTTTGAATAAGCCATCTTTACACTGCAAACCTGCACAGCATATACACCATGAAAAAAAGCATTAACACAAATATTTTAATGAATCACAAAAAGAAGGCATAAAAGTATTCACACATAAATCACAATCTCACACCCACCCATTGAACAAAAAAAATTGAAGTGGGGTTTACTTAAAAAAAACAAACAAAAAAAAAAACAACCTAGGAAACAATTTCCACACAAAAAATAAATTTAACAGACTTTAATGGCTTTAATGAGAAATTCAATGACAAAGATTTACTTTAATTAGATCCAGAGGTGTGCACGCAGATGTGAACACGGTGCAAACACAATTACTGTGATAATCAAAAGATAATTTTTATTATCATAAATGGGTAATTTTGAGTAGAAAATTAAGTCAAGACTTAACAATTGTTACTATATGTAACAATAAAAGTTCAGTAAAATTGGCTTATTTCATTTACTGTGAATTTCACTCAGATAAGCAAATAAAGGTTTTTGAAACAAGATTAAGAAAACAAGAAGGTACTCTAAAGAAGTTCACACTCACGGGCAAGGAAGAGGCGAGAAACCGGCTTGACATACAAACTAATGGTTTAATGGAAAACTCAAAAGACAAACACATAGGACGACGGGCATGTCCATGAACGATCGCTCTCTCCCGCACCGCCTTCCGCGATCGGCCTTTAATCCTCTCGGTGGCTTGATTAGCCTAATACGGGACTGGGCGTGTTGAGTCACGACCCAGCCCCGCCCTCCACCGTGCCACAGGTACTTTTAAGCTAGAGAATTCATTTTTACATTTAAATTGAGTACTAATTTAGAATTTACCTAATATTTTCAAGTTCCCGCTAATTCTAATTAAAAATGGCCAAAAATGTAGCCTTCAGTGTTGATTCTTGTGCTCGCTGGTCAGATTCAGCCATCTGGTCTCTCAGCCTGACCAGGTTACATCTGCCACAAACCCCTCTAAAACCATCCAAAACAAGCCTGGGAGAACAGCTAAGCCCAGTACACCAGCTGAAGCTGGTTTAGGACCAGCAGCGTTCTTCCAGCAGAGACAGAATTTGAATGCTGCACAAAAGCCACCTAAGAGCTACCCTAACCTACACATGGCAGTGTAAAGATGATTTTAGTGAAGCTAATGTTGTATATGAAGAAAAAAAATTATATAACTAAGTCCAATATCAAGCAAAAACACCACAGCTTCTCATTGCTTCATCTATGTCATTGTAGCCTTAATATGAAACAGCACACAGAACTGCCAGTAATGACTGCACATTAAGCATAGCACACAGAGCCTTCACTGAATGTGTTAAGTAAAAGTGGTGAAATGATGTTGCTCTGCAAAGAGCCATATAAGGTACACATTATCATGATGGCAAGCTGGGGCAGCTTAAAGGAACAGCTAGAAATCACTGAAGTGAAATGGGATGACTGACTGCACAGCGTATAGCAAAGCTGGTCTAGCTGCCTGTGCTTACAGAGCACAAAAGCACACTTTTACCTAGTTCAGCAGCACAGCTAGAAAGAGCTGCACACCACTGAAGAAAAACCTTAGGGAACATGGATTGACCCTTCTGCACCTTGATTTACAACTCTCTGTTGCTGCTCCTTGGCTCTTTAGGAGAAAATATAACAAAACCATTGAATCACAGCTTATATATATGTCTATTGAAACTAGCAATAATAACATGTCTTATCTTAATTGTGTTAGTTGATAAATGAAGGTTGATACATCTAACTGGATTATGGTTCAGGATGAATGATGGTGGTTAGTTATAGAGATCAGATAAACACAGACTTTTCATCAAATGGCCAAAAGACCACATTGGATGTCAGGGTTGCCTTTCATCACAATGAACCAGGCAATTGTCATCCAAATATTACTTTTATGAAATGAACCCCGAGGCAGTGTAAATTACAGTAATGTAAATATAATATAGCATATTAAATACATAATATATATATGGCAAAAAAGGCAAATCATTACGTTTTTCATGATCTTCAACAGCAGATCTTCACTAGAGTGCTTCTAATACTAAATCACAGACCTCCCTCCCTCCTTACAAAAGAAAAAAGGTTTTTGATACAACTTCATAATGCTGTATTTTCACCAGGTACTTTGTCTGCAGTCCCATGAGCAAGCTCTTGAGTCAGCCCAGTCTCTTTTTTTTAAGTCATTTGGATAAGATTGCAACAAACTGTGCAGAAGTCTGTGTGAATCAGCAAGGGGCTGGGCTGGTGAAAATTGAGTAACCTTTACCCAGAAATACAGAGACCCAGACATTTCCTGTGGTCTAAACTTGTTTTTGCATATAAATGTATATAAATACATTTATACACAGGATCCAAAAGATAGGATAAGATATATAAGAAAGGTATAAATACGGCTTTGAAATAGCATTAAAAAAGGATAGTTGTCCTGCAGGAGAACGGAGAAATAGGGAAAGATCAGGGAAAGAGTTGTACAGTAATCATGTTATCATAGATACAATTGACATACAGTACATGCATAATCACACTCACAAATCACAATACATTTCTGACATATACTAACCAATATTAGGATGAAACTGTGACAACTGAAAGTAGGAAGAAAAGCTCCATTTAATTAAGTAAATTATATTTTACAATAACAATAAAATGATTGTATTCAAAATACTGTAAACACCTAAAAGCTGTTTTCTTGATTCTAACACATGACAATAAATATGATAGGAATGGCACAATGTCCCTTTTAAGATGTGGGACTGTCGAGAGATAAAGACAATTTCATGAACAGAAGCCTACTGTATTTTAACACTATCATACCACATGCATTACACAAAGAAGGCTTGATTAAATACACTGGATGGTTGAGGGAGTACTAAAGACTAAAGACTTACCTGCTTGTTGATTTATCTGGGTAAGAAGGTCGTTTGTATGCTTGTATGCAGTGTGGCTGTTCCACCTGCCTGCTGTTACTGTGGAGCTGGGGTATTACCTAGAGTCAGGTGTCACATTTCACAGATGCAAAGAGAGCTCAAGAATTCTAATAGTGTTGTGTGTGTGTGTGTGTGTGTGTGTGTGTGTGTGTGTGTGTGTGTCTGTTGATGAGTGCAAAAAATGTACACATGTACACACATTTTGTAACTTACAAATTATGAAAAATCACAAATGCCCTTATTAAAACTAGGAATGACCCGATCCAATACCTGGATTGATATCTGTTGTGATATGGATATTTTTAACTGGATTGGATAATGATGATTTGACAAGCATGTTTCAAATCTGATACCATTCATGTAAGTAATGGTCATTATTGTTAAGATCAAGAAAATTACATAAAAGCACTATAAAAGCACAATTAAAGTAGTCCATATTACTGAATATTACTTTAATAAATATATATACAGTCTGCATGTGCAGCGCGCTGGTCTGTTGGCACAAACTCTAAGCACAGGTGGGGCTTATGAGCCTGATAACACACGTACATAACCAAGACGTCTATTTGATTTGTGCATTTACATCTGAAAGACATATTTTTAGGTTGTTTGCTCATCTGCAATACAACTATAAGACATTCAGCAGATGCCTTTGAGATGTTTATAATTTAGAATGCTTGTAAATCTGATCATTTTAAGATTTTTAGCAGATGTTAATTAGATTGTAATGCTTTCCAGATGAAACACTCTAAAACAGACATCTCTGAGATGTGTGCTACCTGGAGATGTGCTGCTATTTTTTTGGCTTTAAAGGGGTCATGACATACTCTTTTTTTTAAATAATTTTATTATCTTCCCTGAGGTCCACTTATAATGTTAGTAAAGTTATTTTTTTGTTTTTTTTTTTGCACCAAACAGTCATTATTTAGTCATATATAATAACTTTCCACCCTGTCTCTGGCCCTCTGTCTGAAATGCTCAGTTTTAAGATATCTGGCCCTTTAAGACTTCAGTGTAAATGACCACTGTTGTGATTGGCTAACATCGTGCAGCCCTTCCAATACGGACATTTTTTTAAAAGCAATCGAAAGAAATTGAACAATCTCCACATAACATTCTAAAGCTACATTTCAGGGTTTGCACCTAATGTACACCCAACACATTTCATCTGAATGTATCAAACTTTTCACTCAAGGAGTACCATAATTTGTCAAACAGACATGCCATTTAAAAAACATTAGTGAACGGAACTGGTCACGGTTTTTCTTTCGATAGACCAATTTTAACTGCCCCATCTTTCAATAACAGTTCCTTTGCAAAGCTTGAATCATATTGTGACTGTTTCACAAGCGATCAACGCTGAAATGTTCTGAATACACAAATGTAATACAATGCACAGTGATTTTGTGTGCTTAAACCAGCTTCAACAGGCCAAATCAGAGATGCTGGTCTTCACATACATCTTACATGTTTGTTTACACACAGGACTGCATGTGTTTATCCCAGTCAGTGGCAGCAGCAGAAGGAGACGTGTTTTTAAAAGTTGCGCTTATCCCGGTCTTGATACGTGGCGCACATTGCCGTTAACGTGTCAAAATGATGAAAAACTTCCATGTAGACACAGATGGGTGCAAAAACGGTCCAGAACTCCTTCAAAACAGCACAACAGCAAGACAGCTCAGCTTATTGAAACACAATGGGGGATCCTTTTTAGTTATAACTTGACATCTCGTCTTTTAAAAGCAGTGCGAGATGTATGATAACGGTCAGAGCCATGCAAGTTTATGTAGAAAAACTTTTAAATCCAAATAGGCACATGAATGTGTCCTGTGTAAGTCGACTTTTGTATCTCCTGTGACAGGCCTCCTCTCTCCTCTTCACCTGTGTGACTGACTGAACACCAGTGGGCCGGGCCATGGGAACAGAGATGGAAAAATAGGCGTTGATGTCTTGTTGAAAAAGCAGTCATATGCAGATGCATTTGGTCCTTGTGACATCACAAGTTCCACGAATTCCAAACGAGCCGTTTTTGCAGCTTGGTTTAAATAAATGCTCCTTTTCTATTAAGGAGGAAGTTTTCAGTTCTGAAACTTAACAGTATGATTTTATAGTACAATGACCTCTAATATGTCAAAAGATCAAGAGAAATTTGATTCCTCATGTCATGACCCCTTTAAACATGAACGCCATCTCAGATGTAGATGCTTGATAGTTCAGTTGGCTTGTAACATCCATTGAGAATGACACGTCACAATAGTAATAAATTATTGTTATTATTTTACTAATTATAAGTTGACTGGGTTCCAATAAAATAACTGTGTGATTGAAAAGTCTACTACTATACGATTGTAACATAACAAAATGCAATGAGAGCTTCTTTTCTGCTGAAGACTTTCACTGAAATTACTGCTAAATTTGTTGCTTCATTATCCAGTAGACTAGTTAACAAAGTTTTTCTTAATAGGTTACACATTTTTATCTAACTTTTATATATATATATATATATATATATATATATATATATATATATATATACATTTTATAAAGAAATAATGTGTAGTTAGAGATTTGTGTTTCTTTAAACATAAATTAGTACCACCCAATCATTTTCACAAAGTGAAGTTTAGATATTCTAAATGGATTAAGGATAACACAACAGTGGCATCGGATCGGGAATCCCTAATTATAATTGAATATAGTGTGAAAAAAGATGATATGCTAATTTGTATTGCCATAAAACTGTGTACAGTGACACCAAAATGTATTTTGACGCTTTTGGGCAATTAAGCCACACTTATAATTGTTTTCTAAAAGCCACTTGGTTTGATATTTTGTTATATAATGCAAAGGCATTTATATATTTTTAAGCACTGCTCATGGGTCCAAACAATTTTTGGGGTCGATGTTAGTTTTGTGTGTTTGCAGGATGTCTTATGTGAGATGTGTTTACACACATGACAGAAAACAATACATGAATGTCTGTATGTGTCCAAGAGAGGAGAAAGTGGGTGATGATGGTGAGGGAGTGTGCTGGTTCATACTGCCGTCTCTGTTACTACTCACATAATGCCACTTTGTTCATCGGCCAGCTTACCAGGGCAGAAAGAACAGACATGCATTGATCATTTCAAACTCCCAACACACACAAAGACAAGGCTGTGACTGTAAGCTTGTTTGTGTGTGTATTGTATTCAGACAATTTCAAAAATATAAGCCTCCTTTAACTGAATAAAGACTTTTGGATGTATCAATATTGACGAAAACAGCTACCTGTCACTCTTGTCATAAAGTCTAACTACACAGAAGAAAACATGGATTTCCCAGGTACAGTGAACATCCCTTATGGCTACTCCAATGTAATTACAAATCTCTTTAGGGTAAAATACAGTTTCAAAGGACAAGAACAATGAAGCAGTATGCATAAACAACATCCATTCATTTTTGCTGTCTTCAGCACCACTAAATGTCATGTTCACTGAGCATTAACATGATGGATTTGTTTATTTCTAATAAACAGTGAATATTGGGGGGGGGGGGGGGGGGGGGGCATATGCAGCAGAACATTTTTAATTTGTCTTGTTTAGATTCTGAATTCATGACGCTAATGCGCTAACATGCTAAACACAGCCATAATATGTGCTGAATACACTCTGTTATTGTAATTTATGATGACACTGATACAGCTGCAAAGATGCGTGTATAAAACAGCAATTTTAGGCAATATATAGACAAAAGAATGATGATAGGCATATCTTATTTCGGGCAGATATGTGAATGGCTTTCGCTGCAGATGGCACATGAGTGAATGGCCACTTGAGAATATTTGAGTAGTGACAAATAGTCTTGCACGCTGATGTGTTCACTTTGAATACTGACTGACAAATGTAAACAAAGTAGAAGGTGGAGCTTCAGACCACACCTACCAATGACGTGGACCAATGGCAGCAAGGTGTTTAGCAGTCGGTTAGAATTTTTCCTAAAGGTTCACCCAAACGAGCTGTTACGAACACGAATACACCTTCTTTTTAGCCCCATTTTGTTCTACACCTACTTTTTTGACAGATTTTTTTCTAAATTATATCATACCCATTCGTTCTTCGATTTTGTATGAAGTATATCTGGACCTTAGCTAGGAAACATGTCCGGAAACAGTCATTATTCCAATGCCCCATTGGCAAAGAAATTACATGCTGTGGCTTTAACCATGATATTTTCAACCATTTGTGTTCTGTTCTAAAAAGCAAAAGTTGATCTCACTGGTGTTTCTAGTACTGTAACAGTGTTAAAATAAG
Organism: Moxostoma hubbsi; assembly: GCA_032164185.1. Lineage (NCBI taxonomy): Eukaryota > Metazoa > Chordata > Actinopteri > Cypriniformes > Catostomidae > Moxostoma > Moxostoma hubbsi. Next base: position 22,786,542 of record JAVLUX010000031.1, read on the forward strand.
ATTAAAAATCTATTGCACTAGAAGGCTGAGTGTTCCATGGATGTGTTAAACTTCAAAGACTGTGGTGACTCTGTGGCCTCACACTGGCAGCGAATATTGGCATTTAATAAAAACTCCCACAGAACAGACACAGAAAAGAATCATGGTGGAACAGATTCAATCTAAAACATTACATTTCAAGATCTGTAGGAGAAACATACCAAGGCAAGCAGCCCACTTAAGTAAAGCCCACTTCCCGCAGTAAAAAGTGCACAAAATGAATTCACCGAGCTCAACTTTTGTAGTCTTAAATTTGATTTTGTTGAAAATTTGATTTCTAGTCAGTCATTAACCAATTATCACAAGAAGGCCAACAAAAGTTTTCTATCCTTCTTTCTTTCTTTCTTTCTTTCTTTCTTCTGCACGCTCCCACTAAACTCAACAAGCGCTCAACGTGCTGCTGCAGCCGCACGTGAGATAAAGGGATAGAAAGTGGATTTACTAGTGCATTTTTGGAATAAAAGTTTGATAGAAAAACAAGTTTATTGATTTGATTTGTTCATCTATATCTATTGTTTTAATAATTCGCAGCAGCACTGTAAAGTGAATAAAAGTGTGCGGGAATTTCCCGCATTATAAACGTGAAACTTTCGGGAATTAAAAATGTTTTTCCCCTCTTGTCATATACTGCAAGGCGGGCCAAATCAAAGGACACCACAGGCAAACTTTGGCCCACAGGCCCCGATTTGTGCATCTCTGCCCTAGAGTGTTTGCATGAACTAAAGGTAAACAGAATGCAGAAATCTGCATTCTGAAACGTCATGTAAAGAAGAATGGTGCTTTCCTTACACTGTTTAAGGGATTAAGAGAAAGCAGTTTAACGTACGCAGGTAAGCAGCGTTATTACAGGTTTTTGAAGAGTGCGCATGTGCATGAACAGACAGGATAACAAACGTCATGGGTTGGAGCCCAACAACGTGTCAACAAAGCAGAAAGTATTCAACATTTCTGGGAGTACAGTGGGAAAAGCACATACACTATAAACTATACCATTTATACACACCAATGTAAAATACTGAGGGTCCCTAACGTTCACATATATGAGCTAGGCAATCCCACTATTGCAGTGCCAATCCGCTGCAGTTCTTGATGGAAATTTAAGGTTACAAACACAGCAACAACTGGAATATCTGGAATATAAAGTAAAGAAATTAAGAATAAAAAAGTGAAGTCTTCCTCGGATATCATGTTTGTTATTTACACACACATTGCAGGGAATTGCTGTGGAGAAAGCTGCTTACTGACCGAGATGCATGTATACGGGAGTAAAGAGTACGCCTCTTACACAGTGCATGTAAAAGGGAATGCTATTTTCTCACAATATGCCTTTCTGGTATTCACGTAAACGTAGCCACTGTCAGCAAGGCATGATACATCAGTGGTATTTAAAATATCCAGTTTAGGGAATTGTATGGTAATGGTGCCAACTTGCAACCTACGATGCTCGTGTTATTGTCCCATGGAAACCAGGAAGTAATTGCATTCACATAAACAATGTTGATTAATTTGCCAATGGTGGTAATTATTTTACTCTGATAGGGTTGGGGTTTGAAGTACAGTAAATAAATTATGCATTCCTGTTGACTGAATTATATCATTTTACGACAAAAAATATGATTGATTTTGGCGCCACTCTGTGGATATTTCATTCGGAAACTGCAGTTCACACATGCCCATATGTTTAACAATACTTACAGCTTTGGCCACTGGGTGCAGTGATTTGTATATGGGTAAGAACAGACTGATTTCAGCCTCAAAACTTTCAACCTGCTGTTGCCGAATTCACTGTGTGATCAGTCTTGTTCTGGTGTTCCATGCTTATAAACCGGCACTTTCTTCGTCAACCAGCTTCACTTCACAAGTGCTTGTAAACAGCCTGGCTTCAGGTTCATCAGCTACACCAGCATCAAACCAGTATTATTAACCAGCTTGTATTAGCCTAAAAATTAATGTTGGTCAAAGCAGAATTTTTGTTAGCAGGGTTGCCATTGTATTACTATCCGAGGTCAAAGATATATGTACTCAAGGACCATGACTTTGGAAACAACATGACTTTATGGTTTCTGTGAAATTAGATACTATATTTTTAAAATGTTTACAATTATTTATAGCATCATTGTATAATAGTGATGTGTTAGCAGTGAGAGACTAAAGCTAAAATGTCTTACAGTACCAATTTGCTGATTAAAATGAGAGGAGAAATTGGGTTGAATCAGGTACTGTAATTACAATGTGTTCCCTAACAGACATACATTTGGTGTGTCTTTCTCTCTCTCTCTCTCTCTCTCTCTCTCTCTCTCTCTCTCTCTCTCTCTCTCTTTCAAACACACCCAAAATGCCACTCTCTAACTCAGTACAAACAGTTGTACATACATCCTTTGTTGTGTGTGTCTCAGAGAAACACAGTCGGCAGTCTCACTTACTCCTCTTTTCTTACTCCTAAATCTTTAAAAGCATTTCTCTCTCTCTTTTCATACAAACTGCTACTGCAGTATCATTGTTGATAGTGGTCTGCGCTGATTGTGTTTGGCTACTGAAGATTTGCATCAATGATTTGAAAGGTATCATTCTGCCTTATCTATTTTTAGTTTGTGTGTGTGTGTGTGTGTGTGTGCCCTGCTTCACTATTTATCACAAAAGCCTTAGTAAAAGCAACAACTATTCAGACAAATTATTAAACATTCATAAATAATTTACTATGAAATATTAATAATTATTGTAGGATTTGAGAGATTCTTTTTCTGAGGAGTTTGTTGCAAAAATCTTTGTGTTTGCACTACATGAATATACTTAAACCTACACACATAATGGCCTTGTTTACACTAATGAGGACCCAAAACCAACTGGACTCTGACCTCAACTGCATGTGAATCACCACTTGCCCTGGACTAATGGACTGACCTACATGTCAGAGTGTTCTAGTGTAAAGGCAGCATTTGCTCAGTTGCCATACATACATTCAATTAGTGCCCTATTGCTAAGTGAATGTAATTTTTTCAGTCACTTAGTAAAGAGTCTCTAAGTTCTATAGATTGCCTTTAATATCCCCGCACCATTCAGTGAAAACATACAGTATGGCCACTTTTTATTTCATGTGCTAATCTTAAGTGTACATCTCTGCTCATAAAATATCTTAGAGATTTTATCATTTTCTAATTATACAAATTTACAGATTGTGTTACCTTATACTGTATATAAGGTTTGTGTTTTCAGTGCTATTTATACAATGTTTAATAGTGTCTTTGCTTAGCTATATACAGTATTTCTATGAAAGTGTATACACCATCTATTTGAATATCTGCAGCCTAGGGCAATATGAATTACCCTAGGGATCAAGACCAGAGAGCAACGTTATACCACATAATGTTTTATGGACAATGTCATATTTTTCACATCAAATCTGTGAGTATAATAAAGTGGGATTAATTAGGTCATATTGTGATGGAAAATAACATACTTCTAGTCCAGCATGCTTAAGGCACACCCATTGCTCTGTGTAACCTTATTCGGATTATGCTGTGGGATCGTCTGTCACCAACAAAAGCATATGGACTCAGGTCAAACACACAGGGCCTTTCCCCTTCACTGGTTCAGTGATGCAGTACTTTTTATGGATTAATATTAATTGGTCTTTTCATTAATTATTTACGGTGGGAGTAAGCCTAGGGAGCAGTCTCTCTGGTTTCCTCAACTAGAATGCACAAATCTCCAGGGTGAATCAGGGAAACATGCCCCCAAATCGAGGTCGGTAGTAGGAACTTCTGGGGCTGTTTCCTATTTTGAAAATTGACATTTTTAGCCTTCAAATGGCAAGCATGAGGATGTACAACTGAAAGAGCAGTCAGTGGTAGCTAGTATTCAAAGGGAAGAACATTTATTGTTGTTTCTTGTGCTATTTTTAAGAGGACAGAACCCAATGTATGTTGTCAACTTTTTCTCTTATGAATTTTCTCAAATAGACCTATCACAATTTAAATGCTATCTCAATTGTAACAAATTTTTTTTAAAAATTATAATAATAATGTATTGGACTTAAGCTTAATTTTTTACTATTCTTACTAGTTTTAATTAAGTTATCGTTATCATAACTCAAAAATATACATTCTTTAAACTTTGGCTTAGAGTACAACTAACTCAAAATTATCAAGTAAAAAATTCCTTGAGCGAAATGAGTACTTTACTTTAAAAGCATGCAAACTGATTGCTTTAAAAATCTAAGAAAGGTCATCTAATTAGATTTTATAGTGTGATATGTTATGGTCATCATCTTTACTGTGCGATTCAAATTTTTCATTAAGGATTCATGACCTTACATTTACATGATTTATCAACTGAGTTTTCATGATGAAAAATAAAAGGATTTGGGAGCTAATAATTAACGTAATGTTTTCGTGCTTTGGTCAAATTTGGTTTGGTCAAACATTTGAGAAGCCTAAGACCCAAGAAATTCAGAGTGATGGTGGTATGCTCGGGTCACATGTTTCTGTAGCCTAGTTTCCATCCACTTTCACGCTATTTTGTTATCAATAAAAGTGAAAATTTTCTCCTAGTATTGTTTAATTATTTTTAAAACATCTTTGTGCACAGAAATTATATGTTTTTTGTACTGTGGGCTAATTCCGTGACTGGAATTATATTTTGAATGGTGTGTAAAAGCAACTTTAATAAATAAACAGATGTCTATCACGATTAAATTAATCGCAATCAGTGGTCATTAATTTGTTCTCTGTGCACTTGTCGATGTGCATCATATGAGACATTTGTGATGGCACTCCAGGAAGTGTCATGTTTGCAGCATGGGATCTATATGCTGTTAATGTCAATCCATAATCATGTACAATAAATTGGCTTTCAAGAAAGAATACCTCGTCGTCATGATTAACACAGGCTAACGATTGGGGCAAACTCTGTCACGTGACACTACATTTTTGCGTTAATGCCAATTTTATCGGCAAAAATAGTTTCCAAACCATTTTTTTCATGAGTTATTAACATGAGTTAAATGGAAAAATATTATGTCGACATTTGTGACATTTTAGCCATAATATGCATTTTCATCAGCTTTATTTTGATGTGCTAAAACTTTTTTCGCAAAAAATCCTTGGATGGAAACGTAGTTTGTGAAATAAACGCAACATAATTAAAGCTGAGATGTACGTATGTCTGCTAAATGTTATATATGTCTGTACATAAAAATCTACTTCATGTGTTATATGAAGTGGACCATGAGAGAAAACCACAACCGTAAATTATATAGTATAGTAAGTGTAGGGGTTTTCTGCATGCTTAGTAATTGGTGTTATCATTTTCACATCACATCCTCAATATTTGTGTACTGATAGATGTGCAATAAACAACTCATTACCATGCAGGATCACCATATATCAGTTTAGGGTGTTTATATTGTGGATCTTGGAATCAAATACAGACAAAGAAACACATTTCCGTAATTTAATGTACAGTTATGCATTACATCATCGTTACGTCATGGTGAAAGAAGAAGAACTGGGCCACACGCTGTCAATAAAAAAATAAAAAATAAAACTTGTATTCTGATTATAAACCTATCTCTGATTATAAGCCTATTAGTGCGATTTTAAAGCATTTCGTGATTTCTATTTGACTTCTCTGTGTATAGAGTGTCCATTCATGTCCTTTGTAGGACCGGGCAATCCTATCGATAACATAGTTGGCCACAAAAGCATGCATTATGGCAGGTATGCATCGTGAGAGAAAACGACAGCATTGCTTCAGGGCACCATCAATTGCCTGCACCATTTACCATAAGCATATTATGAATGCCCGACGATTTATGATGTATTCATAATTCAAATGTTCAACGATTTGCAGACATCCCCGAGAAATTCATAGCTTCACATAATCAAAACTACAGTCATTAATAAATAAGCTAATAAAAGGTAAGATGTGGAGGGGGGTAGAACAGACCAGGCGTATTCTCAAGAATGATGTGATGATGTCAACGTATCGACGGCGTTTTCTACTGAATGACAATTTCTAACATACATTTCCACGCGAAAAGCAGCTCGAGACATACAGCGTCCATGCCCCCAGCTGCGCACACATCTGTGAAGAATGGTAGATTTGGGGAGATGAGCTACACGACAAGGTCAGTATCACTGACAAAGCTATGCAGTTTAAACAAATGTATGACAGTCTGCAGAAATCTCCTACCTCTCCCTTGTATGACACAACACAACGATTAGTTCCTATGTTTCCTTTATTGTGTCTCGCGGCACTCGGTTATCTCCCATTCAAGTCGCAGCACGCGAGCTGACCTCTTTGTGTGTGTGTGAGTGTGTGTGTGTGTGCGCGCGCGCGCGTGTGTGTGTGTTGCTGATGCTGCGAGTGCTCGCCTTCCACCTCGCGACAGATCCGTACGCATTCAGTGCGCGCGGAGGCGCTGCTTCACACAGCTGCACGTGAAACACGAGGGCGTGGCAGTGGCCGTTCACACAATAAAAACAGCTAAGATCCTTAATATTTCGGATTCTAAACCCAGGCAGTTTTTACCCTGCTGGACACACAATATGAAGTATTCACAGTGATTAAATAGTGAACGGTCTCATTGTCCAAGCACCGACAATTGTGGGCCAAAAAGAAATGGCTGAACTACTCTTCAAATAGAACATTAGCCTCAACTGCCTGCCACAAGAGTGCTAAATACCACCTAGATACACATTTTAATGTATTGTTCAATTTTATGAAGAAGAAAAAGAAAACATCTCTCTCTCTCTCTCTCTCTCTCTCTCTCTCTCTCTCTCTCTCTCTCTCTCTCTCTCTCTCTCTCTCTCTATATATATATATATATATACACACAATACATATCCCAGATTTGTATGATTTTCTTTTTTCTGCTGAACACAAATTAAGATTTTTAGAAGAATATTTCAGCTCTGTGGGTCAATACAATGCTAATAATAGTGATTACTTGGCCAGAACGTTTCGTATAAGGTCCAAAAAGCACATATTGGTAGCATAAAAGTAATCCATACGACTCCATTGATAAAATATATGTCTTTAAAAGGGACATGAAAGGTGTGTGTGTGAAAATTTGATCTATGTTTAAGTACTTTTTACTATAAATCTCCACTTTCACTTTCTGAAGGATTTTAAATATTGATTTGTTTCTCACCCAAAATGATTGCATCACTTCAGAAGACATATATTAAACCACTGGAGTCGTATGGGTTACTGAAATGCTGGCCACCATTCACTTGCATTGTATGACCTACAGAGCTGAAATATTATTTTTTAAATTTCAGTTTGCTCTCTGCAGAAGAAAGGAAGTCAAACACATCCTGGATGACATGACAGTGAATAAATGATGAGAGAATTAAAAAATTTGCATGAAGTATCCTTTTAAATATACACATACACTTAATCCTTTTTAAAATAATGTTAAAATTTGAAAACAATTATTTTGTGGGAAAAGAAATGCTGTTAAACAAATATTGGTAACACTTTACAAGAAGGTTTCATTTGTTAACAAGACCTAACAATGAACAATACTTTTACAGCATTTATTCATCTTGTTTAGTGCTAATTTCAACATAGAGTAATACATTCTGTAAATCAAAAGTTGTATTTGTTAACGTTGGTTAGTTAGTTAACAAAAGGCAATTGTATTTTTATTATCTAACATTAATAAAGATTTATAAATGCTGTAAAAAATATATGGTCCGTTGTTATTTCATGATACCTAATGCGTTCACTAATGTTAACGAATGGAGCCTTATTGAAAAGAGTTTCCCAGTGTTATATTTGTGACTGCTCCTATCGCATCTCTCGTTTCGCTCTGCTGTGTTTCATCCAATGTCCAGTAGATGGCGCTGTTTCATTGACTCGAGTTTCAGCTGGACTGGTCTTTCTTTCACTTCGGCGCCATTTTCAAACAGTGTACCGCCACCGGAAGACTGTTCGTCCATCGCGGGGAGGGGAGGAAATCTGCATTAGACACTGATGATTAGCAAACCTCAAGGCAGTTTCACACTATGGTAGCACTGAGAAGAAGAACCCAAATCACAACAACCCGACAGATCCTTCTGGACGAGTTGCTACAGTTAGCATTGTGAATATTGCAGAATGAAGGCTGAGGCAAATACAGCAAACAGCCCTCTGACGACAGGCTGAAAGTTTGCTTAGATACGGTAGATAAACAAACACAAGCGTCCGAGTAAGTATTATTTTTATTTTATGAATGTATTTTAGATAGCTTGCTTAAACTCTATGGCTATGTCTAAAATACTAGAACGCTGCCTGCATAGACAGCAGTCGAACGTTCACTAGGTTGGTAGTTCACTAGGATTTGGGAAATAACCTATCAATTTCTGTTCAGTTCTGTTTAATGAGAGTGGTATAACGCCAGCAAGAACGTTAAATGTTTTAATATTTGATAAAGCCTTTGTAAAATCTTTGACGAATGTCGGTTGTTGACATATGTTCATTGTTATCCATATATAGCGAGTGGTTACTTGTGTTGAAAATGACTACCAGTGCAGAGCGGAAGTTCATCAATCTGCGGAAGCGTTTGGATCAGCTGGGCTACAGACAGCCGCTGGCCATTGAATGCCTGCCATTGGTCGAGAAACTGTTCAGGTGAAAATTACATGATATGAATGTGCTATATTAATTAACAAGTGTTATTCATAGTCTAGTATACTGTATGTTATCTAATATTAGTCATTTCATTTTTATTTGTATAGCGATTTTCACAACACACATCGAAAAGAAACTTTACAGGAAATCATGCATTAACAAAAAACAAAATAAAATGACGCTAATATCTATAATGTTTTACAGTGATCATTGTGTAGTTTGTGTATTATAAGTATTATATGACTAGGTCCTTTAATGTGTTCTCTTTATATAGTTGCTGGAACTAATGTGCATCACAATGAAACATCATATAAATTGTATAAATGTATGAAACTTGAACTGACAAAAGTAAATTATTCTCACAGTGATTGAAAACCAGGGAATTTTTTTGGGAATTTTAAAACTATAATTTCCAGGCCTGGAAAAAGTTTTAATTCATGGTCATTTCTATAATTAACCCTTATATTTTGTTCCGGTCAAAACAGACCAAACTTTTTTTCTTATTATAATTTTTTCCTGAAAACTACAGTTTATTTCATCCAGTTGGAATAAAATGCCATGATTCACACAGGGCATCTGAAGACAATTTCTTCCCAGTCTAAAGTGACCAGCTATTAAAAATATAGAAATGTTTAGTTTTCAGTATCATCCTATGAGCACATATGTGGAAGTGTGTTTGTACACACAAAGTCTTCATCCATGTGCCACACACACAGTCACACACACAGTCACACACACAACGTGTATTGAGTGCCCTTTTCTGCATCGTCTTTCCAAATTCCATGTACAGTCTTTGAGGAATATTTCAAGATCTACTTATCATATTATGTTGTGTTTGGGCTTGCTTGAACAGGGATAGTCAGCTGTAAGTTACAATATGTATGTTTTATGTATGTTTCAGAATGTAATAAGGAAAAACATGACAAAAAGACACTCCTGTTTGTTATGTTTATGTGTCTCAGTGGGAATTTTATACACTACTACTCACTGCAGTTTGGCGTCTGAGTGAAACACATTTGCCCATTGCATTCAACTAATGGAGACTTTTCCAGAAATATATAACACATGGCTATCTCATGTTCTCTGATTATAATTGCTGTGATTACAAATTGGCAAATTATGAGAATAAAGCAGTTCTTATTTTTCAGCAAATTAAAATGCATTATTTAAGTATCGGAAGGATCAGCTATATATATATATATATATATATATATATATATATATATATATATATACACACACATATATACACACATATATATATACACACACATATATACACACATATACATATATATACACACATATACATACATATATATATATATATATATATGTATGTATATATATGTGTGTGTGTATATATATATATATTATATGTGTGTGTGTGTATATATATATATATATATATATATATACACACATATACACATATATATATGTGTGTATGTATGTATGTATGTATATATATATATATATATATATATATATATATATATATATATATATATATACACATACATGCATACATACACACATATATATATGTGTATATGTGTGTGTGTGTATATATATATATATATATATATATATATATATATATATATACATATATACACACACACACACACACACATATTATTATATATATATAATTATGTAATAAGTACACAACCTGTCATTACTAAAGATGTTGACAGAAAGATTTATTAACAATTTATTAGGCCAGTCATTTCCTGACCGAGAACACAAGGTTTTAGCACACAAACACAACACAAGGGTTAATTTAAGTTGTTCTAGTTATGCTCCACTTTAAAATACCTCATCAGCTAGAAACAGCTCTTTGTGAATGCAATCTCTATGAAATGATTTTTAAAAATCCTTATGCAGTTATTACAAATGACTGGAAAATTAATTGAAACTCATTGGTGAAATGATTTGGGGAGATTGGCAAGGTTTACAATATATGCATAAACTCTTTTCATTTAATATCTCAGTGACCTGGTTCACACCACAGAGAGTCTCAGGAATGCCAAGCTAGCTGCAGGAAAGACGGAAAAGGAGAGTCGGAATGTGGATGCTGTTCTGGAGCCATATAAAGCTGAAAATGGCCGTCTTGTCAGAGAGAACAATGAGCTACACCTTGGGCTTCTAAAACTGAGAGAGGAGAAGGATCAGATCAGCAGAGGTAGTGTTTGGGTATAATGCATCAAATCATATAGCCTACAAATAGATTTTAACTTTCTAAAGGAAATGGTTACAATAACCACCATGCTTCTATTAACAGAGTTGAAGGCATACATCAGGAAACTAGACCATGAAACCTCAGATCTGAAATTCCTCAATAATCAGTATGTGCACAAAGTTCAGTCCCTTGAGAAAGACAGCAAAGCCAAGACTGCACGTATCCTACAGCTCCAGGAGAAGAACATGCAAGCTGTTGTTCAGACACCAGGTTTGTTGACTTTTTTTATCTAATATCGCAGCAATGATATTGACCTAAGTACAGACTGTTTATGTTGTTGCTATTAAGACATTTTATGGTCAATAACTAACACAATAATGTGATTAGGTGGAAAGAAGCGATCAATTCCATTCAGACGCCAGCGGATGCAGATAGATGAACTGCTCCCACCCTCCTCTGGCCCCACCCCTCCATCTGTGGCACAGCCAGATGATCCCTACATCGCTGACCTTCTTCAGGTGGCTGATGACAGGTGTGAAGGAGCAAATATATCATATAACAAATACCTTGAATCAGTGGTTCTCAACTAGTGTGTTGTACCCCCAAAAATGGATCCCAGATTGTTTTGGTAGGGTCATGAACGGTTTGGAAAAACAATGCTAAATGCAAATAATATAATACCACTACAAACTTACAATATAAATATACATTGTGTTAATATAGTATAAGTAGTTTTATCAACCATGTCTAATACTACAGAAGGTAAAAGAAAATAGAGTCCAGACTACATTCATACTGGGTTAATTTGCAACAAGGATTAAGAAGTAAAAATAATGTTTCTAAAAACATTCAAATTCATCTTTGTACAATTAATTGTTTTTGGTACTGTGTTGGGTTGCCAGTGGATGTCATATGTACAATCTGGTAAACAAGTTGAGAACCACTTTCATAGATTAACATAATTGTTAATTGCTTATAATAGTTGTAAGTTATATAAAAAAAACATCTTGTGATTAAGAAAAATGCTATTAATCTTTGTGTTAGGATCCAGGAGCTTCAAAAGGAGGTGGCACAACTGAAACTTGACCTGGAGAGAGCACAAGCAGGAATCAAACATCTCAACACTCAGGTGAAAGCACACACTTAAATTTCTCTTATTTATAGTCTAAATCAGGGTTCCCACACTCCTTGAAAGTACTTGAATTTCAGACACATAGATTCAAGGACTAGAAAGTCTAAAAAAAAAAATAGACTTGGTCCTTGAAAGTGCATGAATTAAGACTGAAACAGGGGCTGAAAAATGCAATAATACAACATTTTAACACAAAGCACAAGCTGAATTGTCGGTTAAGAGATTTTTTATTATTATTTTTCTCCCCTTTTCTTCCCAATTTGGAATGCCCAATGCGCTCTAAGTCCTCATGGTGGTGTAGTGACTCGACCTCAATCTGGGTGGTGGAGGATGAATCTCAGTTGCATCTGAGACTGTCAATCCACGCATCTTGCAACTGGGCCAATTTGGTTGCTTAGGGGAGTCACTCAGCACACCCTGGATTCGAACTTGTGACTCCAGGGGTGGTAGTCAGCGTCTTTACTCACTGAGCTACCCAGGCCCAAGAGATATTTATTAATCATTGCAATAATCGCCCAAATAGTCAATTAATTATTCTAATAATTGTTAGATTAGCCACATAGAGCCTGTATTTACGTGTATCAATGTTTCACATGCACTCTTATAAATTTGCCCTTTGCTTTGTGGACAGGTAGGAGAGCGAGATAAAGAGATTGAGCGTCTGAATAGAGCTCTGGATGGAGGTCGACCCAATGACGTCATCTCTCTAGAGGCACAGAACAACAGCAATGAAAAGCTTATTGCTCATCTAAACCTACAGGTATACTGGATATTCCACTTATCTGTAATTACATGGGCGGCCAAAAGTTTGAAATAATGTACAGATTTTGAAAATTGCTACGTTAATTCAGCAAAGTGGCATTCAAATGATCACAAAGTATAGTCAGGACATTACTGATGTAAAAAACAGCACCATCACTATTTGAAAAATGTCATTTTTGATCAAATCTAGACATGTCCCTTTTCCACCAGTCCTCCAACATCTTATCCTTGAGTAATCATGCTAAATTGCTAATTTGGTACTAGAAAATCACTTGACATTATATCAAACACTGCTGAAAGCTATTTGGTTCATTAAATTAATCTTAGCGTTGCGTTTGTTTTTAGTATGCAATAGACTGGCATGTCTTAATTCAATATTAGATAAAAAATGGCAAAAAAGTAACCGCTTTCTCTAGAAACTCATCAGAATTCTACCCACTCAACACCAGTTTCATGTACAACAGTAAAGAAAAGACTCAGTGGTTCAGGCCTTATGGGAAGAATTGCAAAGAAAAGACACTATTGAAATAGAAAAACAAAAAGTAAATGTCAGAGTGGGCAAAGAAACAGACATTTGACAACAGATAATTGGAAAAGAGTGTTATGGATCTTAACTCCATTGAGCTTTGTGGGATCAGCTAGACTGTAAGGTGCGTGAGAAGTAGGTCTGGGTATCAAGTTCGATACATTTTAGGCACCGACCGAATTGCCTCTAAACTATCGAGAATAAAAAAATATCTTGTCTTTCGGTACCAAATTTCGATACCTAAGGGGTTAATCTCGTCAACGTCAGTGATAAGCATATAGCATTCTAGATGTGAACAAATCTAAAAGTTCCGGTGATTGGCTGTGTTTAGGCATCAAGGAAAAACACTAGTTTACGCCAATTTTGATATTTAGTTTTAGATATTAGATTTTTTTTAAATCTTTTATTATGGCTCTCTTTAAAATTTTGGCCTGTCATATGTTCAACAGATGCAATCCATATTCAATGAAAATTATTTATTTTTAGAACAATAAAAAGCTTTTGTAAATTTGAAAACACAATTTCTGAGCAAAACAATGATCTGATGACAAAATAATTTAAGTGGCAAAATATCTGTATCAGCCAATAGTTTTTATTTTATTTTATTATTGGTATCAGCCAAAAATATTAATATCACAGCATCCCTACTGGGAACCACTTGACCAAGCACATGACCTCAGTATTAGGAGTTCACACTGATGTCTATCACCTCTTTCTGTTTTCTCCCCTATTTTTGCAGGTGTTGATCTACAGGTAGACACTAACTGAAAACCCCTTGTAATAGTCAATGCATTCCCTCTTTCAGATAGAGTATCTGCAGGAGACAAACAGATCCCTGGAGCAGAAAATTGAAGGACTGCAGCAGAGAAAGAAGACCGTGTCCAGTGAAGTGGCTGACCTGAGCGCTCGAAATCAAGAGCTATGTCAGGAACTCACGCAGATAGACCAACTCGCACAGCAGCTGGAAAAAGATAAAGAGATGGTTCTTGAGACTGCTGACACAGAGCTGCAAGAGGCCAAGGTGATCGCAAAGGGGCTCTATACTTGCTCAAATGTGTAAATTCTGCACCACTATAGTCACCAAACTGAATTGAGAAACTATTTTAAATTGTCTTTTTCAATATTTTTTTTTAGTAATTAGTTATAATTTTACACTCGCTCTGTCGCTCGCAGAAAGAGATTCAGCGTCAACAGCAGGAGATAGAGAACCTGGAGGAGGTCATCTCTAAATTAAGACGGGTATGTTTATGGGTCCATGAGTGCACTGCTGTCCACACAGTAGCTTGTGAAATGATGTGTTAAATTAACCATATGGTTCAGAACAGCACATTTATCCTGTCTGTCCTAACATGACACGGATATATCACGAGAAAAGTTTACACTTAAAACGTTAAAGTCTCCGTTAAAATGTTAAAATCTTTTGAAAGCTTAGAATCTGAACTTTTCAGAGATAAACATCACTTCTGCATTTCTTACTAAAAATAACTAAATTATGCCTCAAAACATGTGCATTTTTGTTGAAAATATTAATGGGGGTTAATGGGGCATAAATATTTATATAAAAATAAAAGTCCTTCACATAGCACAAAAATGGACAAGTCATATATCAAATGAAAGCTCTTGGGAATGTAACTGTATAGTTTTGTATTTTGTTCTTTTGAAAGATTTTCAAAAAAAACTCTTGCTCCAGTAACTGCTGCTGAATGGCCCAAATATCTAAAAACTTTATATCTGCTTTTAACTTGGAATGTTTTCTAGAAAATGAAATATTGTTTACTTTTCTGTGAGCTTTCTTGGCTGAATAATCCAATGTTATATCTTAGATGTCCAGAACAAAATATGCCATCCAGAAGAAAAAGCATGCACAACAAATAATCAGAAAATATGTTGATTGACTATTGATTGTAAAATGTTAATTATATAAATGTTTTATCACAAAGGGAAGGATTTCAGCTTTCTAATGACACCTAGATTGAGTGTCAAGTTCACTCAGAGTCTAAAATATTCAATAAAACAACAAAGGTGGGGCTTGAACTAAGAATTAGACTTAATGTCTATGGATGAACACATCTAGTGCTTTTTTTCTAGTGCTTTCTGCCACCTAGTGAAATAAAATGAGACTTTTCAAAGTAAGGTAGAGTGAACAAAACCAGAATTACATGTTTTACAAAGTTAGGACAACGAAAAAAACATAATTCTTTGTTTATCATAAGAATATAAACACACAATATTATTCATGAATAATTTTAGTATTTTTTTATTTATTTATTTGGGTGGTTCTCTGAAAAATTTGACATTTTATTTTTATTCAATTAGTCCACAGTATGTGTGAATGTTGAGCTTTTAAAATTGAGTGTGAAAAATTGCGGGCGGCAGCCCAAAAATGCACCAGAGTTTAAGGGGTTTTAATAAAGCTCCTGGATTTGAGGTTAATATACATTAGATGACTATCTTTGTATAAATAGATTAAAAGTCATATTACAAGGTTTCTGGGTCTTAGGAAATACTTTGTTGATCCTGTTGAAAAAAAGTTTATGACCGTTAGCCTTTCAAATGTCGCTTTGGATAAAAGTGTCTGCCAAATGCATAAATGTAAATGTTTTGCTCATCATTAATTATTGACACCAACAGTGCTTTGATAGTGGTAATGCTTTGTTACCATACATTAGGCTATATTCTAGAGCTTTATGTAACTTAATTGGCTGTTTAGATTGTCAGTAAATAGTGTAAAATTTGTGATGATTTGTTACAGGATATGGCAGAGGGAGACCATGAGAAAGACCATCTGAGGAATCAGCTGCTTGAGCTTCAAGAACAGAATGAGAAACTGGAGGGCCTCATGAACTTTTTGGAGGAAGAGAAGAAGAGGCTTCAGGACAAAGTAGAAAGAATAACACAGGCTGGTAAGATGTAACACTATCTTTGTTATATGTGCCTGCGAATGGACAGAGTTGTCAATAAGTAAGTAAGCCATTGTATATTTCGTGTTAATCATAAAGTTTAATATACAAAACTGGAGCCTAATTCTACATTTAATCAAATCATCTAGAGTCACATGAGATAAAGTCTCAAGTCATATCAGTCGCCTTAAAGTTTTTTTTTTTTTTTTTTAACATAGTGGGACACTTTATGGGTGTTGATATCAGAACCATCTGTATATAATACGCAATTTATCTCTGCACGCCCTGGTTTTCAGACACATTCATACTTTCAGAATAAATGAATCATGGTTGATTGGTGCCATTAATGGAGTGCTATTGCTTTTGCAATATGCTGCATCAACAAAATTAGGTGTCAGTGTTCATTCAAGACAACTATCGTGTTGGTCAGTTCAGTGTAAACAAAACAATTCATAGTCTACCTTTTAATTAAATCAATCATGAAATGTTAAAAATATATATTTGTTTGGTGTTATAGCATGCAGATTACATAATATGTTGAGTCTGGTCTGTCACTCAAGCTTTATTAATTGTTCGATTGTATTTGTTTCAGATAAGGATGTGATTCTGGAATTAGAGCAAATGCGTGCAAGGCATGGGATGTGTGGGAAAGATCACTCTCCATCCCGTCTGGATGCTTTTGTGAAAAGTTTAGAGGAGGAAAGAGATTACTACAGACAGGAGGTGGAGCGATACCGTAGGGTAAGGGGCAGGGCAGACAAAAGCCCCATCCCTAGCCCAGGAAGAGGGAGGAGTCCTAGAGGAAGAGGCAGCTTGCATGGGAAGGTGAGATCTGACAGTTACTTCTGTTAAAGGAATAGTTCACCCAAAAATGAAAATTCTGACATTATTTCCTAACCTCATATGATAGCTTTTTGAGAGGAATAGACCAGAAATGTTTTGCCCTGATCAGTGAGCCAGTGTAAATTCTCTGTATTGAATATCATGTTTTTTTGTTTCTAGAGAGATTATGGAGATACAGATCTCTCACGTGCAGTAAAGGAAAGGGATGAGCTGCATTCAGTGCTGCTGGGCTTTGAGAAACACATGGAGGACATCCAGACTAGAGTTAAACTACTGACTGCAGAGAGAGACCAGCTCAGCACTCAATACCAGCAGGTAAGACGCTATCCAATGGATGAATGACTTTGAGACAGATACTTCGATATAATCAAATCTTTTCATAGCTGTTTTCTATTGGCGTATATTTGTGTGTGTAGGCTCAGGAAGAGCTGAGACATGTCCATAGAGAGCTTGAGTCCTCTGAACTTCAGCACAGGATCAGAGAGGACAGTCACCAGACTGTAGCTGAACTCCAGAGAATCACAGCAGAGAGAGACTTACTCAGAGAAAGACTTAAGGTGTGTACATTTCCATGAGATTTTCTTAGAACTTAAGTTTAACATGTTGGGGGAAACAGCTGGGTCCCCAATATGAAAATTGAGAAATAAAAACTCAGAGTCAGGTTTGCAATCAATTAAGAGAGCATTTTTTAATCAGATTTTTCTCTGCAGTTCCAATAAGCATCACAAGTTAGTGGGATCCAGTAGTTCAGAAAGACAGGAGAAGAAGCAAAAAGAGAAAGAAAAAAGTACCCATTTAAAAACATTCACAAGCAATTATAGGCATATGCAAATTGAAATAGAGGTGTCACATTACAACACTTTCTAAGATTCTGATAGGTCACTTTTTAGCACTTTACAAATATGGTATGTTTCTGCCTTCATGCAAACAATAATTAGTTTGCCATAACATTTATCAAGTTCCCATCACTGGTTTTACAGAATGTATGTGCAGATGTCATGGGTTAGCTATCAGTTATGACTACTCCTCTTTCTCTACATCAAGAAGGTACCAAGGAGAGTCATTAAAATCCTTTGATGTTTTTGGCTATGGCAAAGACACATACACCATAATCAATCTAAACACTGAATGAGTGAAACATTGCAACGGGTATGCATTATCTGCTTCCCAGGACTAGAGACTGTCTCCCTCACATTGGTGGAATTCAGATCCTCACCATCTGCAGAAAAGTAGGACAGAGCACAGAGAAAGCCAAAGAGCGCACACACACACACACACACACACACACAAGGCCTAATAAGGCACATATTCATCTAATATGACAGTAGAGTCATAAAGAAATTAAATGTTTCAGTTCAATGATTACATGAGGTAGATATGTTGTATGCACTGGTTACTTTTACAAACCATATGAAAACATGGATGATAATAAGATCATAACTAAAATCTCTCTCACATTCAGGAAATAATGATTTAATTAAAATAAAATAAAATGGTAATAAAATAGTTGATTTATTATTCAATAATTCTAACAGATATATGTTGTGAATAAAGGCAGTTCAATATAAATGCATATTCTCCGGGAGACAGGCTAAATTAATAATTTAACTTTTCCTAAAGCAGTAATCACCACTCCCAGAGTAAAATAATCAGGGAAAAATCTGAGAATAATCTGGATCAGGGAAATTGGACAGTAACACTTCAGCGGCAAAGCTGTCTGGGCCCGGAGCCTTGCCGGCAAGGCCTTAATTTCCTCACCAAGCTCCTCCAAGGTTATCTCCGAATCAAGAGAATTTGTTTGCTCAGCCGACAGTTTAGGAAGTTCTAATGATTCCACAAAGTTTCTAATATCCTCTTCAGTAGATGAAGATGTGGAACTATAAAGATCAAGATAGAATTCTTTAAAAGCATTATTAATATTAGTGGGTGAGATAAATATTACACCACCAGAATTCACTCCGTTGACTTTATGAAGGACATAGCTTGCTGTGGGTATGTGTAGGTTTTACGGCAATCCTTAGTATCTATTCTCAATTTGGCCGGGAATATCAGTGCAAAAGTGACCTTCCGTTGGTTTAAAAGTTTCTTGCTTTCTCTGAATCGATTATGCTTCTCTCTTGTCAAATTCGCGAAGTCTGGGAACAAGAAAATGCTGTGGTTCTGCCAAGAAAGCCTTCCTTTACTCCTTGCCTTGCGCAACACAAGATCTTTATCGGATGATCTGAGAAATTTGGCCAGAAGTGATCGGGGCCTCTCTCCCTCTGCAGATCGACGAGCAGGAACCCTGTGAGCTCACTCGATTTCCAGCTTATGGCCTGCTATGTCGAGCAGATTCGGAAAGAGCCCATCCAGGAATTTCACCATATCCTGTCTCTCTGCTCCCTCAGGGATTCCAACGATATGGACGTTATTCCACAGCTACGGTTTCCCATGTCCTCCAATTTCTCCCAGAAACGCTCCAAATCCACCTTGGTCTCTAGTGGATTAGCAGATAATTCCCTTTCCAATGATTCCAGGTAATCGATCTGTTTCTCGACATCCCCCACTGTTGTAACTACATTAGAGAACTTCACCTCCATGGCTGTGATCAATCGACGCACAACAGCAAGATCCTCCAAGTCAGCAACAACCTTCGTCAGCATTGCCGACATGTTCAGCATCTCCCACCGCACTTCCTGCACCTCTTTGAACAAATCGACTCCCAGGCTTGCTGCCTGCTTGGGGGTGTTAGCTTGAGCACGTAAGTGTCTTTTAATGTGTCCGGAGCCCGAGGATTTAGAATTCGTTGACATACAGTCCCCCTAGAACAGCCATGGAACAGATAGAATCTAATCTCACTGGTTTGTCATAAAATGCATCAAAACTAGCAAAGTGCGCAGAGCTCGCTGTTCACTAGTCCAATCCTTGCATGGCGCCACACAACCCCACCCGAAAACTACTGATTTTAAATTATACTGCATCCAAGCTGCTAAGGTGTCTGTGTAAGTCCAATATGACACAAAGACAAAAGTTGCTGAGTGCACCTTTAAGCAAACCATAAATATATGTTAAGTAGGTGCAAACAAGTTTCTGCATTTTGAGTATGAAATTTCACAAAACACTTCTAAACTGTAGTCTGTGTATGGATGTTGCCAAGTAAAGTTGTGCCAATGTTTTCTTTCTCTCTCTCTCTCTCTCTCTCTCTCTCTCTTAGGTTGCTCAGACCACAGCTTTAACAGACAGAGAACAGGAGGAGTTTAGAATTCTTGACCTGGAGAACACAATTCAGACGGTAAAACTCTGATCATTTTTATTAAAGAAATATTCTGTATTCAATACAATTTAAGATCATTTGACAGCATCTGTTGCATAATATTGATTACCACAACAATTAATTTGGACTTGCCCTTCCTTTCTTTAAAAAAAAGTAAAAATCTTGATCACAGTGAAGAGAAAAATATAAGTGCATTTATACAAAAATAAGCTTCACATTTCTCCCTTAAAACCCTCAAAAAATTGGCCCCAATCATTTCTATTGAAAGTGCCTCACTGTAACCTTGATTTCTGCTTTTTCATTAAAGAAAAATATTTTTTGTGGTAATCAGCATTATGCCACAGATGCTGTCGATTGAGCTTTATGTTTATTGAACCCGGAATATTATGATTATTAATTGTTGCAGCTACCTAGGCTTAGTCGTTCGAGAATCTTCTTTCTCACAGTCTGAGAGAAAGTACTGAGGAGAGGCTTCCATCTTGCCACTGCCATAAAGTCCAGATCGGTGGAGTGTTGCAGTGATCGTTGTCCTTCTGCAAGTTTCTCCCATCTCGACACATGATCTCTGGAGCAGCCATTGGGTTCTTGGTCACCTCTCTTACCAAGGCCCTTCTCCCCTGATTGCTCAGTTTAGCCGGGCAGCCACCTCTAGGAATTGTCCTGGTTGTTTCAAACTTTTTCCATTTAAGAATTATGGAGGCCACTGTGCTCTTGGTAACCTTCAATGCAGCCGAAATTGTTCAGTAGCCTTCCCCAGGTCTGTGTCTCAACACAATCCTGTCTCTGAGCTCTGCAGGCAGTTCCTTTAAACTTATGACTTTGTTTTTGCTCTGATCTGCATTTACAACTGTGTGACCTTATATATAGGTGCTGGTCATATAATTAGAATATCATCAAAAAGTTGATTTATTTCAGTAATTCCATTCAAAAAGTGAAACTTGTATAATGTATACATTCATTCCACACAGACTGATATATTTCAAGTGTTCATTCCTTTTAATTTTGATGATTATAACTGACAACTAATGAAAACCCCAAAATCAGTATCTCAGAAAATTAGAATATTGTGAAAAGGTTCAATATTGAAGACACCTGGTGCCACACTCTAATCAGCTAATTAACTCAAAACACCTGCAAAGGCCTTTAAATGGTCTCTCAGTCTAGTTCTGTAGCCTACACAATCATGGGGAAGACTGCTGACTTGACAGCTGTCCAAAAGACGACCATTGACATCTTGCACAAGGAGGGCAAGACACAAAAGGTCATTGCTAAAGAGGCTGGCTGTTCACAGAGCTCTGTGTCCAAGCACATTAATAAAGAGGCGAAGGGAACAAAAAGATGTGGTAGAAAAAAGTGAACAAGCAATATGGATAACCGCACCCTGGAGAGGATTGTGAAACAAAACCCATTCAAAAATGTGGGGGAGATTCACAAAGAGTGGACTGCAGCTGGAGTCAGTGCTTCAAGAACCACCACGCACAGACGTATGCAAGACATGGGTTTCAGCTGTCGCATTCCTTGTGTCAAGCCACTCTTGAACAAGACACAGCGTCAGAAGCGTCTCGCCTGGGCTAAAGACAAAAAGGTCTGGACTGCTGCTGAGTGGTCCAAAGTTATGTTCTCTGATGAAAGTAAATTTTGCATTTCCTTTGGAAATCAAGGTCCCAGAGTCTGGAGGAAGAGAGGAGAGGCACAGAATCCACGTTGCTTGAAGTCCAGTGTAAAGTTTCCACAGTCAGTGATGGTTTGGGGTGCCATGTCATCTGCTGGTGTTGCTCCAATGTGTTTTCTGAGGTCCAAGGTCAACGTAGCCATCTACCAGGAAGTTTTAGAGCACTTCATGCTTCCTGCTGCTGACCAATTTTATGGAGATGCAGATTTCATTTTCCAACAGGACTTGGCACCTGCACACAGTGCCAAAGCTACCAGTACCTGGTTTAAGGACCATGGTATCCCTGTTCTTAATTGGCCAGCAAACTCGCCTGACCTTAACCCTATAGAAAATCTATGGGGTATTGTGAAGAGGAAGATGCGATACGCCAGACCCAACAATGCAGAAGAGCTGAAGGCCACTATCAGAGCAACCTGGGCTCCCATAACACCTGAGCAGTGCCACAGACTGATCGACTCCATGCCACGCCGCATTGCTGCAGTAATTCAGGCAAAAGGAGCCCCAACTAAGTATTGAGTGCTGTACATGCTCATACTTTTCATGTTCATACTTTTCAGTTGGCCAACATTTCTAAAAATCCTTTTTTTTGTATTGGTCTTAAGTAATATTCTAATTTTCAGAGATACTGAATTTAGGATTTTCATTAGTTGTCAGTTTTAATCATCACAATTAAATGAAATAAACATTTGAAATATATCCGTCTGTGTGTAATGAATGAATATAATATCCAAGTTTCACTTTTTGAATGGAATTACTGAAATAAATCAACTTTTTGATGATATTCTAATTATATGACCAGCACCTGTAGACAGGTGTGTGCCTTTCCAAATCATGTCCAATCAATTGAATTTGACACAGGTAGACTCCAATCAAAGTGTATAAACATCTCAAAGATGATCCTGAGAATTGGGATGCACCTGAGCTAAATTTCAAGTGTCATAGCAAAGGGTCTGAATACTTATGTCAATGTGATATTCAGTTTTTTTTTCTTTTTATTACATTTTCTAAGTTATAAAAAATCTGTTTTTTGCTT
Source organism: Moxostoma hubbsi (assembly GCA_032164185.1). NCBI lineage: Eukaryota > Metazoa > Chordata > Actinopteri > Cypriniformes > Catostomidae > Moxostoma > Moxostoma hubbsi. The sequence goes on from JAVLUX010000031.1 coordinate 22,809,503, forward strand.
TGTCATTATCGGATATGGAGTGTAGATTGATGTGAAAAACATAATTTCAAGCATTTTAGAATAAGGCTGCAGCATAAATTATTTTCTTAATGCACTGTATATTTTTTAGTATGAGCTGTCGCTGTATGTGTGATAGTTTTGGCTGTCTAAGTGAACATACATTTTGTAGCCCTGTAAAATTATTATGATGTGAGTTTTATATATATAGTATGTATATATATATATATATGTGTGTGTGTGTGTGTAGCTGGAGAGAGAGAAGGCTGATCTGCGCACTCAGGTGGCTGTGCTGAAGGAGAGTCGTTTTACTGTTGAGAAAGAGCTGAAAGCTCAGTCAGCAGCGCTGGTGCAGAATATAGAGGAGACCGCACAGCAAAGAGCCGAGAGCAGCGCACTAAGGTATTGTCAATCAATCAATTTATTTTTAAAAGCACATTTAAAAACAACTTTGTTGACCAAAGTGCTTCACAATCAAGAATCTAGAAACAGTTAAGAGATTTAGAATGATGAAACAACATAAATATGATCAATATAAATTCAACAGGAAAGACTATATATTAAAAAAGGACAGTGTATGTGCAAATAACTCCAGTTTAAGATTCCCTAGATTCAAAAGCAAGAGAAAAGAGATACATTTTCAATTGAGACAGATGGGCCAAACGAATATGAAGGGTAAGATAATTCCATAGTTTTGGGGCAACTACAGAAAAACTCGATCCCCCTTAGATTTTTGCTTGGACCAAGTGAATGCCAACAGCATTTTGTTTGAAGACCTCAGTATCCTTGAAGGTTTGTGGTGGCTTAGGAGGTCACTAATGTACTGAGGAGTGCTTTATTGTGTATTGTGTAGTGCTTAAAAACTAATAATAAAATCAATTCTGTAGCACACCGTAAGCCAGTGAATATGCTCCCTTTTTTGGTGCCAGTCAGTAGCCTGGCTACAGCATTCTACACAAGTTGCAGATGGGACAGTTGCCACTGACAGACAACTGCGTAGAAAGAGTTAAAAATGTCTAGTCTCGAGGTAATAAAAGCATGAAAAACTCTAAAAGTCTCTAAATCTTTAAAACTAAGCAAGGGTTTTAGCCAAGGAATCATTCTGAGCTGGTAAAAGCTGTTTATAACTACAGAATTGATCAGATTCTCAAAGTTTAGCCGAATCAGTTATGACAGAGATTTCTCACCTTATCTTTCACAGTTGTCGCCAAGGGAGCAAGAATACTGGCTCAAACTATTGTGTATGTGTACATCATTAGTATAGGTGGACATTTGTGCCTGTTGTTTATTTGCATTTATTCAGAGACTTGGTGTCTCATTATGAAGGCTGTTGCTAAGTAGGACGTGTCCTCTGAAGGCAGCAGTATACCGAGTGGCCTCAACTTAGAATTAGCTTTGTTTAAACGAGATGGCCTTCGTGGGACAAACGAAAACTGAACGCATCATAGTTGCACTTACAGCACGTATCACTCTCAACCAGCACGATCGTTCTGAGTTAGAAAGGAATATCTGAGGTAAACTTTAGGAGAGTTCTAATGATGTAGAGAGAAAGGAAAATGGATTTTGCAGCTATACATTTATATTTACTTTTTAATCATTTATTTCACATTACATATCATTATAATTTTATGTATTATATATTGTTCTCTCATTATTACACAGAACATTACTTGTTTTTGAACATCATATTTTCAGGTAAATCCGGGTAATTTTTTCAGGAAAATTATGTACGTTTCAGTCGGCATAAAGAATTGTAGGTTGAGGGTGCCAATGAATGGTACACCTTTTGCATCCTCCGATTTCCTGTGAAAGAAGGTCACATTCAGAGGCTTCATTCAGTGTGTCCTACTTGCTTTTCTGAAACGAGCCTCTGTGAAGTATGCAGCCGACAAATGCAAGCTCCAGAGCACAGCCTTCGAAACGAGACACAGCTACTGATGTGCATCAGACTGTTGTTCTTAAATATGTGCCAGCAATTGTACCCAATCGAAAGCAGCTTGATATTTAGTGTGTGTGTATTTAGGCTGCTGCAGGAGCAGATGGAGCAGTCTCTCTCAGATATTCAGCACAGATTATCAGTGAAGACCGCTGAACTGCAGGCAGCCCACCAACAGATTGACAAACTGGAGGAGAAAATTGGTGCGTTTTTCTCAGTGTTTTGCTGTGTTCTCTTCCTAATTTTATTTATTTATTTATAGTTGTAAAATTCAATATGTAAAAAGAATATTCTGATCTTTGTGTGTGTGTCTGTGGGCGGACGGGTTTGGGTGGTTTACGAGGAAATTGTTTAGGTTACAAACTGGTAATTACAAAGGTATTATGCTATAAATGTTGTTTATGAGGACACTTCTAGTGTCCCCATAATTCAAATTGCTTAAAAAACATACTTATGTTTTTTGAAAAATGCAGAATATTTTTTGTGAGGGTTAGGTTTAGGGGATAGAATCTATAGTTTGTACATAAATATCATTATGTCTGTGGAGAGTCCTAAGGATAGCACTAACGTGTGGGCATGCACGCTACATTGTGAGGCCCAAATGTCCCCACAGGGGATAGTTAAACCTGAGAGCACCTACCTTCCCCACGAGGGAAATGGCTTATTAAACATAAAAGTCTAGGAAAGTCAACACAATGATATAAAAGCAAGTTTTTGTGTGTGTAGGTGATTTGAGTAGACATGGTTCATCTCAGAAGGATGAAGTAGCAGCTCTGCAGAGTGCTATAGCATCTCTAGACCGAGAGAAAGACATCCTGCAGGATGCAGTCGACCAGAAGACTGAGAGTATGGAGCTGCTTCAGCAGGAGATCCACAGGAAGGTACTGTTGTGTCACACATAATGTACCACTGATTGAATTGAAACTATTTAGCATTTTTGCTATAATGCTTTTTCTTATCATATTTGTAGATAAGCATGTAATATTATATGCAGAGTCTTTAGTACTGTAAGCCAAATTTTTAAGTTCTCAATAGACCTATACACTTTGTTTTGAATGCAGGAAA